>CM057343.1:605749081-606000908 GCA_030015575.1 Agapanthus africanus
TGATGATTCGCTCCTGGCCATATCCAGTTGTAGCGATACTAATGCCTAAATCGGTATTAAATTCTAAGTCCTTTCATGGCAAATGATGATTCTCTCCTGGCAACATTCCAGTCGCAGCGATACTGATGCAAGATTGGTATCAGACCTTGAGTTCCATACTCGGAAAAAAATGCATATGAAATAGCCGAAATGTTTGGGCAACTCGCAATAAAAATCAGTGAGTAAAATATATGCATACAAAATAGCCGAAATGATTGGGCAACTCGCAATAAAAAGCAGCTGTTCCCCGCCGAAAGACGCGGACGAAGACGCGGTGAACGTCTCGCCTGAATTTCGGGGCAGATGCTAATTGGTGCTATCTGTCCACCTCTCCGAATATGCCAAGTTGATTTATGGCACCGTGTATCGAAGGTTTAAACGGATGCGGCTGATGTAGCAGACTTCGTCAGATTCCCCCTCGTTTGAGGGGTTTTTGATTGTGGGGACGCTCTTCCCTGCAGGCGCAAGCCCCTGCAGTTAATTACGCTACCGCATCGCGGTAACTACTTTCTCCTTCTCCAGATTGTCACTTCGTGTCATGGGTGTTTGTTTTGTGTTTGGTTCCCGTGGATTGTATACAGAGACTAATTTATGTTGTCGCCCGTAGGGCGTGGATTAGTCCAAATCCGTATCTTCTTAGATTTGGGTTTGGGGTTGGGTTTAAGGATACGTTAGCCTCATCTGAGACTAAGATCAACTTAAACATTTGTTAAGGATACGTTTGTCCAATTTTAGACTAAGATCAACTTAACGGGATCATTTAGATCCAACAAAAGAGCAATTGGGCTCTATTTTTTAGTTTAGGGACATTGCGGTCGATTAGTTTAAGGATATTACCGTCCAATGTTAGTTTAAGGACATTACGGTCCAGGTTAAGGACATCGTAGTCCGTGGGTTTAAAGGGACCCCATAGTCCGAGGTTAAGGACATCGTAGTCCATGAGTTTAAGGACCCCACAGTCCGAGGTTAAGGACATCGTAGTCCATGAGTTTAAGGACCCCACAGTCCGAAGTTAAGGACATCGTAGTCCATGAGTTTAAGGACCCCACAGTCCGTAGTTTAAAGACGTCATAGTCTATAAAGTTTAAGGACATCATAGTCTATGAGTTTAAGGACCCCACAGTCCGTGAAATGTGTGGTTGTCGGGACCCGTCACCTCTCTGAAGACGTTAAAAGATTACAACGACAGTTATTAGAGGAGTAAAGAGATGTACCCTCGAACCGGTGTGAGTTGGTTGAAAGATCTGTAGTTCAATTTGGGACTAAGATCTGTTAAATATTTATGAGCAGACGGGCTCAATTAAATATAAGTTGAGGACTTATGGCCAATATTGGGCTAAGTCCAATAAACATTTTTTTATTCTGGCTATTGAGCCTTTATTTGGGCTTGGCCCTTTTAATAATGCTGAGCATTGGATATTGACACCTTTTTTGTCTTGTATTAAATGCAGAGCATTCATTAGAACAATTTATTTTCTGTTAGCGCAACGCGTGGCGCGCCAGGCGCTTTGCGCCAGTTAAAGAGCGCAGTGCGCTTCTGCCACGTGTCGCGCATGTAAGGGACACGTGTCATGTTCTGCGCCATGCGCCAGTTTATGAGCGCTGAGCGCTAATTTATGAGCGCTGAGCGCTATCAATTTAGTGGCGCACCCATGAGTGACACATGGCGCGCTTGGCGCTGAGCGCCGGCCCATGAGCGCAGTGCGCTATTTCAGAAGTACAAAGCGCAACCTGCATACGTGGTTGACACGTGGCGCATTTTGGCGTAGAGCACCGGTCCAGAGGGCGTAGAGCACCGGTCCAGAGAGCGTAGAAGCGCTGTTCAAGAGCGCAAGGCGCATTTCAATAGCGCAAGACGCATTTCAATAGCGCAAAGCGCATTTGATCAATTTTTATGATCTGTGAACAAATTTATGTTCTTTTTAGAAGAGACTTTGTCTCAAGATTCAAGAACAACAGTTCTTATTTTCGAAAGGTTTGCCTTTATAGATCAATGATCTGTGTGAAGAATATGTTCTTCTTTTATTATGTGATGAGATCTTTTGATCTTTTTTATGAAAGACCTTGGTCTTTGTAGATCTATGATCTGTGAATGAAGTAAGTACTTCTTTGTTTTTATGATGAGACCTTTTGACCTCTTTATAAAAGACCTTGGTCTTTGTAGATCTATGATCTTTTAAGAAGATAATTCTTCTGAGATGAGTTCATCTCTTTGTTCAAGAATCATTCTTTTTACTTTGAAGAAATAATCTTCTTTCAAGAGCTTGCTCTCTTTCTTTTGAGTTTTCTCAAAGTTTGTACGGGGGTTTCTCTATCTCAGACTTGAAGTCTTGGGGCCTTTATATAGGGCAAATTGATTTGTTAAATCAGTTAAAGAGATCTTTCTCTGATTGATTTGGGGATGTTTCCCCACCGTTGGATCTTTGATCCTAGGGCTTTTGTTTTACAGAAGGCAATCTTCTTATTTTTAACAAGATTGGAAAGATCTTTCCATAACAGAATTTTAATTCTGATTAATTAATGATTTATCATTATTATTAGATCTTTTGATCTAACGGTGGGGAATTTTATAATTCCAGCGCTGGCGCACCCGTGCTTTGCACGTGGTGCGCTGCTCAGAGCGCAGTGCACTTTGCGCTAGCGCACCTACGTTTGACATATGGCGCGCAGCGCAGAGCGCAGTGCAGCCTGCGCTAGCGCACCCGTGTTTGACACGTGGCACGCAGCACGCCTAGCGCTAGCGCACACATAGTGCACTGCCTAGGGCGCGGCGCACCTGGCGCTAGCCCACCTGGCGCTAGCGCATCCGTGTTTGACAGTGGCGCGCAGCGCGCCTAGCGCTGAATCTGAAGCGTTGCTTCAATTTTTGAATTTTAAATTTCAAAACAGAGCTTTGCTCTGATTGGAGGTGCACTGCCTAGGGCGCAGCGCACCTGGCGCTAGCGAATCCGTATTTGACACGTGGCGCACAACGCGCCTAGCGCTGGATCTGAAGCGTTTCTTCAATTTTTGAATTTTAAATTTCAAAACAGAGTTTTGCTCTGATTGGGGGAAACAAATGCCCCTCCTCCGTTGCGCTCTCGTGGCGCACACGTGAGTGCAGCGGTGGCAGCATCTGAGCCCTTGGATCAACTCAGAAGTTGAAGAGGCGGTTCAATGCCTATAAATAGTACCTTTGGTCTCTTAGATGATTTTCATCTTCTTTCTTGCGAATTTTTATTCAGAGCATTGCTCTTCAGAACTTTTCAAGAGTCAGAACTCCATCAAAACTTAGGTAAAGTTTAATTTTTTTTTTTAATGAATTAGGGTTGTACCCATTAACAGAGCCTTGCTCTTTATAGATCTTTGATCTAGAAAAGACCCATTTAGGATTTCAATAATAGAGCTTTGCTCTCATGAACCCATAGATCTAAAGAGATCTTTTCTTGGGGTTTCTTCGCCCATGAATCAGAGCTCTGCTCTTTTGCTCACATGTAGATTTCTTAATCTTTGATGAAGAACTCTTAAGAGTTTGTTCATGGATCTTGAAGATCCTAGAATTTTTTAATTCATAAAAAATTAATTTTAATTAATTCTTTTCTGATGGATTTTTCATCATCATTACAGAGCCAGGCTCTTTAACATTCTCGGGGAATCTCTTTAAATTCCTTTCATAATTGACTTTGACAGGTGCCATTCCTGTCTGCAGAGCCTTGCTCTCGAGGAGCTTAACTCCTTGACCCGAGGGGTCGTTTTTTAAATGAGATTGCCTTCTTTTAGAATCTCTCACAAATTCAAATTTGTTAGATGTCATAATTAGAATTTATTTTCTCTATGGGGATATCAAGAGTCGTTTAAACCCCTATGCCTGTTTTTCCTCATTACTAATCTTTTAATGATGTTTCTTTTTAGGCACTATGGCCGTTCATTATATAGTCTGAACGAGTTCATCTCTTATGAGGATATTCGCGTACAGGGTCGTTGCCAAAACCAAGAGTTTACAGATACCCAATGTGCGGAGATTATCGATCGTCTGTATGCACGCGTCGGTTGGCTGCTTCCTCGCCGTTCCGCTCTCTTGAAAATCGTAGTGGGAGCAATTTGGAGAGCAGTACCTAGGTTTCACGAGGCCATGCCGCTTAATGCGCTGGATGATGCCGAAGACAAGGTGCATTTAGTGTACCGGTCGGGGCTGATCTCGAAGAAGCGGCGAGATAACCTCATTGACATTCTGCATCAAACTTTCCAACAGAAGTCGATAATTGCTTCTTATCAAAGGAAGGGGAACATTGGCGAGGATCTCGACACTCGTGAGCGCGAGAGGATGCACACGAGAATGGTCAGAAATGCAAGAAAGATTCTAGACGGCCTTACTTTCGAATTCCTTAATCCATGCCCTGGATCTGAGGTTTTACCATTGTAATCATTTTGATGATGTTTTCGTTTACTGCTTTCATGATTGTAAGAACTTTTTGAAGTATGAATGGCAAATTTCTCATTTCAGCGTGTTTTATTTTATGTACTAAATCTTTTGCACATGCATGAACGGGTATGCTTCGAACGCTTAATCAAATGCGAATCAAATGTTCTCCTTGTCTCTTTTCTTTCTTTTCTTTGTTATCAGCATGTCACCTTAGCAAACATAGTCGGCAGATGATAGAGTGAGCATCTTGTTTCGGCCTCTTCGAGGGGTAGTGATGGCTTAAGAAGCAGGTTCAGATCTGCTACCTAAGACTTTTCAACTTTATGAGCCGTGAGGGTCTCATAAAGACTTTTCTCTCTGCGAGTCGTGAGGATCCCGTAGGTGTATTTTCTCCTTGGGAATCGTGAGGATTCCTAAGTGTGTTTTCCCTTATAAGTCGTAAGGATCTTATATGAGAGTTTTCTTCCTTACGAATTGAGAGGACCCGTAAGTGTTCAATGAGATTGACGTTATCCGCATTTCACGGCGTCATTGGGAGACGTATCTCCGAGGCGGGGTCATGTAGATGAAGTATTTCCGCGACGGGGTTATGTGGATGACGTATTTCCGAGACGGGGTCATGTAGATGACGTATTTCCACGACGGAGTCATGTGGATGACGTATTTCCGCGACGGGGTCATGTGGATGACGTATTTCCGAGACGGGGTGATGTGGATGACGTATTTCCGAGACGGGGTCATGTGGATGGCGTATTTCCGAGACGGGGTCATGTGGATGGCGTATTTCTGAGACAGGGTCATGTGGATGACATATTTCCGAGACGGGGTCATATGGATGACCTATTTCCGAGACGGGGTCATGCGGATGACGTATTTCCGAGATGGGGTCATGCGGATGACGGGGTCATGCGGATGAAGTATTTCCGAGACGGGGTCATGCGGATGACGTATTTCCGAGACGGGGTCATGCGGATGACGTATTTCCGAGACGGGGTCATATGGATGACGTATTTCCGAAACGGGGTTATGAGGATGACGTATTTCCGAGACGGGGTCATGCGGATGACGTATTTCCGAGACGGGGTCATGTGGATGATGTATTTCCGAGACGGAGTCATGTGGATGACGTATTTCCGCGACGGGGTTGTTTACCGCCAGAAACCGGGAAGACGAACTGTCTTGCCTGAATTCGGGGGCAGATGCTAATTGGTGTTATCCGTCCACCTCTCCGAAAATGCCAAGTTGATTTATCGCACCATGTATCGAAGGTTTAAACAGATGCGGCCGATATAGCAGACTTCGTCAGATTCCCCCTTGCATGAGGGGTTTTTGATTGTGGGGACGCTCTTCCCTGCAGGCGCAAGCCTTTGCAGTTAATTACGCTCCTGCATCGCGGTAACAACTTTCTCCTTCTCCATATGGTCACTTCGTGTCGTGGGTATTTGTTTTGTGTTTGGTTGCCCGTGGATTGTATACGGAGACTAATTTATGTTGTCGCCCGTAGGACGTGGATTAGTCCAAATCCGTATTTCTTAGATTTGGGTTTTTGGGGGTTGAGTTTAAGGATACGTTAGCCTCATTTGGGATTAAGATCAACTTAAACGTTTGTTAAAGATACGTTAGTCTAATTTCTAAACTAAGATCAACTTAACGGGATCGTTTAGATCCAACAAAAGAGCATTTGTACTCTAACGTTTAGTTTAGGGACATTGCGGTCGATCACCAGTTTGAAGACATGGTGGTCCGATACCAGTTTAAGGACATAGTGGTCCGAGGTTAAGGACATCGTAGTCCATGAGTTTAAGGACCCCACAGTCCGTAGCAATATGTGGTTGTCGGGACCCGTCACCTCTCTGACGACGTTGAAGGATCACAACGACAGATATCAGAGGAGTGAAGAGATGTACCATCGAACCGGGTGTAAATTGATTGGAAGAGCAGATGTGCTCAGTTCAATTTAAATTGAGGACTTATGGCCAGAATTGGGCTAAGTCCGGTAAAAAAAATGTTTAAATATTTTATTCATGTTTGGCCTGTTAGGCCTTTATTTGGGCTCTGCCCTTTTAATAATGCGTAGCATTGGGCTCTGACATTGGGTATAATTAAATGCATAGCATTTATCAGGGGCAAAATAGTGGTCTGATAGTGCGCCACGTGGCTTGTCAGGCGCTTTGCGCCAATTAAAGAGCGCATTGCGCTAGCGCATGCAAAGGTGACACGTGTCACGCTCAGCGTTAAGCGTAAGTCTGTAGCGCACTGCGCTTTATGAATGCGCTGCGCCAATTTATGGGTGCGCCAGTGAGTGACACGTGGCGCGCTCTGGCGCAGTGTGCCAGTCCAAGAGCGCAGTGCACTATATTTAGAAGCGCAAAGCGCAAACTGTTCTGTGATTGACACGTGGCACGTTTTGGCGCTGTGCGCCAGTCCAAGGAGCGCAAAGGCGCAATTCAAGAGTGCAAAGCACTGTCCAATAGCGCAGAGCGCATTTTGATCAAATTAAAATCAAAGAACAAGTTTTTTGTTCTGTTAAAAGAGGCTTTGCCTCAAGATTTAAGAACCAAAGTTCTTGTTCTCATCAAAAGGCTATGCCTTTATAGATCAAAAGATCTGTTAATGAAGTAAATTACTTCTTTAATCTTTTATAATTAGATCCCTTTTTTTATCTTTTTCTTTTCTATTGAAGATCTTGATCTTTTTCTTAGATCTCTGATCTTTTTAGAAGATGGTTCTTCTTTTTTAATGAGATGATTTCATCTGTATTTATTCAAGAACACAGTTCTTTACCTTTAAAGATGAAGAAATGATCTTCTTTCTTCAAAGGCTTGCCTTTCTTTCTTTTTGAGTTCTTCTCTCAAAGTTTGCAGAGGGTTCTCTCTCTCTGAGACTTGAAGTCTTGGGGTCTTTATATAGGGCCAATTGATTTGTTAAGTTAGTTGCAGAGATCTTTTTCTGATTAATTTGGGGATATTTTCCCACCGTTGGATCTTTGATCCTAGGGCTTCTGTTTTACAGAAGATAATCTTCTTATTTTAATAAGATTGGAAAGATCTTTCTAGAATAGAATTTTAATTCTGATTAATTAATAATTTATTATTATTAGATCTTTTGACCTTACGGTGGGGAATTCTTTAAATTCCAGCGCTGGCGCAATTGGCGCTGGCGCTCCTGTGTTTGACACATGGCACGCAGCGCAGAGCGCAGCGCATCTGCGCTAGCGCGCCTGCGTTCGACACATGGCGTGCAACGCGGAGCGCAAGGGATCTGAAGCGTTGCTTCAGTTTTAAAATTTGAATTTTGAAACAGAGTTTTGCTCTGATCGGGGGAAACAAATGCCCCTCCACCGTTGCGCTCACGTGACGCACACGTGAGTGCAGCGGTGGCAACATCTGAGCCCTTGGATCAACTCAGAAGTTGAGGAGGCGCTTCAGCGCCTATAAATAGGACCTTTGGTCGCTTAGATGATTTTCATCTTCTTCTTAAGAATTTTCACTTCTGAGAATTTCATTCTCCCACAGAGCATAGCTCTCCTGTTTAAAACTTTTTCAAGAGTAAAACTCTGTCAAAACTTAGGTAAAATTAAGAACTTTTAATAAATTAGGGTTTTACCCATTAACAGAGCCTTGCTCTTCATAGATCTTTGATCTAAAGAAAACCTATTTAGGGTTTCATTAACAGAGCTTTGCTCTCCTGAACATGTAGATTTTTTAATCTCTTATGAAGAACTCTTAAGAGTTTGTTCATGGATCTTAAAAATAAAATTTTATTTTTGATGGATCATCTTCTCAGAGCAAGGCTCTTCTTGAGGAATTTTATTCCTTCATCATTAGACTTTGACAGATGTCTGTCTAGTGAAGAGCGCTGCTCTCAATGGGAGTTTTACTCCTCTGTCCGAGAGATTTCTCATTTAATGAGAATCTCTTGAGGATTTCCTCTTTTAATGATAGCCTCATCCAATGATGAGGCTGTTTTATTAATGATGAACTGTCATCTAGATTTTGTGGGTCCCCTTTTGTCCCTTTTAACTGCATTGCAGTGCGGCACGGACTTATAGTACTTTGTAATAGAATTTAATTTATAGCATGGGCATCTGAAAATTCACTCTTTTTTGCACAGGCATTATGTCTTCCGACGCCTCCTTCCCGTTCATTCGCTCAGAAGGCGGGTTTTCTGAAGCACCCGTTGACCGCGAGGTTATTGCGTTGATAAAAGACCATGACCCGGAACACAAGAGCCTTCATTTATGGTGTAAATGGTATGACCAAATTATCATGGGCCGACGGAGCTTTTCCTGTGCGACACCTTCAGAGCCTATTTCAGTGATTGCTTATGCAGATGCGCCTCCGATAAATTACACCGTGGAGGAGGTCAACTGGACATCGGAAGGTCTCCTTCGGCCTTCTATCGCCGCAATACCAGTGCAGCCGCCGGTAGCTTTGGACATCCTAGGGCGACGCATATGTCAAGGCGAGTCGCGTCCTTGGGGACAGCTGTACAATGTAGAACTAACTCTCCGTCACCCAGCCGGGTATTTACAGTGGGCCCGGTATATCTTATCGGTGAAGAAATCACAGTTGATTAAACTCGGATTGTATTCCGCCGTTTATGCTTCTTTGTTTCAATATTCCACACCCCCTACATGGTGGGTCAGGGCATTTCTGGAACAGTGGAACATTCCAACCCACACCTTCCTCCTGTCAGATCGAGAAGTTTCCATTTCTTTTGAGGAGTTTGCAGAGGTCTCAGGTTTACCCGTTAGGGGGGAATATTATGAGGAATTGCTTCCCCCGTATGAGTATGTTTTTGCTATCAAATCCATGGTAATGGGTCTTACTCCCAAGAATGCTATTCAGCACAAAATTCCGAGCTTAATAAAGGTGTTGAATATGTACGAGAACCTCTCTATTGCATCCGAAGGTCGTGGAGTCAGTTTTACGGCTTTTATCGCTGATTTTCTTCGCCCGGAAATATTGAAGGAAGAAGTCGAGAAGTTCGCCAGTCTTGACGACCCCTTCGTCCTGGGTTTAGGAAAGCTGCCAGCGGTGGAGGCGGATCAGAAGAGCTTCTATCTACCTGATGCCCCGGTCATCCCTCTTGCAGAACTGGCGGCTCCTGGGATCGATGAAGAAGCGTTCTTTTTAGGGTTCCTCGAGCTGTAGCTGAGTTGGTTCGCGCTTCCCATGCACCCTCGCCGTATGAGGCCGTCCGTCTTCTATCCTGCGCATCGGATGGTTGCTGGGATACAAGTGGCTGTGGGGATTGCTGGGTTAGCCCGTATGTATCACGGCCTCAGCTTGGCGGCTGATACTACTGAGCCAGGGGTGCAGTCGGTAAACTTCCCGATGCATTATTTCACGTCATGGCTTGAGTTACACGTGCTAGGTGTCTTTGGCATCCACAAGAGGCCGAGTTTTAATGACAGGTGTAGGTTCCCTCGGATCATGCGACTGGTTGGCGCTTCTATTGTGACTCCGACGCAACGGGAAGCTAGAGGCTTGCTTCTTCGCCCGTGCACGGTTGGGGCTGGCATGTTCTTTACTGATAAAGTTTTAACCGTCGGCCAAGAGTCGAGGAAGGTGGTGGTGCTGCTGCAGGACATATTTAAAGATGGGGCCTCTGTGTTGAAAGCTCGGGAGATCCTTCATTTATACTCTATCGGGCCGGGTTTCCTAGTGTTCAGGAAAAATGACACGGCGTTATTCATGAGATACAATTCGCACCGTTTCGCCCAGCAGCTAAGTTACAATCAGGGCGTCCCACTTGAAGCCTTCTTGGCCGAGCCTGCTGTTACCGAAGAGGGAATGCGGAGCGCACTGTATTATTTCATGTGCTTTAACACAGGGTCCAACTTCTTTATCAGCGAACCGAGTTGCGTCCTAAAGGCTCTTAATGCGTACGTGGCGTGGTATCAGCATTCAATGGGTGTTGTCATCAGTGAAGAGAAGCGATTGTTGCTCGATCGCAAAGGTGCAGTGTCGGCTGGTGATCGAAATGTTCCTCTGAAGCGACGAAACATCGTTCATCCTCCCCTGAGAGAGATCACTGCAGTTGAGCCTCCACGCATATTAAGTCCTACGCGTGGGTTGCCCCCACCCAGCGTGCCTGAAAAAGAGGTGGCTGCCGCGTCCCCCAAGTCGAACGTAGGAAAAGAAATTGGGACCCGTCGTCCGAAGGCGTCTACCAAACGTAAACTCGTGTTATCGGCCACCGGCGCCCGTCCTCAAAAGAAGAAGAAACAAGTACTTTCTTTGGACACCATATTAGGCTCGACACCCCCTGCTCCGTTTAGCGAAGGCTTGAGCGAATATGGGACCAACGAGGGTTTATTCGGGATGCTTGATGATACCGATTTGGAGGTCGCTATTGAAGCTTCCAAACAGTCAGCCACCCTTGAAAAAGAACTGGCCGCCCTTGCGCAGTCAGGTATACTTTACCCTTATCTCTCCGCTGTTTATTTCACTCTTCTTTTTATCATGCTTTGAATTATGCTTGCTGTTTCAACATGTACCTCAACAGAAGAGGCCATTGCTGCTTCGCTTAAAACCTTTGAAGAGGAGGAAAGGCTTCATGCCTCATTGCCAATAGAGGCTTATCTTGAACGACCGATGTCGGATACTGTAATGGTTCCGGAGGTAAAACCTGGTTCTGGTGATAATGTCCCCTTGGCGGAGGTCGTGAAGAAGTCTTATCTCTCTGTCAAAACCGAGAAGCAGCCCAGAAAACAGACGGCAAGGGGAAAGAAGCGATCTTCTAGGGCTATTAGCTCTGGGCCAAAATGGGGGAAGAAGACTGCTGCTAGTCCACCAGACGACAACCTTCATTTTCCTGGTTCATCCGCCAAGAAAGCTGCATAACTGGCTGAGGCTATAAGACATTCTCAAGACGAGTCAGAGAACGTAAGAATTCTAAAAAAGCCCTACCCAGCCGTCATTTTTTATGATGACCCTTCGTGGGTCCGGCGACGATTCATCGGCCCTTTGGAAGAATGGGGCGAGAGGGCTTTTAAGTAAGCTACTTCGGAGGACGCTGCGGATGCACTTTCATTGTGGAATGGCGGCCACGAGTCTACCCTTGAACCTCGGCGAGCACACCTCTTTGAGAAGGAGTGTCGACTTGAGCGAGCCATACAAAAAGCTTCCTTGCGCATCGGTACGTTCCGCTATTTCTTTGTAATACTTCATATTGTCTGCACTTGTATATATGTATTCTTATCTTTGTGTGAACTGTGCAGAGACTTTGGCGATGGGGGAGGTTCCCACGGGTTTACTGACCGTAGGGTCTGTCGATACCCCTAGTGAAACACTACTCAGTGGGGAGGGGGCTGATGAAACTGTCCCTCCTACGATGGAGCTTCCCTTGGTGATTCCTGCTCCCCAGGTGGTTGGTCCTTCGGAAGAGGCATCTTCATTGGCCGCGGGTTCAACGGGTCTCTCTGGGGATGGCCCGGAGACTACGGGACAGATGGTCGAGGCCACCGTCCTTCTATTGGAGCCTGTAGCGATGGTTACTGTTTCTCCACCGGAAGTTACTATACCGGTCCACATCCCTGATGATGTGCTCGGGAGCACGGAGGAGGGTGAGGCAGTCGCTGCATCCAGTGATGCCCTTGTTGTGGTCTCGACCGGTGACTTACCAGGCAAATTTCAGGTTATTGCTTTCTATTTTATTCTGCAATCCCTTTTCTACCTTTTCTAACAGTACTTTTTTTTTAAATACAGCTCCGGTGGGTGTTGAGGTTGTGCCACCCGAGGAAGCACCACCAGTTACCGCTTTGACGGTGACTGTCCCTCCATCTTCTCTTATATCTTCTCAAATGCTGGAAGGTATGGGTTTGTGATAAGTCTAAATCGGGGACAACATCTTTTGTGTACTGACCATGTATCATCGTGATCTCGCAAGAGTTCTTTTTGATCATTTGTATCAGGTGCTAAACCCGCACTTCTCTTTCCCGTCGGAGATTAGTCCGCCCGCTGGTGTTGGTGAGTATCTTTTCTAACCGATGTCCTTTCTTTTCTTTAATGGGCAGTCACGTTTTTGCTAATTCTTCTTTGCATTGCTCGTAGCTTTACAAATTAAAGGGGGGGTCAAGGGTATCGCCGCGCCACCTGAACTCCCAGCTTTGCCCCCTGTTGCGTCCGGTATAGCAGACTCTGTTTTCGTGTATCTTCTTTACTTCCTGAACCGATATCTGACCATGATTTATTTTTCTGCAATCACATCGACTCCAGCCCTGTTCAAGTCTCTTATCATAATGCCAGCAGGGCCCTTTTCCAGACGTCCATCATCAAAAGGTGCCATGACCAGTCTGCGTATGCTGAGAGAATACGTCGAGGAGCTTGACGCGGAGGCTCCTATATCTGCTGCAGATTTCGCTGCCGAGGTCGATCCAATGCTGGCGACTATTGTGAACTTCCATAATGAAGGCATCATCGAGTCTTGGGTTAATCACTGCAGGGAAATTGAAGCTTGCCTGCATGAGCTCGAGGTTGGATGTCCTGCTCCAGAGGTTCAGGCTGTGAACGCTCAGCGGGCTACGTGGGTTGAGCAGAGCACTCCCTACTTCCGTCATCTTGAACAAGGTGCAGCTTTAGAACGTAAGGAGTGTGGAGAGACTTCGAGCGAATCTGCCCGACTGCATGCTCAAGTTGACGCCAATGCTGTGCAGTTGAAAACCATCTTTGAGGGCCTTTTACGATGCATTTCTGATGGGCTAATGCTAAGGCAAAAGCTCGACCTCATCGAGCAGGATGCGCAGAGTCGTGAGGCAGCTCGACGGGTCGTTAATGAGCGACTTTCGTCTTATTTGCAGCAACGGGCTCAGGTTGAAACGGAGTTGGCCATGGCAACTGACCGTGACGACAGGCTGAGGGGAGTGCGCGAGCAACTGATTGGCCTACTGAAGATGCTTCCCTCCCAATAGTCGCATTTTGCGCCATTTGTAAATTTTGAATAAAATGTATTCATTTTTCTTTATCCTTTCAGATGATGTATCTTGTACTCAATTGAATTCATGAATAAAAGATACATTTCTTTCGCAATGTCTTGTGTCATCTCTATGCTTTCTTCTTTCTTTTGTTATCAGCATGTCACCTTAGCAAGCATAGCCGGCAGATGACAGGGTGGGCATCTTGTTTTTGGCTTCTTCGAGGGGTAGTGATGGCTTAGGAGGCAGGTTCAGATCTGCTGCCTAAGACTTTTCAACTTCATGAGCCGTGAGGGTCTCATAAAGACTTTTCTCCCTACGAGTCGAGAGGATCCCGTAGGTGTAATTTCTCCTCAGGAATCGTGGGGATCCCTAAGTGTGTTTTCTTTTGAGAGTCGTAAGGATCTCACAAAAGAATTATCCCTCTTACAAGTCGAGAGGACCCGTAAGCAGTTGTTTCCCTCCTTGTCGAGATTCGACTTTGGAGAGTGTGGCCCATGAATAGTATGCAGGAGTCCATTTTGAACTGACTTGTAGGGCCCCAGTGCTTAGGAAACCGGATCCTATCCTGATTGCCTAAGGCTTTTCCCTACGAGTCGAGACGAATAGAGCATTTCTCGCAAGGATATCCTAACATCACGGTTAACCTCTGCTCTTTACGAAAAAGGTCCGTTAGGGTTTGTGGTACTAGGGTTTTGCCCATCGTACCGTCGCGTTGGCTGATGTATTCCTCGATAGGTAATCTTGCTTGTTCGAGTAGCCTTGCGTCTGTCGTGTCTCTGATCCCTTCGGGGGCTGGACAAAACGTCTTCAAGCAATCCTCCTAGGCAGTTTGCCCGTCGGAAGAGAAAGCGTTAGGAATTTTGCCATGCCGCTTTTTACTTGAGGTTAGGCCCATTTTGGAGAGCCCCGATGAGTCATAACCATTCCGTGCTGGTGTGGGATGATCTCCAATAGTCTTTCAGGTTTTATATGAGTTGTCGTCAAGACCCTGAAGCTAGGAATTTGGCCTTCGCTTCGTTTGCTGGCATTGCTTCTGCTGTATCGAGACCAATGCCGCGGTCGTCTCTAGGTTGTTTGATGAACCGTCGAGGCTTGGAACTAGGGATTTTGCCGTGGCTCCGTTGTTTGATTGTCGCGTCTGAATCCTGCTGGAGGAAGAATGCTGGGGGTGACATCTCGTCTGCTGTATCGAGACGAACGTCGAGGTGGTGACCACTCCACGCTGGTGTGGGATGATCTCCGATAGTCTTTCAGGTTTTATATGATTTACCGTCAAGACCCTGAAGCTAGGAATTTGGCCTTTGCTTCGTTTGCTGTGACGTATCCGAATCCTATTGGAGGAAGGATACCGTAGTGACATCTCGTCTGCTGTATCGAGACAAATGTCGCGGTTGTCTCTAGCTTGCTGGTGAACCGTCGAGGTTTGGAACTAGGGATTTTGCCGTGGCTCCATTGTTTAATTGTCGCATCTGAATCCTGCTGGAGGAGGAACGCTGTAGTGACATTTCGTCTGCTGTATAGAGACGAACGTCGAGATGGTGACCACTCCACGCTGGTGTGGGATGATCTTTGATAGTCTTTCAGGTTTTATATGATTTACCGTCAAGACCCTGAAACTAGGAATTTGGCCTTTACTTCGTTTGCTGTGGCGTGTCCGAATCCTGTTGGAGGAAGGATGCCATAGTGACATCTTGTATGCTGTATCGAGATGAATGTCGCGGTTGTCTCTAGGTTGCTGGTGAACCGTTGAGGTTTGGAACTAGAGATTTTGCCGTGGCTCCGTTGTTTTGACAGTGAGGTTTTTTGTTGACGTTGCATCTGCCTCCTGCTGGACTACGAAGGAACGCCGTTGTTGACATTGCGTCTGGTGTAACGAGACGAATGCTGAGGTGGAGCTAGGATTTTGCCGTCACTCCGCTTGGTGATGTTGCGTCCGAGTCCTATTGGAATGAGGAGGATCACCGCTGCTGATTTTTTAGGCTGTAGATATTGCCGTTAAGATTTGGAACTAGGGACTATGCCGTGGCTCCATTTTGTTGTGTCGCTTCCGTGCCTTGCTGGCATAAGGAGGAACGCTGTTGTTGGTTTTCTGCAGATGTGACCATCGAGAGTTGGCTCTGCTTCTGATGGAGCCTAGTGGGATGATATGGTTCTCTCTTTGTTTGTGCCCGTGGATTGTATACAGGGATCCATGTGATCTCACCTGTAGGGCATAAATTTCATTTTTCTTTATTTCTTTCCGTGATGCTCTATCATTTCAGCTTTTATATCGCGAATGTCGCGATTGCCCAATCATTTCGGCTATTTTTCGCGGTGCCCAATCATTTCGGCTCTTTATTTTATTTTTACTCGCTGCTTTTTATTGCGAGTTGCCCAATAATTTCGGCTATTTGGCATGCATACATTTTTACTTGCTGATTTTGTTTGCAAGTTGCCCCATCATTTCGGCTGTTTCATACGCATGTGTGGCTCGCTAGCTTCTTACTGCAAGCTTGGGATTAGACACCGATTTCGGCATCAGCACCGCTACAACTGAGATATTGCCAGGAGCGAATCATCATTTGCCTTAGTCGATGTCGAACAAAGGTGGCTTAGTAGACAGGGTTAGGATCCTGTCGACTAAGGCTTTTGACTTCACGAGCCGTAAGGGTCTCATAAAGGTATTTCTCCCTGCGAGTCGTGAGGATCTCGTAGGCGTGTTTTCTCCTTTAGGAATCGTGAGGACTCCTAAGTGTATGTTCTCTTATAAGTCGTAAGGATCTTGCAAGAGTGTTTTCTCCTTATAAGTCAAGAGGACTCACAAGGGTTGTTCACCGTGCAAACATATCCCTAGTCGTGAATGGGACTTTGTTAGGGAGATGTTTATTCGCGCCCGTGGATTGTATACAAGGGTCAATATTGAGCCGCTTGTAGGGCAGTATCGGAGGTTGTGGGGGCTGCTTAAGAACAGGTTTAGGTCCCTGTAGCTTAAGACTTTCAAATCTTATGAGCCGTGAGGGTCCCATAAGAGAGTTCTCCTTACGAGTCGTGAAGATCTCGCAAGTGTAATTTCTCCCTAGGGATCGTAGGGATCCCTAAGTGTGTTGCTCCCTTGTGAGTCGTAAGGATCTCACGCGGGTGGTTTCTTCTTACAAGGTCGAGAGGACCTTGCAAGTGTCTTTTAACGAGATTGCGCCCTTTTGGGTTTTCACAAAACTCGTCGGTAGCCCTGCTGTTTTTACTCACGGAGCCCTTTCGGGTTTTCATCTGTGCCCTTTTTTCTTATGGACATACCGGTTTTTTTTATTATTCTAACGAGATTGCGCCCTTTCGGGTTTTCACAAGACTCGCCGGTAGCCCTGCTGTTTTTACTCACGGAGCCCTTTCGGGTTTTCATTCGTGCCCTTTTCTCTTATGGACATACCCCCCTTTTTTTATTACCGCGTCAGCCTGAGGATGCCGCGGGTTGGTAGTAGTTTAACGACGTTTCGGTCAGTTGCAGGTTTTAGGACATTGCGGTCCATTATTAGTTTTAAGGATGTTCCGGTCCGCAGCCAGTTTTAGGAAATAGTGGTCCATCTTTAGTTTAGGGACGTTTCGGTCCGACGCCAGTTTTAGGACATAGTGGTCCATGAGGTTTTCTCTATGAATGAGCATGATGCCCCCGTCATATCCATCTTTTTCGGAGCATGTGGTTGCGGTGGATTCATCTTCAAGTTTTCGGACAGCGCGAACTTGCCCTGTTGGTATTGGTCTTCAACCAAGTTTTTGAAGACGTAGCAGTTTTCGATCGGATGGCCCAATACTTGGTGGTAAGGGCAGTAATTAGGATTGTTGACATCATTCAGTTGTAGCTGGTGTTTCGGCTCTGGTAGAGTGATAAGCCTGTTGCACACTGCTAGTTCGAACAGCCTCCTTGTTTCATCCCGGGGAAATGAGTAAGGACGTTTCAACTTCTCATATAAGGGTTGCCGCTTGTTGCTTTGGCGAACAACCGGTTTAGGGCCACTCGATTGTTGTTGAGCGTTGGCGACGAAGGCCGTTTTACCCTTCCCTTTATCCTTTTTGTTCGATCCCTTGTTTGCGGGTCCGAGATTCTTTCCGGGGAGCATGTGATTGCACGGCTGAATGTTCTCGCAACTCCTCAATTCTTTCGTTTCAGAGATAGATTCCTTGAAGAGAGGACCGAGGGATACTTTTTCGTCGGAGTCGCTCCCGAAGGTGAGAACTCGCGATCCCCCGGGTTCAACCCTATGACAATTGTCGGCAATTCTTTTACGCTCATCTGTCGCATTTTTCCGCTGTCTACGAGCTTCACGCTTCGTCCTGTTGAAGTGTTGCCTGTGAGCGACATACCCTTGCCACCAACACTTAAAGGAGTTGCAGTCTTCAGTAGGATGTGCGATCTTCTGATGATATAAGCAGAAGTTAGGATGTACGTTCGCTTCATCAAGATGTATACCGCTAGGAGAATTTTCTCTGAAAGAGGGCAGCTTCATCCCCATCGATATGGCTTTGACGAATCGTTTCCTTGTCTTGATCCTGCTTTCATTTGAGGCGGATGTACTTTGATCTGGTGGGAGCGTTTTGACCCTTTTATCCAGTCGCCGGCGTTTGGCCTTTTCAAATATGGCCATCTCAAACTCTCGATCAGCTTTGCTTTTAAGACGGGTTTCGTTCAGGAATGCATCAATCATTTTGTCTGATGGTCCTAGAAGTTCCGGCTCAGGATCTGCCCCCAATTTCATTGCGTCAGGAGCTTCTTCACCGTTTATTAACGAGTGAGAGATCATATGGCAGCTTGCCACATAATTCTCGAGTTCATCTGATGAGTCTTCTCCATTGTCATCACCTCCATCCTCAAGGACGTGGCTGAGGAATTCTTGGAGTGTGACTGGGGTCCGCGCCTTCTGATTATATTCTTCCAGCGCGTCAATATGTTTTTGCAGGTCCGTGCGTTTGTCATCAGGTTTCATGGGCTTCTTGGTTTTCTTCTTGGAAGACTTTGACGGCTGGGTATGAGCGCTTTGACTATCACCACCAGTTTCTGGAATTGGGCGCGGCTTCAGCATTCCCTCGATAATCTCGGGTTCCAGCGGATTCTTCCACCTGATTGCCGGACATGTGTGTAGATCCTTCAGCATTCTTTTTGTTTTGGCTGAAAGAGCAACCTCCCATGGAGCTTCTTCAATGAAAGAGCATGATGCCCCTGGCGTGTCTGTCTTTTTGGGAGCATGAGGTTGTGGCGGGTTCACCTTCCAGTTTTCGGATAATGCGAACTTGCCTTGTTGGTATTGGTCCTCAATCCAGCCTTTGAAAACGAAGCAATCTTCGATTGGATGGCTTACTGCTTGATGGTAAGGGCAGTAATTAGGATTGTTGAGATCTCCTGGCTGCAACGGACGTTTTGGATCCGGCAAATTTATGAGCCTGTTGCGCACTGCCAGCTCAAACAGTCTTCTCGTTTTGTCTTGAGAAAACGAGTAAGGACGTCCTAGCCTTTCCTCGAGGGATGGGCGTGGACGCATATTGCTTTGACGAACGACCGGTTTTAAGTTACTCGGCTGTTGTTGAGCATTGGCGACGAAAGTTGCTTTTCCTTTCCCCTTTTCATTCCGAGGATCCGTCTTTGAAGGAGATGGTCTATGACCCATCTGATCCATTTGAGCCAACTTGTCAATCAAGGCCTGAAAAGTCGTCGGCTTGAAGAACATCATGAATTGCGAGATGGTCGCTTGAGGGTCGAGGGAGCCCACGAACATGCCTACAGCAGGCGCTTCTTCAATGCGTTGTTCGCACTTCGACCATAAGTTCCGCCACCGTATTGCGTATTGAACCCACGTTTCACCTGGACTTACCCTGGCGTTGATCAATGCAGTGATCGGGGTGAGCTCACTGGCGCTTGCAAATCTTTGTGTAAACAGCAGCTCCATCTCCGCGAATGTTTTGACAGAGTCATCAGGGAGCTCCGAATACCATTCGAAGGCCGTTTCCGCTAAGCTGCCGACGAATTGATGAAGCAACAGCTTATCGTCGCCTCCGGTGTTGCCGCATAAGGCCCTGAATTGAGCGACATGCTGATGTGGATTCCCCGTCCCTTTATACACATGGAACTTAGGGATCGTATATCCCGGCGGGTAACTTATTTGGTCATACCAGTCCGGGTAGGGTCATCCAGTCTTGACAACTTGGCCAGCCGCTTCATTCGCCTGGTGAGCTCGTATTTGCTGAGCTATATAATCATCGAGTGCGGCCTTAGAGAGGGTTTCTTCTTTGGCTGCTGAAAGAGCCGGAAGAGGATTAGATGTCTCCCCTCTATCGTCTTCAACAATGATCGGGGGGTCTTCAACTGGAGGGTCCGGCTGTAGCATCATCCCTACCATGACTTGGAAGAGAAGCGCCATTTGTTTTATATTAGCCGCTTGTTCTGCTGTTTCTCTGTCCTTCTTTTCGAGGACTCCGCGTAGGAAGTCAGCGTCAGTTTCTTGTTCGTGACGCTGTTCTGATGATGCCTCCGGGCTTTCTTTTGGCCCGGTAAGTGCGGCCATTGTAGTCAGCATCCCTTGAAGCTTCTGTTGTTGCTCTTGGACTTTTGTCATGGATCGGGTGAGCGGTCGGTGACCCGTCGAAGCGTGGCTTTCCTCTTTTCTGGAAGCCATGTAAACAATATGCACCATTATGCCTCCGGACTTGGGGCGTTTGGGCTCGGTGCTTTTACGGTTCGCCATGTTCACAGGGGCTTTCTGCGGCCTCCTTTTCTTTTGAGTGGTTGACGTTGAGGGAGCCGTCGCAGTGGGCACCCAAGCAGTTGTCGTCCTTGGTGGCTTGCCAGGACGATTCTCTTCCTGCTGAAACTTCAGCTTCTTTTGTTGGGGAGGATAGTCTTGATCGACCACCGACTCCCGGACCCATCGCCAGACTTTGTAAACTTTGGAAGAAAGCCGCTGAGAGGGCTGATCCGGCTTTATTTCTGTAACATTCTCCACGGGTGGAGGAGATCTTTTCAATACGGCGGTAGGAGAGTTCCTGCGCACCTTGTTAAGCAATTCAAAGCTGTTCCCGGTTGGAACAGCAGCATCGATCTCCACCGTTGGAGCTGGTGGAGTGAATCCAGACGGAGAGCTGCCCCCAGCCTTCCATACTCGGCGCCAGTGACGACAACAAGCATATCGTGCAGATGGTGTTGGTTCGGCTATGGGGATGGCTTTGTCATGCCCCCTGTTTTGAGGAGAGGCTGTTATTGGCGCTAGTCGGTCGAAGACCGACGTCCGTTGAATAGCGGTATCCAATCTGTAAAAGACAGACTTTTAAGGAGGAACGGGAGCTGAAGTTGGAGCCGGAACAGTTAGTCTCGTAAAGACCGACCCTTTAGCAAGGGAAGCCGCCTTGACGACTTCAGGAGCAGGGATGGTTACTCTCTTCGGAATAACCTTTTCTTGAATTGCAAGCTTCATCATGGGCCCACAGGAACTTTGGCCCAATCTGGCGAAGACCGAGGCGGTGGAGCTGGACGACCCGTTGAGAGGGGCCGCAGTAGTAGCAAGCCGACCAAAGACCGACTTTTTGGAAGCTTCTGGCGTTGGCAAAAGAACGGTGAAGTTCGTTAGCAGGAGCATAGTCCCGAAAAACAATCCAATGGTGGCCTGAGTGACCTGTTCCACCGGCATAGCGAAGATGGAGTCCGCTTGGGGCCCGTAAGTCACTCCTCCGGACGGGATGGAGCGAGAGTTGCAGTTGCAGTTAGTGCATTTTGTGCAAGTAGACTCCATTGATCTTTTGTTTTCTGCACGGAGCAAGACACCAAATCTAAGTATCTTGAATCCACAGGCAACCATAACAAACCGCGATTTGTTCGCGAACACGACACACGAAGTGTGGAGTGGAAAGAGGAAAAGGTCCCACCGGGCGTGCCAGAATCTGTTTACCGCCGGAAACCGGGAAGACGAACTGTCTTGCCTGAATTCGGGGGCAGATGCTAATTGGTGCTATCCGTCCACCTCTCCGAAGATGCCAAGTTGATTTATGGCACCATGTATCGAAGGTTTAAACAGATGCGGCCGATGTAGCAGACTTCGTCAGATTCCCCCTTGCTTGAGGGTTTTTGATTGTGGGGACGCTCTTCCCTGCAGGCGCAAGCCCCTGCAGTTAATTACGCTACCGCATCACGGTAACAACTTTCTCCTTCTCCATATGGTCACTTCGTGTCTTGGGTGTTTGTTTTGTGTTTGGTTGCCCGTGGATTGTATACGGAGACTAATTTATGTTGTCGTCCGTAGGACGTGGATTAGTCCAAATCCGTATTTTCTTAGATTTAGGTTTTTGGTGGTTGAGTTTAAGGATACGTTATCCTTATTTGGGACTAAGATCAACTTAAACGTTTGTTAAGGATACGTTAGTCTAATTTCTAAACTAAGATCAACTTAACAGGATCGTTTAGATCCAACAAAAGAGCATTTGTACTCTAATGTTTAGTTTATGGACATTGCGGTCGATCACCAGTTTAAAGACATGGTGGTCCGATACCAGTTTAAGGACATAGTGGTTCGAGGTTAAGGACATCGTAGTCCATGAGTTTAAGGACCCCACAGTCCGTAGCAATGTGTGGTTGTCGGGACCCGTCACCTCTCTGACGACGTTGAAGGATCACAACGACAGATATCAGAGGAGTGAAGAGATGTACCCTCGAACCAGATGTAAATTGATTGGAAGAGCAGATGTGCTCAGTTCAATTTAAATTGAGGACTTATGGCCAGAATTGGGCTAAGTCCAGTAAAAAAAATGTTTAAACATTTTATTCATGTTTGGCCTGTTAGGCCTTTATTTGGGCTCTGCCCTTTTAATAATGCGTAGCATTGGGCTCTGACATTGGGTATAATTAAATGCATAGCATTTATTAGGGGCAAAATAGTGGTCTGATAGTGCGCCACGTGGCTTGTCAGGCGCTTTACGCCAATTAAAGAGCACATTGCGCTAGCGTATGCAAAGGTGACACGTGTCACGCTCAGTGCTAAGTGCAAGTCTGTTAGCGCACTGCGCTTTATAAATGCGTTGCGCCAATTTATGGGTGCGCCAGTGAGTGACACGTGACGCGCTCTGGTGTAGTGCGCCAGTCCAAGAGCGCAGTGTGCTATATTTAGAAGCGCAAACTGTTCTGTGATTGACACGTGGCGCGTTTTGGCGCTGTGCGTCAGTCCAAGGAGCGCAAAGGCGCAATTCAAGCGTGCAAAGCACTGTCCAATAGCGCAGAGCGCATTTTGATCAAATTAAGATCAAAGAACAAGTTTTTTGTTCTGTTAAAAGAGGCTTTGCCTCAAGATTTAAGAACCAAAGTTCTTGTTCTCATCAAAAGGCTATGCCTTTATAGATCAAAAGATCTGTTAATGAAGTAAATTACTTCTTTAATCTTTTATAATTAGATCCCTTTTTTTTTATCTTTTTCTTTTCTATTGAAGATCTTGATCTTGTTCTTAGATCTCTGATCTTTTTAGAAGATGGTTCTTCTTTTTTAATGAAATGATTTCATCTGTATTTATTCAAGAACACAGTTCTTTACCTTTAAAGATGAAGAAATGATCTTCTTTCTTCAAAGGCTTGTCTTTCTTTCTTTTTGAGTTTTTCTCTCAAAGTTTGCAGAGGGTTCTCTCTCTCTGAGACTTGAAGTCTTGGGGCCTTTATATAGGGCCAATTGATTTGTTAAGTTAGTTGCAGAGATCTTTCTCTGATTGATTTCGGGATATTTCCCCACCGTTGGATCTTTGATCCTAGGGCTTCTGTTTTACAGAAGATAATCTTCTTATTTTAATAAGATTGGAAAGATCTTTCTAGAACAGAATTTTAATTCTGATTAATTAATAATTTATTATTATTAGATCTTTTGATCTAACGGTGGGGAATTCTTTAAATTCTAGCGCTGGCGCAATTGGCGCTAGCGCGCCTGTGTTTGACACGTGGCGCGCAGCGCAGAGCGCAGCGTAACTGCGCTAGCGCGCCTGTGTTTGACACGTGGCGCACAGCGCAGAGCGCAGCGCATCTACGCTAGCGCACCTGCGTTTGACACGTGGCGCGCAGCGCAGATCGCAACGCAACTGAGCTAGCGTGCCTGCGTTCGACACGTGGCGTGCAGCGCGGAGCGCAAGGGATCTGAAGCGTTGCTTCAGTTTTAAAATTTGAATTTTGAAACAGAGCTTTGCTCTGATTGGGAGAAACAGGGGTCATGTGGATGACGTATTTCCGAGGCGGGGTCATGTGGATGACGTATTTCCGAGACGGGGTCATGTGGATGACGTATTTCCGAGATGGGGTCATGTGGATGACGTATTTCCGAGACGGGGTCATTTGGATGACGTTGCGAATATCGAAGTGGTCTCCAGGTTGTCTGTGAACCATCAAGATTTGGAGTAGAGGCTTTGCCGTAGCTCCAGGGTTAATTGCAGCGTCTGAATCCTGCTGGAATGGGGAGGAACGCTGTCGATGATCTCTAGGCTATCCCTGAACCGTCGAGATTTAGCTTCGTTTTCTGATGGAGCCTGGGGAGGGAAGGTGTGATTCCTTCTTTGTTTGCGCTCCTGGATTGGATACAGGGATTGATGTGATATCACATGTAGGGCATAAATTTCATTTTTCTTTATTTCTTTCCGCGATGCTCTATCATTTCAGCTTTTATATCGCGAAGGTCGCGATTGCCCAATCATTTCGGCTATTTTTCTCGGCGCCCAATCATTTCGGCTATTTATTTTATTTTTACTCGCTGCTATTTATTGCGAGTTGCCCAATCATTTCGACTATTTTGCATGCATACATTTTTACTTGCTGACTTTATTGCAAGTTGCCCCATCATTTCGGCTATTTCGTATGCATGTGTGGCTTGTTGGCTTTTCGCTGCAAGCCTGGAATTAGACACCGATTTCGGCATCAGCACCGGTATAACTGGGATATTTCCAGGAGCGAATCATCATTTGCCTCTGTCGATGTCGAACAAAGGTGGCTTAGCGAACAAGGTTAGCATCCTGTCAACTAAGGCTTTCGACTTCATGAGCCGTAAGGGTCTCATAAAGGTTTTTCTCCCTACGAGTCGTGAGGATCTCGTAGGTGCGTTTTCTCCTTAGGAATCGTGAGGACTCCTAAGTGTATGGCCTCTCGTAAGTCGTAAGGATCTTACAAGAGTATTTTCTCCTTATAAGTCGAGAGGACTTACAAGGGCTGTTCACTGTATAAACATATCCCTAGTCACGGATGGGACTTTGTTAGGGAAATGTTTATTCGTGCCCGTGGATTGTATACAAGGGTCAGCGTTGAGCCGCTTGCAGGGCAAAATTGGAGGTTGTGGTGGCCGCTTAAGAACAGGTTCAGATCTCTCTAGCTTAGGAATTTTGAATCTTATGAGCCGTGAGGGTCCCATAAGAGGGTTCTCCTTACGAGTCGTGAGGATCTCGTAAGTTTAATTTCTCCTTAGGAATCGTGGGGATCCCTATGTGTGTTGCTCCCTTCTGAGTCGTAAGGATCTCATGCAGGTGGTTTCTCCTCACAAGGTCGAGAGGACCATGCAAGTGACTTTTAACGAGATTGCGCTCTTTCGGGTTTTCACAAAACTCGCTGGTAGCCCTGCTGTTTTTACTCACGGAGCCCTCTCGGGTTTTCATCCGTGCCCTTTTCGTTTATGGACATACCGTTTTTTCTTTTTCTTTCTTCTTCTTTTTTTTAATTCTTTTCTCTTTCTTTTTTTTGTATCAGCCTTGGGATGCTGCAGTATACAATAGTTTATCGACGTCTCGGTCAGCAGCTAGTTTTAAAATATAGTGGTTCATCATTAGTTTAAGGATGTTTCGGTCCATTGTTAGTTTAAGGACGTTTCGGTCCGTCTTTAGTTTGTGGACGTTTCGGTCCGTCTTTAGTTTAAGGACGTTTCGGTCCGTTATTAGTTTAAGGACGTTTCGGTCCGTTAGCTGGCTACTACTTATAGAGTTTGGGCTTAGGAAGACAGCAAGCGGACATAGTTGTCATCATCTATCGTTGACCTAGGCCGTGACTCGTCAGGCGTAGTACTTTTTCAGGAAGCGACCATTTATTGGCCTGAAGGGCCTTTTGCCATGCATGTCCATGAGTAGATAGGCTCCACCCTGGTAAACTTTATCTATGATGGCCTTCATAGTTCAGCTCGAATTTTCCCCGCTTGGCACGATTGGGGATCATAGGTCTTTTGACCACTAGCACGAGTTCGCCTTGGCGGAATGTTCTCGGCCTAGTCAATCTTTCGTATGAGCGTGTCATCTTTGCTTTATAAGCCTCCAGATTTTGTTGCATTATGAGCCGGGTTTCATCAAGGGCATCGAGCTCCTCGAGTCGAAGGTGAGCATTCTCCTCGTCCGTTAGCTCGTAATGAACCGCCACTCGTAGTGAGGGTAGTTCTATCTCGAGGGGGAGTACCGCCTTTGTACCGAATACCAATGCGTACGGAGTTGTGTTCGTGGCCGTTTTGAACGTAGTTCGATGCGCCCAGAGAGCTTCATGCAGTCTCTTATGCTAGTCCTTCTTATTTCGAGACACCATCTTCTTCACGATCTTTGTCAAGGTCTTGTTAAAAGCCTCAGCTAGGCCGTTAGCTCGGGGATTATAGACTGAGGAGTGTCTCCAGTCTATGTTATGCTGTTGTGCGAAGCGGCTGATCTTGTGGCTTCTATAGACTGGCTCGTTATCGGAGATAATCCGTCGTGGAGTTCCAAACCGATAAATGACGTGCGTCTTGAAGAAATGGAGGATATTCTCCGTCTTCACTTCCCTCAACGGTTCTGCTTCTGCCCATTTGGAGAAGTAATCAGTTGTCGCCAAGATGAATCGATGTCCTCTGGACGATGCTGGTTCAATGGGGCCGATTATGTCTGTCCCCCACATTTCGAACGGCCAGCTAGCCACTGTTGGATGTAGCGGATTTGGATGTTGATGGATAAAGTCCCCGTGAATCTGGCACGAATGGCACTGCTTCGCGTATTCGAGGCAATCTTGGATCATCGTGGGCTAATAATAACCCATCCGTTTGATCTTCAGCTTCATCTTCGGCCCGGCTTGGTGAGAACCGCAGAGTCCGTCATGAGTTTCTTGTACGACTCGTTTTGCCTCTTCAGGTCCCAGGCATCTTAACCACAGAGAATCAAATGATCTCTTATACAGAGTATCATTGACGAAAGCAAAAGACAGAGCTCGTTTCATAAGCTGATGTTTTGAGGACGCATCTTCGGGTGTTCGACGGGATTTGAAATATTCTATAAAGACTTCTCTCCAATCCTTAGCCTTTTCCTGGTCTTTTATTTGTAGAGTCGTTTGCTCGGTCGCTCCTTTTTCTTCGGGCGACTCCGGAGATATTTCTGCCGGTGCGAGAACCCGACGGCTTTGCACAACGATCCTCACGTCATCGAGGTTTTTTTCAGCCAGTTCTTTAGCGAGCTTGGCTAATGCATCCGCTTTGCTATTTTCCGCGCGCGGTATGCTTTCTAGGGTGTAGGAAGGAATTTGAGTCAGCAGTTGCTGTACTCTCTCGCCATACTTCACCAACTCTGGCTTGCACGTTTGGTAGTCGCCGTTTACTTGACTAACGACCAATTGGGAATCTCCGTATACGAGAAGGTTCTCGATTCCCATGTCGATGGTGATCTTGAGACCTGCTATCAAAGCTTCATACTCGGCTTCGTTGTTCGTCCTCGAATTTGTTAAGGAGAAAGCAAAGCGCATTATCCCTCCTTGTGGAGTCACGAAGATGAGGCCTATCCCTGATTTGATTATGGGGGTGTTTTGTTTGCGCTTCTTTATGGAAGATGCTCCATCGAAGTACAGTTCCCACCGGGTATTGCCCTCGTCGATCGTGTCAAACGCATGTTCGTCTGGCAATTCGCAATTCAAAGGAGAATCGGCAGGTATCGGATGCTCAGCGAGGAAGTCAGCGATGGCCTGGCCCTTCACTGCCTTAAGGTGACGATAAGTTATCGAGAACTCCATCAAGAGCAGGGCCCATTTAGCAAGACGCCCTGTTAATATGGCCTTCGACATCAAGTATTTGAGAGGATATGAGATGGACCTCATGTGCCAATGCATATTGTCTGAGCTTCGTTATTGCGAAGATCAACGCTAGGCAGTGTTTTTCAATGGGAGAGTAATTGCTTTCTGCCCCCAGTAGAACTCGACTCAAGTAGTATAGGGCTCTCTCTTTCCCTTGGTCGTTTTCTTGTGCCAATAGCGCGCCTAAGGAACCTTCGAGGGCTGTCGTATATAGGACGAGAGGTTTTCCTTTAACGGGAGCGGCCAGTACCGGCGGATTCTACAGGTACTGTTTGATTTCGTCCAGCGCACTTTGGCATTTATGATCCCAGATGAACGGGGTTCCCTTCTTCATTAGATGACTGTAGGGGCGGCACTTGCCGGAAAGATTGGCTATGAATCGCCGGATATATGCGAGCTTTCCTTGGAGAGATCGCAGCTGCTTGAGAGTCCTTGGCGGGGGCATTTCCATGATCGCCTTGATCTTCGACGGGTCTATCTCGATGCCTCGATGTCGTACGATGAATCCTAGGAATTTGCTCGAGGAAACTCCAAACGCGCATTTGAGAGGATGCATCTTCAAGTTGTATTGCCGAAGGCGTTGAAATACGGTCTTCAGATGCTCTAAATGTTCCTCGTATGTTTTGCTTTTCACCACAAGGTCGTCGATATAGCATTCGACGATTTCATGTATGAAATCATCGAAGATCTTTGTCATGGCCCTCTGATAGATGGTACCGGCGTTCTTTAGACCGCAGGGCATCACCTTGTAGCAGAATATACCCAAAGGGGTCCGGAAATCAGTGTGCTTTTGGTCCTCGGGATGCATCTTTATCTAATTTTATCCTGATGAGCCGTCCATGAAGGAGAAAACTTCATGAGTGGACGTGTTATCTATCATCAGCTCAGTGACTGGTACGGTGAAGTCGTCTTTCGGGCAGGCTTTATTGAGATCCCGAAAGTCCACACATATGCGCACCATCCCATTCTTCTTCATCACTGGGACGATGTTGGCGATCCAGTCAGGATATTGAACCTCTTGGATGAAACCGGAGTCGATTAGCTTCTTGAATTCGGCGTTGATGCTCATCTCATGCTCGAGACGCATTCTTCTCGGTGCTTGTTTGATTGGCTTGACGTCTGGAGAAATCACCAATCTGTGGACAACAATCTCTGGATCGAGTCCCGGCATCTCTGAATAGTTCCATGCAAAGCAATCTCTATGCTGCATGAGCACTT
The DNA here is from genome assembly GCA_030015575.1 of Agapanthus africanus. Taxonomy (NCBI): domain Eukaryota; kingdom Viridiplantae; phylum Streptophyta; class Magnoliopsida; order Asparagales; family Amaryllidaceae; genus Agapanthus; species Agapanthus africanus. The sequence goes on from CM057343.1 coordinate 605,777,689, forward strand.
CCTTTAGCGTAGCCACCCTTTCTTCAGACAACAGCTCACTGACGAACGTCGGTCGCGGGTCACTTGCCGTCCCCAAATCAATTTTCTTGAGGTTATCTGCAGTAGTATGTATCCCATCTTCCAGCTCTTTCGGTGCCGGTGGAAACTCTGAGATTACCTCGTTATCATCGTTTTCGAAGCACCAGCGGAGGTCATCCGTATTCTCAGGCTCTTCTTCTGACAGCGTTATCACGTGGCAGGTACGAGATCACTTCCAAGACCGATGTTGATCTGGTTCTACTCTCGCGGCTTTGGGTTCATGTTTCTGCGGCGGGGTTACCCTCCAGCTGCTGAATAGAGCGAACCTGCCTTGCTGATATTGGTCTTCGACCCAATTCTTGAAGGTGAAGCAGTCTTCGAGGGGATGCCCTATTGCTTTGTGATAGGAGCAATAGTCCGGATGAGAGGCTTCACCTGCTTGCTCCGGGTGCTTGGACTCCGGGAGTGTCATCATCTGATGTTTTATGACAAGATCGAATATCTTCCTCATCTTGTCTTGGGGAAAAGAATATGCTCGACCCATCTTCTTTATAAGAGACGAATCTGCGCTGCTCGATTCCTGATCGCGTGGCTTCTTGGACCCGCTTTGTCGCTGTCGAACGCCTTTCCCGTTCTTTGGTTTGTTTCTGCCTCTGCGTCGGGCCTTTTGTACAACAGGTTGACAAGGAGGAGCATTTTCATTTTTCACAGCATGTTGAAGGAGGCGTTGCGTCCTGGCTTTCTCGTAGATGGCCATTTCGCGATTATGGTCGTTTCGAACCTTTTGACCTGCTTCCCTTATAAGCTTGTCCATTTTTTCTTCAAACGACGGACTGGACATTTTCACGGTGGGAGCTCTCTCTGGTCTAGGGTTAGCATCTTCCTACAGAGCATCTCCTTCTTCATCAAAGTTATGTATGACGTAGCAGTCACGGAGTAGCTCCCGTTTCTTGGATTGAACATACCCAAGCCCGGTCGTTTCCATTCTCCTGTTAGGCAACTTTCGTTGAGTTCCAGGAACGTTCCAGATCCTGTTATAGAACCGTGCTTGTCGCGCAGTTTGCTTAAGGGGTACACCTTGGCGTCTCAAGAGTCTCTTTAGTCTGCCTGTGTAATATCTGGGCAAACGGATGGGCTGGAGCCTGTCAAGTGTAGATTCCGCGCCATGCCATATTTTTTCCCCCACTTTGGTTTCCCCGGATCGGTAGAATAGGATCGCCTTTTCACCTTCTTGCCTGGGTGGGACGTAGAATGTTTGCAGTTCTTCCACGCTGTAGGTATCAAGTGCTTCTAGTTCTTTATGATGCTTGGGCGGAACCATGGCAACTTGCAAACTTTGATCTTCATCAGTGAAGGTTTGTATTGATGGCCGAGCAGAGAATATGGCATTGACCTCATCTTCCGAGTCACTGCCGAAGATCAACATAGGAGTGGACGATCCCGGCTTGTTGCACTGGGGCGGTCCTGAGTAAACTATCTTTTCTTCCTCCTCGGTATCACTCCCGAAGACTGGAATGGTAGTGATAGCTTTGTTCTTTGGTTTGTGACATCTTTCAGTGTCCTCAAAGTCTGGTAAGAAGTATTTTGCATCTTCGTACTTGCGGACTTCGTTCACGGAGAATGGGTTTAGCTCTCCCGTAACAGTATACTCGAAACCATCCTTGAAATATTTCATACACTGATGTTGTGTAGAGAGGATGATGTTGTACTCGTGTAACCAGGGCCGGCCGAGCAAAACATTGTAGCGTGTCTTGGCGTCAATGACATGAAACTTAATGTCCGTGACAAGCAGCCCAAAGCGCAGTGTCAATATTACGGACCCAAGCGTCCGTGATGACTGGGAGTCAAATCCGGAGATGGTGATTTTATGACGGGCGAGGTGCTGAACGCTCATGCATATTTCCTTTAACACCCTTACGTTAAGGAGATTGACGGATGACCTATTGTCGACCAGGATTTTACCTATCTTGCTGTCATGACAGTATCCGGAGACATATAGGGGATGGTTTTGCTCGCATGTCCCAAGGAGGAGATCTTCGTCGCTGAAGGTGATATCGGCTGTGTGTACTTCTTCCATCTCGTCCTCCATCTTTTCTTCGGTGAGGAAAGCTTGGAATTGCCCGGGCTCTTATAATGCCTTGATTAGCGAATCTCTCGCCTCTTTGGATAGCAGAAGGGCGTCGAGAATACTGAGCTGCGAGGGTATCTTCCTCAAGTGTGCCAGAATGTTGTAGTCCACCTTGTTCTTCTTTGATGGGTCCTTGGCTGTCATCTCTTTGAAGGCTTGACCATCAAGGATGATATCCTCAGGGACCTTTTCTTTTCCCTTATCTTTTCTATTTGACCCACTGTTCGAGGGCCCAAGATTCTTTTCGGGCAGCGTACGATTGCGCAGCTGAATGTTCTCACAGTTCTTCGGTTCTTCTTCTTTTCCCGAGGTGGATTCTTTGAAGAGAGGGCTGAGAGCTATTTCTTCATCAGAATCGCTCCCAAAGGTGAGAACTTGCGATCCTCCACAGTCAACCATGTGGCAATTGCTGGCAGTTCTTTTGTGCTCCTCGGTCGTATTTCTTTGCTCCCGACGAGCTTTGCGCTTCATCCGCTTGAAATGTTGCCGGTGAGCAACATATCCCTGTCACCATCTTTTAAAAGCGTTGCACTCTTCGGTGGGGTACGCGATCTTTCGATGATATAAGCAGTAGCTAGGATGTGTTTCTGCTTCACCAAGAATATTTCCTCCGGAGGGTGGCGGCTTCATTCCTATTGATATGGCTTTAGCGAACCTCTTCCTCGTCTTGAACCTGTTTTTATTTGCGACGGATGTACTTTGATCTGGCGGAAGTATTTCAACCCTTTCGTCCAGTCGCCGGCGTTTGGCCTTTTCTAATATGGTCATTTCACGCTCTTGAGCAGCTTTGCTTTTAAGAAGAGCTTCGTTCAGGAATGCATCAATCATTTCGTCTGACGGCTCTAAATGTTCCGGTTTAGGATTTGCCCCCAGTTTCTCGGTACAAGGAGCTTCTTCATCGTCTGTCGACGAGTGGGAGATCACATGGCAACTTGCCACATAATCCTCAGATTAATCCGGCGAGTCTTCTCCATTATCGTCATCTCCGTCCTCAAGGACGTGGCTGAGAAACTCTTGAAGTATGACCGGAGTCCGCGCCTTCTGGTTATACTCTTCCAGCGCGTCAATCTGCTTTTGCAGGTCTGTGCGCTTGTCACCAGGCTTCACAGGCCTTTTGGTCTTTTCTTCTTCTTCGAAGATTTTGACGGCTGGGTGTGAGTGCTTTGGCTATCACCACCGATTTTTGGAGTTGGGCGCGGCTTCAGCATCCCTTCGATGATCTCAGGTTCCAGTGGATTCTTCCACCTAATTGCCGGACATGTGTGGAGATCCTTTAGCATTCTTTTAGTTTTGGCTGAAAGAGCAACCTCCCATGGAGCTTCTTCTACGAAAGAGCATGATGCCCCCGGTGTATCCGTCTTCTTGGGAGTGTGTGGCCGAGGCGGGTTCACCTTCTAATTCTCGGATAATACGAATTTGCCCTGCTAGTACCGATCTTCTATCCAGCTTTTGAAGATGTAACAATCCTCGATCGGATGGCCCAACATTCGGTGATAAGGGCAATAGTTAGGATTGCTAATGTCGCCGGGTTGCGTTGGGCGTCTTGGCTCCGGCAGATTGATGAGCATGTTGCGTAGTGTAAGCTCGAATAACCTCTTCGTCTTATCTCGAGGGAACGAGTAAGGGCGTCTCATTTTATCTTCAAGAGATCGAGTTCTGTTATTTTGGCGATCAATTGGTCTCGGGCTACCAGCTGCTGTTGAGCATTGGCGACGACGGTCGCTTTCCCCTTTCCCTTCTCATTTCAAAAGTCCAGCTTTGGAGGAGACGGTCTATGACCCATCTGGTCCATTTGGGCCAACATGTCAATCAAGGCCTGGAACGTGGTCGGTTTGAAGAAAATCATGAATTGTGAAATAGTTGCATGAGGGTCCAGAGTGCCCACGAACATGCCCACCACCAGCGCTTCTTCGATGCGCTGTTCGCATTTTGACCATAGATTCCGCCATCGTATTGCGTATTGAACCCATATCTCGCCTGGCTTCACCCTGGCATTGATCAATGCTGTAATCGGGGTGCGTTCACCAGCACTTGCAAATCTTTGCGTAAATAACAGCTCTATCTCCGCAAATGTCTTGACAGAATCGTTTGGGAGTTCGGAGTACCATTCGAACGCTGTTTCCGACAGGCTGCCAACAAACTGACAGAGCAAAAGTTTATCATCACCCCCGGTGTTGCCGCAAAGAGCCATGAACTGGGCGACATGCTGGTGGGGATTGCCCGTCCCTTTGTATATATGAAATTTAGGGATTGTATATCCCGGTGGGTACTTTATTTGGTCATACCAGCCTGGATATGGACGCCCAGTTTTAACAACTTGGCCGGCGGCTTCATTCGCCTGGTGAGCTCGTATTTGCTGAGCAATATAGTCATCCAGAGCGGCCTTGGAAATAGTTTCCTCTTTGGCTGCTGAAAGAGCCAGAGGAGGGTTTGATGTCTCTCCTTTGTCGTCTTCAATAATGATCGGAGGGTCTTTAGCTGGAGGTTTCGGCTGTAACATCATCCTGACCATGTCTTGGAAGAGAAGCGACATTCGTTTTACGTTGGCAGCTTGTTCTGCTGCTTCTCTGTCCTTCTTTTTGAGGACTCTGCGGAGGAATTCAGCATCGGTTTTTTGTTCATGACGTTGCTCTGATGACGCCTCAGGGCTTTCTTTTGGCCCGGTGAGTGCGGCCATTTGCGTTAGCATTTCCTGAAGCTTCTGTTGCTGCTCCTGGGCTTTTGTCACAGATCGAGTGGGCGATCGGTGACCCGTTGAAGCGCGGTTTTCCTCTTTTCCAGAAGCCATATAAACAGTATGCACCATTATGCCCCCAGACTTGGGGCGTTTGGGCTCAGCGTCTTTGTGGTCTGCCGTAGTCATAGGGGATTTTTTTGTCCTCCTTCTCTTTTGAGCAGTTGACGTTGAGGGGGCCATTGCAGCGGGCACCCAGGTAGTTGTCGTCCTTTATGACTTGACAGGACGGTTCTCTTCCTGTTGAACCTTCACCTTTTTCTTTCGGCGAGAGTGATCTTGATCAATTACTAAGTCCTGAACCCGTCGCCAGACTTTGTAAATTTTGGAGGACAGCCGCTGAGGGGGCTGCTCCGGCTTCGCCTTCGTAACATTCTCCATAGGTGGAGGAGATCTTTTCAGTACGGCGGTAGGAGAGTTCCTGCGCACCTTGTTCAGCAATTCAAAGCTGTTCCCGGTTGGAACAGTAGCATTGACTTCCACCGTTGGGGCTGGTGGAGTTAGCCCAGAGGGGGAGTTACCCCCAGCCTTCCTTACTCAGCGCCAGTGGCGACGTCGAGTGTGTCGAGCCGATGGTGTTGGTTCGGTGTTGGGGATGGCTTTGTCATGCCCCCTGTTCTGGTAAGGCGCTGCTGGTACCAGCCTCTTAAAGACCGACGCCCATCGAGCAGCAATGTCTAACCGATCAAAGACAGACCTCTGGGCGGGGGAAGTAGCTTTGAGGACTTCGACTGGAGCGGGATCCAGAACAGCCAGTCTTGTGAAGACCGACCCTTTAGCAGGAGAAGCCGCCTTGACGACTTCGGGAGCAGGGATGGCTATCCTCTTCGGAATAACCTTTTCTGGAATTGCAGGCTTCATCATGGGCCCACATGAACTTTAGCCCAATCTGGCGAAGACTGGGGCGCTAGAGCTGGACGACCCATCGAGGGGGGCCGCTGTAGTTGCAAGCTGATCAAAGTCCGACTTCTTGGGAGCTTCTTGTGTTGGTATAGGAGCGCTGAAGCACATTGGCGGGAGCATGATCCCGAAAAACAATCCAGTGGTGGCCTGAGTGACCTGTTCCACCGGCATCGTGAACTGGGAGGCCGCATAGGGCCCGTAAGCTATGCCTCCAGATGAGGCAGAACGCGAGTTACAATTGCAGCTGGAACACTTCATGCAAGTAGACGCCATTGTTTTCTGTACCCAGCAAGACACCAAATCTTAGTACCTGAAACCCAAGGGCAACCATTATCAAACCGCGATTTGTTCGCGAACACGACACACGAAGTGTGGAGTGGAAAGAGGAAAAGGTCCCACCGGGCGTGCCAGAATCTGTTCCCCACCGAAAGACACGGAAGAAAACGCGGTGAACGTCTCGCCTGAATTTCGGGGCAGATGCTAATTGGTGCTATCCGTCCACCTCTCCGAAGATGCCAAGTTGATTTATGGCACCGTGTATCGAAGCTTTAAACGGATGAAGCCGATGTAGCAGACTTCGTCAGATTCCCCCTCGTTTGAGGCGTTTTTGATTGTGGGGAAGCTCTTCCCTGCAAGCGCAAGCCCCTGCAGTTAATTACGCTACAGCATCGCGGTAACCACTTTCTCCTTCTCCAGATGATCATTTCGTGTCGTGGGTGTTTGTTTTGTGTTTTGTTGCCCGAGGATTGTATACGGAGACTAATTTATGTTGTCGCCCGTAGAGTGTGGATTAGTCCAAATCCGTATCTTCTTAGATTTGGGTTTGGGGGTTGGGTTTAAGGATACGTTAGCCTCATTTGAGACTAAGATCAACTTAAACGTTTGTTAGGGATACGTTAGTCCAATTTTAGACTAAGATCAACTTAACGGGATCATTTAGATCTAACAAAAGAGCAATTGGGCTCTATTGTTTAGTTTAGGGACATTGCGGTCGATTAGTTTAAGGACATTACGGTCCAATGTTAGTTTAAGGACATTACGGTCCAGGTTAAGGACATCGTAGTCCGTGGGTTTAAAAGGACCCCATAGTCCGAGATTAAGGACATCGTAGTCCATGAGTTTAAGGACCCCGCAGTCCGTAGTTTAAAGACGTTATAGTCTATAAAGTTTAAGGACATCATAGTCCATGAGTTTAAGGACCCCACAGTCCGTGAAATGTGTGGTTGTCGGGACCTGTCACCTCTCTGAAGACGTTGAAGGATTATAACGACAGATATCAGAGGAGTAAAGAGATGTACCCTCGAACCGGTGTGAGTTGGTTGAAATATCTGTAATTCAATTTGGGACAAAGATCTATTAAATATTTATGAGCAGACGGGCTCAATTAAATATAAGTTGAGGACTTATGGCCAATATTGGGCTAAGTCCAATAAACATTTTGTTTATTCTGGATATTGAGCTTTTATTTGGGCTTGGCCCTTTTAATAATACTGAGCATTAGATCTTGACACCTTTTTTTGTCTTGTATTGAGTGCAGAGCATTCATTAGAACAATTTATGTTCTGTCAGCGCAACACGTGGCGCGCCAGGCGCTTTGCGCCAGTTAAAGAGCGCAGTGCGCTTCTGCCACGTGGCGCGCATGTAAGGGACACATGTCATGTTCTGCGCCATGCGCCAGTTTATGAGCGCTGAGCGCTAATTTATGAGCGCATTGCGCTATCAATTTAGTGGTGCACCCATGAGTGGCACGCGGCGCGCTTGGCGCTGAGCGCCAGCCCATGAGCGCAGTGCGCTATTTCAGAAGCACAAAGCGCAATTTGCATACGTAGTTGACACGTGGCGCATTTTGGCGCAGAGCACTGGTCCAAAGAGCGCAGAAGCGCTGTTCAAGAGCGCAAGGCACATTTCAATAGCGCAAGGCGCATTTGATCAATTTTTATGATCTGTGAACAAATTTGTGTTCTTTTTAATAGAGACTTTGTCTCAAGATTCAAAAACAACAGTTCTTATTTTCGAAAGGCTTTTCTTTATAGATCAATGATCTGTGTGAAGAATATGTTCTTCTTTTATTATGTGATGAGATCTTTTGATCTTTTTTATGAAATTCCTTGGTCTTTGTAGATCTATGATCTGTGAATGAAGTAAGTACTTCTTTATTTCTATAATGAGATCTTTTGACCTCTTTATAAAAGACCTTAGTCTTTGTAGATCTATGATCTTTTAAGAAGATAATTCTTCTGAGATGATTTCATCTCTTTGTTCAAGAATCATTCTTTTTACCTTGAAGAAATGATCTTCTTTCAAGAGCTTGCTGAAATTTTATAATTCCATCTGCAGGTATGTCCATACTGACCCCTGTATACAAGGCATAAACGAAAGGGAACCACGTGTCCCAACAAACTCTGTCAAAGGGAAAAGTCAGATCTCGACAGCAAAATCTGCATCCCAGAAGACCAACAACGGCATTCCTTCTCAACTCCAGCAGGATGCAAACGTGACGTCAACAACCGACCTCAGGGTCGCAACCAATCGGAGCCACGGCAAATTTTCTAGTTCCAAATCTCGACGGCCATGTCTACAGCCAAGAGAACAACAACGGCGTTCCTCCTCATTCCAGCAGGATTCGGACGCGACATCACCAATCGGAGCCACGACGAAGTCCCCAATTCCAAGACTCTACGGTTCACAGACAACCTAGCGTCATCCAATGACCCCGTCGCGGAAACACGTCATCAAATGACCCATCTCGGATACACGTCAGCAAATGACCCTGTCGCGAAAACACGTCATCAAATGACCCCGTCTCGGAAATACGTCATCTATTAACTCTGTCTCGGAAACAAGTCAACCAACCTCAGGGAAATCAGTGTCCTTGGCAAAAACCTCGATTCAGGGAAATTGACATCCTTGATCTCAAAATGTTTTTAGGGTTTTACCCATTAACAGAGCCTTACTCTTCATAGATCTTAAATCTATAAAATGTTATTAGGGTTTTACCCATTAACAGAGCTTTGCTCTTCATAGATCTTAGATCTAAAGAAAACCTTTTTTAGGGGTTCTTACCCATTAACAGAGCTTTGCTCTCTTGAATAACGGAGATTTGTTAATCTCTTATGAAGAACCCTCAGAGTTTGTTCATAGATCTTGAAGATCTCAGAATTTTAATTCATTAAAAAAATTTATTTTAAGTTTCTAATGGTTATTCCATCATTTTTACAGAGCAAGGCTCTTAGAATTCCCGGAGAATTTTTAATTTCCCTCATAATTGACTTTGACAGGTGTCATTCCTGTCTACAGAGCATTGCTCTCGAGGAGTTTAAACCCTAGACCCGAGGAGTCTCTCATTCAACGAGAATCTTTCTTTAGGATTTCTCTTTATTTACACAAATTTAAATCTGTTAGGGGTCATAACCAGAACTTGTTTTCCCGATGGGGATATCAAGAGTCGTTCAAATCCCTGTGTCTGTTTTTAATAAGGATTTTCTCGATCAGTCTGTCCACTAACTCCTGCCGATTTTCTTTTTTAGACTTTATGGACGCTTATATGTATGATCTCAACGAAATTATTTCTTACGGAGACATTCGCGCAATCGGCCGTTCTAAAAACCAGGAACTCACAAACGCCCAGTATGCTGAAATTATGGGTCGCTTTGATGCATACAATGGTCGACTGCTTCCTCGTCGTTCCTCTCTCTTGAAGCTTATTGTGGGAGCAATCTGGGAAGCTCTTCCTCTATTCTATGCCGGTATACCGCTTAAGGCATTGGACGACACCGAAGATAAGGTGCACTCGGTATATCTGATGGGCTTAATCTCAAAGAAAAGGCGAGACAACCTTGTTGATATCCTGCATCAGGCTTTTCAGCAGGCGGCGATACTCGCTGCTTATCAAAGGGTTGAGGACATCAATGTGGATCCTGACGCTTGTGATCGTGAAAGGATGCACACGAAAATGGTCCGAGAGGCCCGAAAAATTTTGGATGACCTAACTTTTGAATTTGTCAATCCATGTCCTGGATTTGATGTCTTGCCTTTATAAACATTTTAATGGCGTTTTTGTTTACCACTTTTATCAATGTAAGAATTTTCTGAAATATGAATGGCAAGCTTTTCCATTTCCATGTGTTTATCTTATGCATTAAACATTTTCGCTCATGCATGAATGGGTGCGCTTTGAATGCTTAACTGAATGTGAATCAAATGTTCTCCTAATTGTCGCTTTCTTCTCTTCGCTGTGTCGTTGCCATGTGATTTTAGCGAGTGTGGCCTGTAGATAGTAAGTGGACGGTCCATCTTGGACTATTTGCCGGATAGTAATGGCTTAGGAAACAGGTTCAGGTCTGCTTGCCTAAGACTTTTCAACTTTATGAGCCGTGAGGGTCTCATAAAGGGTTTTCTCCCTACGAGTCGAGAGGACCTCGTAGGTGTATTTTCTCCTTAGGAATCGTGAGGATTCCTAAGTGTGCTTCCTCTTGAGAGTCGTAAGGATCTAACAAGAGAATTTTCCCTCTTACAAGTCTAGAGGACTTGTAAGTGGTTGTTTCTCTCCTTGTCGAGATTCGACTTTGGAGAGTGTAGTTTGTGAATAGTATGCAAGAGTCCATTTTGGACCGACTTGCAGGGCCCCAATGCTTAGGAAACAGGTCCTTGTCCCTATTTCCTAAAGCTTTTTCCTACGAGTCGAGACGAATCAAGAAGTTCTCGCAAGAATATCCAAACGTTACGGTTAACCTTTGCTCTTTACGACAGAGGTCCGTTAGGGTTTGTGGTACTAGGGTTTTGCCTGTCGTACCGTCGTGTTGGCTGATGTATTCCTCGATAGGCAATCTTGTTGTTCGAGTAGCCTTGCGACTGTCGTATCTTTGATCCCTTTGGGGGTTGGACAAGACGTCTTCAAGCAATCTTCCTAGGCAGTTTTACCGTCGGAAGAGCAAGCGTTAGGAATTTTTCCATGCCGCTTTTTATTTGTTAGGCTCAGTTTGGGGAGCCCCGATGAGTTATAACCACTCGGCGCTGGTGTGGGACGACCTCCGATAGTCTTTCAGGTTTTATATGAGTTGCCGTCAAGACCCTGAAGCTAGGAATTTGGCCTTTGCTTCATTTGCTGGTATTGCTCCTGCTGTATCGAGATGAATATCGCGGTTGTCTCTAGGTTGTTGGTGAACCGTCGAGATTTGAAACTAGGGATTTTTCCGTGGCTCCGTTGTTTGATTGTCGCATCTGAATCCTGCTGGAGGAAGAACGCTGTGGTGACATCTCGTCTGCTGTATCGAGACGAACGTCGAGGTGGTGACCACTCCGCGCTGGTATGGGATGATCTCCGATAGTCTTTCAGGTTTTATATGAGTTGCCGTCAAGACCCTGAAGCTAGGAATATTGCCTTTGCTTCGTTTGCTTTGGCGAGTCCGAATCCTGTTGGAGGAAGAACGCTGTGGTGACATCTCGTCTGCTGTATCGAGACGAACATCGAGATGGTGACCACTCCACGCTGGTATGGGATGATCTCCGATAGTCTTTCAGGTTTTATATGAGTTTCCATCAAGACCTTAAAGCTAGGAATATTGCCTTTGCTTCGTTTGCTTTGGCGTGTTCGAATCCTGTTGGAGGAAGAACGCTGTGGTGACATCTCGTCTTCTGTATCGAGACGAACGTCGAGGTGGTGACCACTCCGCGCTGGTGTGGGATGATCTCCGATAGTCTTTCAGGTTTTATATGAGTTATCGTCAAGACCCTGAAGCTAGGAATATTGCATTTGCTTCGTTTTGCTGGCATCACGTCTGCTGTATCGAGACGAATGTCACGGTGGTGACCACTCCATGTTGGTATGGGATGATCTCCGATAGTCTCTAGGTTGTTGGTGAACCGTCGAGATTTGGAACTAGGGACTTTGCCATGGCTCCGTTGTTTTGATCCTGGGGTAACATTGTGTCTGCTGTAACGAGACGAGTGTCGAGGTGGAGCTGGGATTTTTCCATCACTCCGCTTTGTTTCGACCGTGAGATCATTCGTTGATGTTGCATCTGCATCCCGCTGGACTTCGAAGGAACGTCGTTGTTGAAATTGCGTCTGGTGTAACGAGACGAATGCTGAGGTGGAGCTGGGATTTTGCCATCACTCCACTTTGATTCGACCATGGGGTCTTTCGTTGACGTTGTATCTGCATCCTGCTGGACTACGAAGGAATGCCGTTGTTGACACTGCGTCTGCTGTAACGAGACGAATGCTGAGGTGGTTTCTAGGTTGTCTGTGAACCGTCGTGATTTGGAACTAGGGACTTTGCCAAGGCTCGGAGGTTGATTGTCGCGTTCGAATCCTGCTGGAATGAGGAGGAACGCCGTTGTGAGTCTCCAGGCTGTAGATGCTGCGATCGAGACTTAGCTCTCTTCCCGATGGAACATAGTGGGATGATATGGTTCCCTCTTTGCTTGTGCTCCTGGATTGTATACAGGGATCGATGTGATCTCATCTGTAGGGCAAAAAGTTTCATTTTATTTCATTTTTTTATTTCTTTCCGCGATGCTCTATTATTTCAGCCTTTTATATCGCGAAAGTCGCGATTGCCCAATCATTTCGGCTATTTTTTTCGCGGTGCCCTATCATTCAGGCTATTTTTTCTTTTTACTCGCTGCTTTTTATTGCGAGTTACCTTATCATTTCGGCTATTTTATATGCATATTTTTTTTTTACTTGCTGATTTTGTTGCAAGTTGCCCCATCATTTTGGCTATTTCATATGCATTTGTGGCTCGCTGCCTTTTCGCTGCGAGTTTGGGATTTGATACCGATTTAGGCATCAGCATCGCTACAACTGGGATATTGCCAGGAGCGAATTATCATTTGCCTTTGTCGATGTCGAACAAAGGTGGCTCAGCGAACAGGGTTAGGATCCTATCGACTAAGGCTTTTAACTTTATGAGTCGTAAGGGTCTCCTAAAGGTATTTCTCCCTACAAGTCGTGAGGATCTCGTAGGTGCATTTTCTCCTTAGGAATCATGAAGATTCCTAAGTGTATATGTTCTCTTATAAGTCGTAAGGATCTTACAAGAGTGTTTTCTCCTATAAATCGAGGGGACTTACAAGGGCTATCCACTGTGTAAACATATCCCCGGTCGCGGGTGGGACTTTGTTAGGGAAATGTTTATTCGCGCCCGTGGATTGTATACAAGGGTCAATATTGAAACGCTTGTAGGGCAGTCTATGGGTTGTGATGGCTTAAGAACAGGTTCAGATCCCTGTAGTTTAAGGCTTTTGAATCTTATGAGCCGTGAGGGTCTCAAAGGGGAATTCTCCTTACGAGTCGTGAGGATCTCGTAAGTATAACTTCTCCTTAAGAATCGTGGAAATCCCTAAGTGTGTTGCTCCCTTGTGAGTCGTAAGAATCTCACGCAGGTGGTTTCTCCTCACAAGGTCGAGAGGGCCTTGCCAGTGTCTTTTAACGAGATTGCGCCCTTTCGGGTTTTCAAAAAACTCGCCGGTAGCCCTGCTGTTTTCACTCATGGAGCCCTCTCGGGTTTTCATCCGTGCCCATTTTGCTTATGGACATACCGTTTTTTTTTGTCAGCCTTGGGATGCGGCGATCCGTAGTAGTTTATCAAAGTCTCGGTCAACAGCCAGTTTTAGGACATAGTGGTCCAATGTTAGTTTAAGGACATCTCTGTCCATTGTTGCCGTATTTGAGGCAAATTTCTAGTTTACGTACTTTTCGGTCCATGGGGCTTTCTCTATGAATGAGCACGATGCACCCGGCACGTCCATTTTTTTCGGATCATGTGGTTGTGGTGGGTTCATCTTCCATCTTTTAGACAGCGTGAATTTGTCCAGTTGGTATTGGTCCTCAATCCAGGCTTTGAAGATGAAGCAATCTTCGATTGGATGGCTTACTGCTTGGTGGTAAGGGCAGTAATTAGGATTGTTGACATCTCCTGGCTGCAATAGACGTTTTGGATCCGGCAGATTGATGAGTCTGTTGCCCACTGCCAGCTCGAACAGTCTCCTCGTTTTATCCCGAGGAAACGAGTAAGGACGTCCAAGTCTCTCCTCGAGGGATGGGTGTGGACGCACGTTGTTTTGGCGAACAACCGGCTTTAAGTTGCTCGCCTGTTGTTGAGTATTGGCGACGAAGGTCGCTTTTCCTTGCCCTTTTTCATTCCGAGGATCCGTCTTTGAGGAAGACGGTCTATGGCCCATCTAGTCCATTTGGGCCAGCTTGTCGATCAAGGTCTAGAAAGTGGTCGGCTTGAAAAACATCATGAATTGGGAAATGGTCGCCTGAGGGTCGAGGGTCCCCATGAACATGCCTACCGCAGGCGCTTCTTCAATACGCTGCTCGCACTTCGACCATAAATTTCGCCACCGTATCGCGTACTGGACCCAAGTTTCTCCCAGCTTCACCTTGGCATTGATCAATGCCGTGATTGGGGTACGTTCGCTGGTGCTCGCAAAACGTTGGGTGAATAACAACTCCATCTCTGCAAATGTCTTAACAGAGTCATTTGGGAGTTCGGAATACCACTCGAATGCCATCTCCGACAAGCTGCCAACGAACTGGCGGAGTAGTGGTTTATCATCACCTCTAGTGTTGCCGCAAAAGGCTCTGAATTGAGCGACGTGCTGATGCGGATTTTCCGTCCCCTTATATACGTGGAATTTGGGGATCGTGTATCCCGATGGGTACTTTATCTGGTCGTACCAACCCGGATAGGGTCGTCCAGTCTTAACAATTTGCCCAGCCGCTTTATTCGCTTGATGAACTCGTATTTGCTGAGCGATGTAATCATCCAGGGCAGCTTTTGAGATGGTCTCCTCTCTGGTTGCTGAACAAGCCGGAAGAGGGTTTGACGTCTCCGCTCGGTCATCTTCGAGGATAATTGGAGGATCTTTAGCTGGAGGGTCCGGCTGGATCATCATGCCCACCATATCTTGGAACAGATGGGTCATATGTTTTATATTGGCCGCTTGTTCCGCAGCCTCTTTGTCCTTCTTCTCAAGCATTCTCCGAAGGGATTCAGCATCAGTTTCCTGCTTACGGCGCTGCTCCGAGGATATTTCCGGGCTTTCTTTTGGTCCCGTAAGTGCGGCCATAGCTGTTAGCATCTCTTGGAGCTTTTGTTGTTGTTGCTCCTGAGCCTTTGTTACGGATCGCGTAAGCGGTCGATGACCTGTGGAGATACGGCTGTCCACTTTTCTGGATGCCATATAGACGGTATGCACCACCATGCCCCCAGACTTAGGGTGTTTGGGTTCAATGGTCTTGCGATTCGTTGCAGACTCAGGGATTTTCTCCGGCCTTTTCCTCTTGTGGGCGGTCGAAGTTGAGGGGGCCGTTGCAGTGGGCACCCGAGTTGCTGTCGCCTTCTGTGGCTTGACAGGGTGGTCCTCTTCTTGCCGAACCTTTATCTTTTTCTGTTGGCGGGAGTAATTTAGATCAATCACCGAGTCTTGGACTTGACGCCAGACCTTGTAAATTTTAGAGGACAGCCGTTGAGGGGGCTGCTCCATCTTCACCTTTGGGGCATTCTCCATAGGTGGAGGGGATTTTTTCAGCACAACAGTTGGCAAGTTCCTGCGCACCCTGCTAAGCAGTTCAAAGCTGTTCCCAGTTGGAACAGCAGCATCGATTTCCACCGTTGGAGCCGGCGGAGTCAGTCCAGAAGGAGAGTTGCCCCCAACCTTCCTTACTCAGCGCCAGTGGCGGCGTCGAGCGTGTCGAGCCGTTGGGATTATCTTAACTGTAGGAGTGACTTACTCATGCCCCCTGTGTTGGTCAGAAGTTGTCGTTGTCAGCCTATTGAAGACTGATGTCTGCTGAGTGGGGATAGCCAACCTATCGAAAGCAGACTTCCGAGCAGGGGAAGCAGCCTTGACGATTTCACCTGAAACGGGAGCTGAAACAGTCAGACTTGTAAAGACCGACCCTTTGGCAGGAGAAACCGCTTTGACGACTTCGAGAGCAGGAATGGCTATCCTTTTTGGGATAACCCTTTCTGGTATCGCAGGCTTCTTCACGAGCCCATATGAGCTTTGGCCCAATCTGTCAAAGATTGAGGCATTAGATTTAGGCGACCCGTTGAGAGGGGCCGCGGTAGTGGTAAGTCGATCAAAGACCGACTTCTTTGGGGCTTCTTGCGGCAGCAGCGGGGCATTGAAGCTCATCGGTGGGATCATGGTCCCAAAGAACAGCCCAGTGGTGGTCTGAGTTACTTGCTCCACTGCCATCTTGAAAAGGGAGGCCGCTTGGGGCCCGTAGGTTATACCTCCAGATGAGGCGGAACGGGGGTTGCAGTTGCAGCTGGAGCAGTTAGAGGCCATTGATGTTCTTTTTTTTGCACGAGAGCAAAACCAAATCTTAGTACCTTGAACCCAAGGGCAACCATATTAAACCGCGATTCGTTCGCGAACACGACACACGAAGTGTGGAGTGGAAAGAGGAAGAGGTCCCACCGGGCGTGCCAGAATTTATTCTCCGCCGAAAGACGCGGCCGGGACATTGGGGGCGTCCGGGCCTGAATTCCGAGGGAAGATGCTATTTGGTGCTATCCATCCACCTCTACGAAGATGCCAAGTTTATTTATGGCACCGTGTATCGAAGGTTTAGACGGATGCGGCCGATGTAGCAAACTTCGTCAGATTCCCCCTCGTTTGAGGGGTTTTTGATTGTGGGGACGCTCATCCCTGCAGGCGCAAGCCCCTGTAGTTAATTATGCTACCGCATCGCGGTAACAACTTTCTCCTTCTCCAGATGGTCACTTCGTGTCGTGGGTGTTTGTTTTGCTTTTGGTTGCCCATGGATTGTATACGGAGACTAATTTATGTTGTCTCCCATAGGGCGTGGATTAGTCCAAATCCGTATTTTCTTAGATTTGGGTTTGGGGTTGGGTTTAAGGATACGCTAGTTTCATTTGAAACTAAGATCAACTTAAACGTTTGTTAAGGATACGTTAGTCTAATTTTAGACTAAGATCAACTTAACGGGATCGTTTAGATCCAACAAAAGAGCATTTGGGCTCGATTGTTTAGTTTAGGGACATTGCGGTCGATTATCAGTTTAAGGACATGGTGGTCCAAGGTTAAGGACATCATAGTCCATAGGCTTAAGGACCCCACAATCCGAGGTTAAGGACATCATAGTCCATGAGTTTAGGGACCCCATAGTCCGCAGTTTAAAGACGTCATAGTCTATAAAGTTTAAGGATATCATGGTCCACGAGTTTAAGGACCCCACGGTCTATGGAATGTCTGGTTGTCGGGACCCGTCACCTCTTTGAAGACGTTGAAGGATTACAACGACAAATATCAGAGGAGTGAAGAGATGTACCCTTGAACCGATGTGAGTTGGGAGATCTGTAGTCCAATTGGGACTAAGATCTGAGATTTATGAGCATATGGGCTCAGTTAATCTGAATTAAGGACTTATGGCTAGTCTTGGGCTAAGTCCAATCAAGTTAAAATGTTTAACATTTATTTTGGGCAGTTGAGCATTTATTTGGGCTTGGCCCTTTTAACAATGCTGAGCATTGATTTGGATTCTGACAGTATTTCTGTCTTTTGTTGAATGCTGATCATTCATTATAGCTCTGGGGCTTATTAAAAAACAATTTATGTTCTATCAGCGCAGCACATGGTGCGCTTGGCACTTTGCGCCAGTCAAAGAGCGCGGCGCGTTTCTGCCGAGTAGCGCACACGTAAGGGACACGTGTTGCGCTTTGCCCTAAGCGCCAGATGATGGGCGCATTGCGCCAGTTTATGAGCGCAGAGCGCTATCTTATGAGCACAAGCGTTATTTGTTCAGTGGCGCACACATAGGGAGCACGTGGTGCGCTTAGCGCTAAGCGCAGTGCGCTATATTTGGAGCGCTAGGGCTTTGCAGCGCTTTGCACTAGTCGTGAGCGCTGAGGCGCTTCTGCTAAGTAGCGCACACGTGAGGAGCACGTGGTGCGCTTGGCGCTGTGCGCCAGTCTTGAGCGCAGAGCGATAAGTTGTGAGCGCAGAGCGCTAACTGATCAATTTTATGATCAAAGAAATAAATTTATGTTCTTTTATAAGAGCTTTATTTCAAGATTCGAAGAACAAAAGTTCTTACTCTATATGAGATGCTTCAATCTCTTGTATTGATGAAAGGATTTTCCATTATGGATCTATGATCCTTAAAAGAATTGAATTATTCTCCCCCTTTTTATAATGAGATGTTCATGAACTCTTTGCATAAAAGACCTTCATCTTGTAGATCTATGATCTGTGAGAAGAATTTTGTTCTTCTTCTTGTTTTATGATGAGATCTTTTGATCTCTTTGTGAAAGACCTTGATCTTGTAGATATGTGATCTTAAAGAAAGAAGTGAATTCTTCTTTTTAATTATGGGATGATTTCATCTCTCTGTTCATTTCATTTATTTTTACCTCGAAGAAACTTTTCTTTTTCTAAGAGCTTGGCTCTTCTTTATGAGATCTCTCAAAGCTTATGGGGGGTTCCTCTATTTGTTTCTGTATATGAGACTTGAAGTCTTGGGGCCTTTATATAGGGCAAGCTGATCAGTTCAATCAGTTAAGGAGATCTTTTCTCCTATTGATTTGGGGAGTTTCCTATCGTTGGATCTTTGATCCAAGGGCTTCTGATTTACAGAAGGCAATCTTCTTGTTTTTAACAAGATTGGGGAATTTCCTCTAAACAAAATTTATTCTGTGTTTTTGGTAATTTTTAATCACCATTGGATCATTGATCCAACGGTGCTCTGATTTACATAGCACAATCTTGTTGTTTGGAAAAATTTTGAGGAATCTTTCCTTAACAGATTATAATTCTGATTAATTAATGATTTATCATTATTATTGGATCTCTGATCTGGCGGTAAGGAGCTTTTAGTTCCAGCGCTAGTGCACCCGTGCTTTGCACGTGGTGCGCTGCTTAAAGGGCGGCGCGCTTAGCGCTAGCGCACCCGTGCTTTACACATGGTGCGCTGCTTAGAGCGCAGCGCGCTAGCGCACACGTGCTTTGCACGTGGTGCGCTGCTTAGAGAGCAGCGCGCTAGCGCATACGTTCTTTGCATGTGGTGCGCTGCTTCTGAAGCGTTACTTCATTTCAAAATTTGAATTTTAAACAGAGCTTTGCTCTAATTGGGGGGAACACTCCCGAATGACTCTATCAAGACATTTGCGGAAATGAAGCTATTGTTTACATAAAGGTTCGCGAGTGCCAACGAACGCACCCCAATCACGACATTGATCAATGCCATGGTGAAACCGGGAGAAACATGGGTTCAATATGCAATCCGGTGGCGGAACCTATGGTCAAAATGCGAACAGCGCATCGAAGAAGCTCCTGCAGTAGGTATGTTCGTGGGTACCCTTGATCCGCAGGCGACCATATCCCAGTTCATGATATTCTTCAAGCCGACCACTTTTCAGGCCCTGATAGACAAGTTGGCCCAGATGGACCAGATGGGCCACAGGCTTTCCTTTTAAAAAACGGAGCTCCGAAATGAAAAGGGGAAAGGGAAGGCAACCTTCGTCGCCAACGCTCAACAACAGCCGAGTGACCCGAAGTCAGCTTCTCGCCAAAGCAACAAGCGGCGATCTCTCGATGAGAAGTTGAGGCGCCCTTACTCATTCCCCCGGGATAAAACAAGGAGACTGTTCGAACTGGCGGTGCGCAATGAGCTCATTACTCTACCAGAGCCGAGACACCCACTGCAACCGAACGACATCAACGATCCCAATTACTGCCCCTACCACCGAGTATTGGGCCATCCGATCGGAGACTGCTACGTCTTCAAAAACTGGGTTGAAGACCAGTACCAACAGGGCAAGTTCGCACTGTCCGAAAACTGGAAGATAAATCCGCCACAACAGCACACTCCTAAAAAGGTGGACACACCGGGGGCATCATGCTCATTCATAGAGGAAGCTCCATGGGAAGTAGTTCTTTCGGCAAAAACAAAAAGAATGCTGAAGGATCTTCAAACATGCCCGGCGATCAGGTGGAAAAGCCCATTAGAACCCGAGGTCATCAAGGGAATGCTAAAGACGCGCCCGACGCCAAGAATTGGCAGTGATAGTCAAAATGCCCAGGCTCAGCGGTGAAAGTCTTCAAAGGAAAAGAAGAAGACCAAAAAGCCGCGCAGTTTGACGACAAGCGCACGGATCTGCAAAAGCATATTGACGTGCTGGAGGAATACAACCAGAAGGCGTGGACCCCAGTCACACTCCATGAGTTTCTCAACCATATTCTTGATAACAGAGGCAATGACAATGACGAGGGAGACGACGCGTCAGAAGAACCCGAAGATTATGTGGCAAGTTGTCACATGATCTCTCACTCATCAATAGATGATAAAGAAGCTCCTGATGCAGATAAGCTGGGGGCAGAATCGGCACCAAAATCCTTGGAACCGTCCGATGAGTTGATTGACGTGCTGCTAAACGGGGCCCGTCAGAAGAGCAAAGTTGATCGAGAACGCAAAATGGCCATACTCGAAAAAGTCAAGCGTCGACGTCTAGTGGAAGAAGTCGCAGTAGGGATGGATCACAAAACACCCCAACCAAACCAAATCACACCCTAAATGGGTGTATTCCATCGCGTGACAAATACACGTGCATACAGGATGAACAATGGACCGTTATGTCCTAAAACTAGCTATGGACCGCAATGTCCTAAAACCAGCTACGGACCGAAACGTCTTTAAACTACTACAAACCCCCGGCATCCCCAGGCTGACGTGGTAAAAAAAAGGTACGTCCGTAAGCAAAATGGGCACGGATGAAAAACCCGAAAAGGATCCGTGAGTAAAAACAGCAGGGCTACCGGCGAGTTTGTGAAAACCCGAAAGGGCGCAGACTCGTTTAAAAAAACGGCGGTACGTCCACAAGCAAAATGGGCACGGATGAAAACCCGAAAGGACTCCGTGAGTAAAAACAGCAGGGCTACCGGCGAGTTTGTGAAAACCCGAAAGGGCACAGTCTCGTTAAAAGACACCTGCAAGGTCCTCTCGACCTTGTAAGGAGAAAACTACCTGCGTGAGATCCTTACGACTCGCAAAAGAGCAACGCACTTAGGGATCCACATGATTCCTAAGGAGAAATTACGCTTATGAGATCCTCACGACTCGTAAGGAGAACCCTCTTACGAGACCCTCCCGGCTCATAAGATTCAAAAGCCTTAAGCTACAGGGATCTGAACATGTTCTTAATCCATCACCTTTCCCAGAATGCCCTATAAGCGGTTCAATATTGACCCTTGTATACAATCCACGGGCACGAATAAACATTTCCCAACAGATTCCCACCAGCAATGAGTGATATCATCGCATGGTGAACGACCCTTGTAAGTCCTCTCGACTTATAAGGAGAAAACACTCTTGCAAGATCCTTACGACTTATAAGAGAACATACACTTAAGAATCCTCACGATTCCTAAGGAGAAATCGCACCTACAAGATCCTCACGACTTGTAGGGAGAAATACTTTTATGAGATCCTTACGGCACATGAAGTCAAAAACCTTAGTCGACAGGACCTTAACCCTGTTTGCTAAGCCACCTTTGTTCGAACCAACAAAGGCAAATGATGATTCGCTCCTGGCCATATCCCAGTTGTAGCGATACTGATGCCTAAATCGGTATCAAATTCCAAGTCCTTTCATGGCAAATGATGATTCGTTCCTGGCAACATTCCAGCCGCAGCGATACTGATGCAAGATTGGTATCAGACCTTGAGTTCCATACTCGGAAAAAAAATGCATATGAAATAGCCGAAATGTTTAGGAAACTCGCAATAAAAATCAGTGAGTAAAATATATGCATACAAAATAGCCGAAATGATTGGGCAACTCGCAATAAAAAGCAACGAGTAAAAATGGAAAATAACCGAAATGATTGGGCACCGCGAAAAATAGCCGAAATGATTGGGCAATCGCGACTTTCGCAATACAAAAAGCTGAAATGATAGAGCATCGCGGAAAAAAATGAAATGAAATGAAACTTTTTGCCCTGCAGGTAAGTCCATACTGACCCCTGTATACAATCCATGGGCATAAATGAAAGAGAACCACGTGTCCCAACAAACTCTGTCAAAGGGAAAAGTCAGATCTCGACAGCAACATCTGCATCCCAGAAGACCAACAACGACGTTCCTTCTTAACTCCAGCAGGATGCAAACGTGTCGTCAACAACCGACCTCAGGGTCGCAACCAATCGGAGCCACGACAAATTCCCTAGTTCTAAATCTCGACGGCCACGTCTACAGTAAAGAGAACAACAGCGGCATTCCTCCTCATTCCAGTAGGATTCGGACGCGACATCACCAATCGGAGCAACGACGAAGTCCCCAGTTCGAAGACTCTACAGTTCACAGACAACCTAGCGTCATCTAATAACCCCGTCGCGGAAACACGTCATCAAATGACCCCGTCTCGGATACACGTCATCAAATGACCCTGTCGCGAAAACACGTCATCAAATGACCCCGTCTCAGAAATACGTCATCCAATTACTCTGTCTCGGAAACAAGTCAACCAACCCCAGGGAAATCAGTGTCCTTGGCAAAAACCTCGATTCAGGGAAATCATCATCCTTGACGAGAGCATCTCGATTCGCGTCAACCCGCAAGGAAATTAGTGTCTTTGCAGGAATCTCTCGATTCTTCTCAACTCCGAGAAAATCAGTGTCCTTGGCAAAAACCTCGATTCAGGGAAATCAACGTCCTTGACGAGAGCATCTCGATTCGCGTCGACCGATAAGGAAATCAGTGTCTTTGCAGTAATCTCTCGATTCGTCTCAACCCCAGGGAAATCAGTGTCCTTGGCAAAATATCTCGATTCAGGGAATTCAGCATCCTTGACGAGAACCTCTCGATTCGCGTCGACCCGCAAGGAAATTAGTGTCTTTGTAGGAATCTCTCGATTCGTCTCAAACCTGAGGAAATCAACGTCCTTGGAAAAAACCTCGATTCAGGGAAATCAGCGTCCTTGATGAGAGCATCTCGATTCGTGTCGACCCGTAGAGAAATCAATGTCTTTGCAGGAATATACGACGTCAACAAACGGAACCATGGTAAAGTACCCTAGTTCCAAATCTCGACGGTTCACAAACAACCTAGAGACTACCTCGGAGCCATGGCAGAGTCCCTAGTTCCAAATCTTGACGGTTCATAGGCAACCTAGAGATCAACATCGGCGTTCCTTCTCAACTCCAGCTGGATGCAGATGTAACGTCAACAACTGACCCTAGGGTCAAAACAACAGAGCCATGGAAAAATCCCTAGTTCCAAGCCTCGATGTTCACAGGCAACCTAGAGACAACTGCGACATTCGTCTCGTTACAGCAGACGCAATGCCAGCAAACGAAGCAAAGGAAAATCCCTAGCTTCTGGGTCTTGACGGCAACTCAAATAAAACCTGAAAGACTATCGGAGATCATCCCACACCAGCGCGGAGTGGTTATGACTCATCGGGGCTCCCAAACTGAGCCTAATCTCAAGTAAAAAGCGACATGGAATATCCCTAACGCTTGCTCTTTCAACGGTAATATCACCTAGAAGATTACTTGACGACGTCTTTTCCAGCCCCCGAAGGGATCAGAGACACGACAGTCGCGGGGCTACTCGAACAGCAAGATTGTGTATTGAGGAATACACCGGACAACGCGGCGGTACGATGGATAAAAAAAACCCTAGTACCACAGACCCTAACGGACTTCTATTAGCAGGAGTTAACTGTGACGTTAGGACATCCTTGCGAGAACTTCTCGATTCGTCTCGACTCGTGAAGAAATTAGTGTCCTTGCAAAAACTTCTTGATTCGTCTCAACTCGTAGGGAAAAACCTTAGGCAATGAGGATAAGGACCTCTTTCCTAAGCAATGGGGCCCTGCAAGGCGGTCCAAGATGGACTATTGCATACTATTCACGGGCCACACTCTCCAAAGTCGAATCTCGACAGGGAGGGAAACGACCACCTACGAGTCCTCTCGACTTGTAAGCGGGAAAATTCTCTTGTGAGATCCTTATGACTCTCAATAGAAAACACACACTTAGGAGTCCTCACGACTCCTAGGGAGAACATGCACCTACGGGATCCTCTCGACTCGTAGGGAGAAAAGTCTTTATGAGACCCTCATGGCTCATAAAGTTGAAAAGTCTTAGGTAGCAGATCCTAACCCTGTCTGCTAAGCCATCACTGCCCTACAAAGAGGTCAAGATGGACTATGTATAGGCTACACTCTCCGAGGTCGAACATCGACAAGGAGGGAAACAACCACTTACAAGTCATTTCGACTTGTAAGAGGAAAAATTCTCTTATGAGATCCTTACGACTCTCAAGGGAAAACGCACTTAGGAATCCTCACGATTCCTAAGGAGAAAATACACATACGGGATCCTCTCGACTCATAGGGATAAAAGTCTTTATGAGACCCTCATGGCTCATAAAGTTGAAAAGTCTTAGGTGGCAGATCCTAACCCTGTCTCCTAAGCTATCACTGCCCTGCAAAGAGGTCAAGATGGACTATGTATGGGCCACACTCTCCGAGGTCAAATATCGACAAGGAGGGAAACAACCACTTACAACTCTTTTCGACTTGTAAGCGGAAAAATTCTCTTGTGAGATCTTTACGACTCTCAAGAGAAAACGCACTTAGGAATCCTCACGATTCCTAAGGAGAAAATATACCTAACGGATCCTCTTGACTCGTAGGGAGAAAAGTTTTTATGAGACCCTCATGGCTCATAAAATTGAAAAGTCTTAAGTGGCAGATCCTAATCATGTCTCCTAAGCCATCACTGCCCTGCAAAGAGGTCAAGATGGTCTATCTATGGGCCACACTCTCCGAAGTTGAATCTCGACAAGGAGGGAAACAACCACCTACAAGTCCTCTCGACTTGTAAGCGGGAAAATTCTCTTGTAAGATCCTTACGACTCTCAAGAGAAAACACACACTCAGGAGTCCTCACGACTCCTAGGGAGAAAATACACCTACGGGATCCTCTTGACTCGTAGGGAGAAAAGTCTTTATGGGACCCCCTTGGCTCATAAAGTTGAAAAGTCTTAAGTGGCAGATCCTAATCCTGTCTCCTAAGCCATCACTGCCCTGCAAAGAGGTCAAGATGGACTATCTATGGGCCATACTCTCTGAAGTCGAATCTCGACAAGGAGGGAAACAACCACCTACGAGTCCTCTCGACTTGTAAGCAGGAAAATTCTCTTGTGAGATCCTTACGACTCTTAAGAGAAAACACACACTTAGGAGTCCTCACGACTCCTAGGGAGAAAACACACCTACGGGATCCTCTCGACTCGTAGGGAGAAAAGTCTTTATGGGACCCCCATGGCTCATAAAGTTGAAAAGTCTTAAGTGGCAGATCCTAATCCTGTCTCCTAAGCCATCACTGCCCCGCAAAGAGGTCAAGATGGTCTATCTATGGGCCACACTCTCCGAAGTTAAATCTCGACAAGGAGGGAAACAACCACCTACGAGTCCTCTCGACTTGTAAGCGGGAAAATTCTCTTGTAAGATCCTTACGACTCTCAAGAGAAAACACACACTCAGGAGTCCTCACGACTCCTAGGGAGAAAATACACCTACGGGATCCTCTTGACTCGTAGGGAGAAAAGTCTTTATGGGACCCCCTTGGCTCATAAAGTTGAAAAGTATTAAGTGGCAGATCCTAATCCTGTCTCCTAAGCCATCACTGCCCTGCAAAGAGGTCAAGATGGACTATCTATAGACCATACTCTCTGAAGTCGAATCTCGACAAGGAGGGAAACAACCACCTGCAAGTCCTCTCGACTTGTAAGCAGGAAAATTCTCTTGTGAGATCCTTACGACTCTTAAGAGAAAACACACACTTAGGAGTCCTCACGACTCCTACAGAGAAAATGCACCTACGGGATCCTCTCGACTCGTAGGGAGAAAAGACTTTATGAGACCCTCATGGCTTATAAAGTTGAAAAGTCTTAGGTGGCAGATCCTAACCCTGTTTCCTAAGACATCACTGCCCAGCAAAGAGATCAAGATGGATTATCTATGGGCCACACTCTCCGAAGTTGAACATCGACAAGAAGGGAAACGGCCACGTACAAGTCCTTTCGACTTGAAAGCGGGAAAAATTCTCTTGTGAGATCCTTACGACTCTCAAGAGAAAACACACTTAGGAGTCATCACGACTCCTAAGGAGAAAATACACCTACGGGGTCCTCTTGACTCGTAGAGAGAAAAGTCTTTTATGAGACCATCACGGCTCATAAAATTGAAAAGTCTTAGGCAACAGATTTGAACCTGTTTTCTAAGCCATCGCTTCTCGATTCGTTTTGACTCGTAAAGAAATTAGTGTCTTTGCGAGAAATTATCTATTCGCCTCGACTCGTGAGGAAATTAGTGTCCTTACGAGAACTTCTCGATTCGTTTCGACTCGTAGGGAAAATAATGTTCCTGCGAGAACTTCTCGACTCGTCTCGAAAAAAGTCTTAGGCTAACAAGGACTCTAAACTTGTCCCCTAAGCCCTCAATTCTATTGCCATGCATAACTCTGCACTACTTCACCCACGTACATGCTTACGTGGGCAAAGTAGTGGGGGAATTTGTTCCCGCAAAAATTTTCGGCCAAGAGCTACTTGTTTCCTTACAAAAAAGGGGAGAATCCTAAAAAAACAAACAAGCATCACGTGTAAAACACGTGGGCGCACATATACAAAACCTATAAGCGCTAAACATAAATAACCAAGGGCCAAACATGCCTCGCGTGTTACACACGTGAGCGCTCTGAACATACACAGGCTAAAACCCACATTAGGGGTCACGTGTTAAACACTTGAGTGCTTTTTCCAATCACATTCAAAGCATGTGAGCACCCTAATTTAAAATGTTCCTATCAAAATCTAGAATTAAATTCTATTTGGGAAATATTTTCTTAATCTTCCTTAAACTAGAAAGATCTTTTCTGTTAAACAGAGGACCCTTGGATCAAAGATCTAGCGGCGATCATTTGATAGAATAAAAATCTATCATAGGAAAATATTTTTCTAATCTTATAACAAGAATAAAATTCTATGTTAACAAGATATCCATGTTAAGAAAATATATTTCTGATCTTATTAAACTAAAAAGATATGATAGAACAAAATTCTAATCTTGTTAAAACTAACAAAATATTCATAATCTTGTTAAACAAACAAGAAATCTTCTCTGTTAAACAGAGAGCCTTTGGATTAAAAATCCAATGGTGAATAAAATTCACCAATTGATCTAAAAGATCATGGAATCAATCTCTCAATGAGAGTTTTTCTTAACAAATTGATTCTTTTTCTTCTCATATAAATAGGAGCAAGGGGAGGAGGAAAAAAAGAGACACAGAGGGAGAGGGGAAGAAAAATAGAGAGAGAATTTAATTCTCTAAAGAAGGGGAACCCCTCCCAAAAGCTCCCACAAAAAGAGAATTTAATTCTCAAACCAAGAGTTTAACTCTTCTCAATGAACTTAGTTCATCCTCTGGTTAAGATCTGCAGAAGCAGATCTCCCCACAAGTTGAGAATTTAGTTCTCACCGGGGAGATTCTGTTATGCAGATTCAAAACCTAGAGAAAAGAACTGAATCCAAAAGAGTTTAACTCTTACAAAACATATAGGAATTTAATTCCTCTGAAACTAGGGTTTAACCCTTTAAAAAGAAATTTAATCTCTACAAAGAACAAAAGGAGAACTTGATCCCTCGGAACCATAGAAGAACAGCCTGATGATTCATTAGCATTCAAACGCTACATAATAGCTCACGTGATCCCACGTGATCACCTTTGAGGAACAAAGAGGGAAAGAATGAGATCTAGTCACGTGACCCCATGTGACCCCTGAGAAGTGCTCAGCACTTATAAAAGAGAAAAGGGAATAAACCCTATTTTGGGGGCACCTCTCGTGATCCCACGTGACCCCTGAGAAGTGCTCAGCACTTATAAAAAGAGAAAATGGAATAAATCAAAGGGCAGTTTACATTCTTGGGGCGCCTCACGTGATCTCATGTGACCCCTGAGAAGTGCTCAGCACTTATAAAAGAGAAAAGGAAATAAACCCTATTTTTGGGGGCAGCTCACGTGGCCCCACGTGACCCTCAAGCAATGCTTAACTTTTATAAAGCAGAAAAGGAATAAATCAAAGGGCAGTTTCCATTCTTGGGGTGCCTCACGTGATCCCACGTGACCCAATAGTGCTTAGAATTCAGAAAAGAACAAGGGAATAAACCCAAAGGAGAAGCGCCAACTTCGAGCGCCTCACGTGACACCACGTGAGCGCATCAAATTCTTAGTGTTTAATACTACTTCAAGCGTCTCACGTGACACCACGTGAGCGCATCAAATTCTTAGTGTTTAACATTACTTCAAGCGCCCCACATGATCCCACGTGAGCGCCTCAAATTCTTAGTGTTTAACACTATTTCAAGCGCCTCACGTGGGAGCACGTGAGCGCTGATCATACATTAGTGTTTAACACTATAAGAGGCCAACATTTGCCCAAATTAACCAAGTCTCCTGAAGCCAAAACCTTTTTTTTTGGTCATCAATCAGCCGAACCCTCATTATACTCAGGTTTTCTTAAAATTGATCCGAGTCTCAGAAATAGCTAATGAACTCCTGGCATCTAAGATGATGTTCATTCCACCATGATCTCTCCCCTCGATCTGGAATTTGGTTCATGGGTACATCTCTTCACACCTCTGATACACGTCGTTGTAATTCTTCAATGTCTTCAGGGAGGTGGCAGGTCCCGACAACCAACAACTCCTTGGTGCATTTCCAAACCCATGAATACACCCCAATGGACCGCAACGTTCCTAAACTAACTATGGACCGCAATGTCCCTAAACTAAAACAATAGAGTCCAAATGCTCTTTTGTTGGATCTAAATGATCCTGTTAAGTAGATCTTAGTCTAAAATACGACTAACGTATCCTTAACAAACGTTTAAGTTGATCTTAGTCTCAAATGAGATTAACGATCCTTAAACCCAACCCAAAACAAAATCTAAAAAAATACGGATTTGGACTAATCCACGTCCTACGGGCGACAACATAAATTAGTCTCCGTATACAATCCACGGGCAACCAAAAATAAAACAAACACACACGACACGAAGTGTCCATCTGGAGAAGGAGAAAGTGGTTACCGCGATGCAGTAGCGTAATTAACTGCAGGGGCTTGCGCCTGCAGGGAAGAGCGTCCCTATAATCAAAAACCCCTCACAATGAGGGGGAATCTGACGAAGTCTGCTACATCGGCCGCATACGTCTAAACCTTCGATACATGGTACCATAAATCAACTTGGCATCTTCGGAGAGGTGGACGGATAAAACCAAATAGCATCTACCCTTAAATTCAGGCAAGACGTTTGTCTTCCCGGTTTTCGGTGGTGAATAGTGTCCCCGGCACGGAGTGTCGCTGGTCAACTTGTCCCCGGCACGGATTGTCGTTGGCTATTCGACTTATCCTCGGCACGGAGTGTCGCTTGTCGACTTGTCCCCGGCACGGAGTGTCGCTTGTCGACTTGTCCCCGGCACGGAGTGGCGCTGTTCGACTTATCCCCAGCAGGGAGTGTCGCTGGTCGACTTGTCCCCGGCACGGAGTGTCGCTGGATGTTCGACTTGTCCCCAGCACGGAGTGTCGCTGGATGTTCGACTTGTCCCCGGCACGGAGTGTCGCTGGTCGACTTGTTCCCGGCACGGAGTGTCCATGGATGTTCGACTTGTTCCCGGCACGGAGTGTCCATGGATGTTCGACTTGTCCCCGGCACGGAGTATCGTTGGTCGACTTGTCCCCGGCACGGAGTGTCGCTGGTCGACTTGTCCCCGACACGGAGTGTTGTTGTTCGACTTATCCCCGGCACGGAGTGTCGCTGGTTGATTCCGAGTCGAAGCATAATTCCGACAGGGAAGGCAGATACATCGAGGCGAAGCATGATTTCGACACGGGGTACATTCTGGAACGAAGCATGATTCAGCCGCAGAGGTTGTTGGTTTGATTTGGGTTGGCATTAGCATCGTTACACTGGAATATGGTACCAGAAGCGAATTATCATTTGCCATGAGAGGATTTGGGGATTTTGGTTTTGGTTTGGCATCTGCATTGCTATACTGGAATAATACCAGGAACAACTCATCATTTGCCACGGGAAGATTTTGGAATTGGTTTTTAGATCGGAATCTGCATTGCTGCACTGGAATAATGCCAGGAGCAACTCATCATTTGCCCTGGGAGGATTTGGGAATTGGTTTTTAGATCGGCATCTGCATTGCTGCACTAGAATAATGCCAGGAGCAACTCATCATTTGCCCCGGGAGGACTTGGGAATTGGTTTTTTGGGTCGGCATCTGCATTGCTGCACTGGAATAATGCCAGGAGCAACTCATCATTTGCCTTTGCCTATTGGGAAGCGATGGCTTAGAAGACAGGTTTAGATCCCTATCGCCTAAGGCTTTTCAATTTTATGGGCCGTAGGGGTCCCATAAAAGCATTTTCTCCCTACGAGTCGTAAGGATCCCATAGGTGTATTTTCTCTTTAGGAGTCGTGAGGACCCTCAAGTGTATTTTTCCTTTATGAGTCGTAAGGATCCCACGAAAGCATTTTCTTACGAGTCGTAAGGATCTCGCAAGTTTTGTTTTCCTCATGCATCGTGAGGACACATGAGTGGATTTCCCTCGTTCTCAGTTTAATGACTTAGGGTTCATCAGTTTCCAGTTTAATGACTTAGAGGTCATCTGTTCCCACTTTAAAGATTTAGGGGTCTATTGTGCCCAGTTTAACGACTTAGAGGTCATCTGTTCCCAGTTTAACGACTCAGAGGTCATTTGTTCCCAGTTTAACGACTTAGGGGTTTATTGGATCGGAAGCTTGGAATTTTGGGGTAGGGGTCGGCATCAGCGTTGCTAACACTGAAGCACATATGCCAGGAGCAATTCATCATTTGCCTTTCCCTGTTGGGGAACGATGGCTTAGGAGACAGGTTTAGGTCCCTATCACCTAAGACTTTTTCAATTTTATGAGCCGTAAGGGCCTCATAAAAGCATTTTCTCCCTACGAGTCGAAAGGATCTCGCAGGTGTACTTTCTCCTTAGGAGTCACGGGGACTCCCAAGTGTGTTTTTCCTTCGTGAGTCGTAAGGATCCCACGAAGGTGTTTTCTTACGAGTCGAGATGATGTCGTAAGTTTGTTCTCCTCATGCATCGTGAGGACACATGAGTGGGTCTTCCCAAATGGAGCATAATTCCAAGGGCGAAGACCGGCCGCTGGACTGGTGACTGCGGTGGGGCATGGGTGTGAGGAGAATTATTTGAGCCCGTGAATTTTATACGGTAGTCAATTTGGGGACCACCCGTAGGGCTGGAAGAATTTTAGGAAATTCGATTTCGGTTGGCGTCTGCATCACTGCACTGGAATATGGTACCAGGAGCGACTCATCATTCGCCTTTGGGGATTTGAGTTTTGGACGGCGTCTGCATCGCTGCAATGGAATATGGTACCAGGAGCGACTCATCATTCGCCATTTGAAGGAGTTTTCTTTCTTCTTTTTTTACTGTGATTGCTCTATCATTTCAACTTTGCTTATCGCGAAGGTTGAGATTGCCCTATCATTTCGGCTATTTATTCGTGGTTGCCCCATCATCTCGGCTTTTTATTTTATTTTATTTTTTGTTTTATTTACACATTTTTACATTCTCAGTTTAACGACTTAGAGGTCGATTGTTCCCAGTTTAATGACTTGGTGGTCAGCGGTTCCCAATTTAATGACGTGGTGGTCAGCTTGCTTATCCCAGCTCCTCGAACTTTGATCTTGGCGGAGTTGTGTTGATGACCGTAGCTCTGTGGCTTGTCGGTACATCTGACGACAGTTTACTACGGTGAGAATGAGACTATCCCTAATTCACTCCCTTCCCTACCTTCCATTGTTCCGACCGTACAAGAGACCGTTACGCTTTCATCTCCTATACCAAGTTCGGAGTACCCATGCTTTCTTGCGAATCTTGAGGGATTTGACCCCATTTCTCGACGGGTTGATAGGTTAGCACAATCGCTTTTAACACATCGGTCATCACAAACTGTGCTAATTTATTCACTCGATTTACTCCCTCAAGATCGTACTCTACTTCTTTCTATTTTCCGCCATTCTTCTCCCCCACCGAGACCGTATCCCGTTTCTACCTCCACACTGTCTCATGTGTTTCTCATTTCTTTTCTTTCTACTCCATTCTTTCACCAACTCGACCATTACCACGATAAGATTTTTGAATGGTTGGTGTTAACCTTTGGCTTGTGTAAGGCCAAGCTTAAGTTTGGGGGGAACCTTTGTATATATGTATATATATTTTTTGTTTTCTTTTTCTATAAAAAAATAACAAAAAAATTTCAAAACTATAAAAAAAAAATTATTATAAATAAATAAACAGGGGAGTGCCGGCATTTTGACCCTCTTGGTGTAACATGACAGTGAGGACACTGTCAAGTTTAAGTTTGGGGGTATGCTCGGTACGTCTTCTTCCTTCGCATTCATTTGTACATATTTTTGCATTTGCATACTTATTTTAAAACCCATAAAAATTGAAAATTTTCAAAAATTATAAAAATTAATGTATTCAATTTTGGCATAATTAACTTGAGTTTGACAAAAGGTTAACTAGGTAGGAACAACTAGATCTTAAACTTAGTAAATTAAAAACCCTAAAAATAACCTTCCTTAAAGTTTAACGGTAGAAAGTATATGTATTTGTAGTTTATTTAGAAATAGGCAAATTTTGAGTTCACTTCTTGGGCTAAGTTAAAACAAAGGAAAAGTATTGATATTTTTATTAGAGTATAAGTTTGAAAAATAATTCCTAGCTTAAGTCTAGATTCTGAAAATGTATACCCTACAAATTGCACAACACGCACCTTGAAACTTGGAATAGTAGAGGAGACCTTAAAATGCTCTTGTCTAAAGTCCTTAGTACAATGAAAAAAAAGAAAAAAGTGAATAAAGAAAAAAAATGAACACTGGTTTTTGTGATTACTTAAGGCTAAAAAAAATAGAAAAATATTTAGCGAGGGTGCTTCATCACCTAGTGCCTTAGACCAACTGGTTTGGGAGTCACTGCTAAAGCCTTGGGTGTTACAAAACTAGGAAGTACGCTTTAAAGTGCAAACGCATCTTGTAATCGGTTGTTGGTACCTCAAGAAGTATTAACGGTCGCATGAAGGATGTGTAGCAAAATTCATTTAAAAATTCACCAATTAATAAGTGCTTTAGACAACGGACAAGGGTATGATTGCTTGATTTGAATTTCCAAGTGTATGGGTGACTTATACACACACGTAGGGGTATGTGATTGGAGTTTAGATGAGAGAAATGAGTGAAGAATAAAACTTGTATCTTTAGTAAGAGTTGATAAAAATTCCTAAGTGGAGATGGAACCCTAGAATGAAAACTTAAGACATGCCGAAAGCTAAGTAGGTCTGCAGAACATATATAATCTTAAGTTAAATGATGAGGAAGTGTGAAGAATATGGGTGGATAATTTACGAGTCGAAAATAATAGAATTCCTTGTTAGAAGCCCAAATTGGAGAATGAAAGTCGAAAAGCCGAATTGATAGGATTTTGTGGGTAGTATCCGCTGAAAACCCTCAGGAGACAACACTCCTCCTACTAAGGACGCCTAGAGGTTTAACGGCTTGTTGCACGTGCTCGGTGCAATCGCTTTTCCCTGCGAAAGTGCGGTTAGGTTTTTTGTAGAGAATAAAAAATAAGTTTGCTCGAGGAAGAGCAAAAGATAAGTTTGGGGGTATTTGTTCACACCATAATATTGTATTATTATGTTCCCCATTCTTATTCTTTTTACAAATAAACAGGTACTTTTGACGCATGTCTGCTACATATTACAGGTTACAGGTTCTTGGACAAAAAACAGTGAAAACGATGAAAAGACGATGCAAAAGTGGATTTTGACCAAAAAACAGAAGACTCTTGATCAAGCCTACATCAAAGATAAAATTCACAAAGTACAAGGCAATGCAAGGTCCAAGATTACAATGCGAACGGTTAAAAGTCCACCGCAATTATTCACTGGAGATCTGGAAGAAACATAGAAGCTATTTTAATAAAAAGAACCAAATAATAAGGAAGCCCAAAGACAGAAGAGCCCACAAAGGAAATTTCAAGGCCCAATACTTCCTTCTAATAAAAGACAGAGACATAAATTTTACCAAAGCTTGAAGTCTACTTTGACTAGGTCTTCCTAAGGATATTTTGGTAAATGTAGACATGCGAATCAATTGTAACCTAGGGTTTCCTATTCTCTATAAATAGGAACTCTAAATCATTGTAAAGGCCATGCCTCCCTTCATTAATAAATTTCAGCATTCTTTTGGAGAGCATCATTTTTGAAAGTTTTTTATTTTCTGCCCTAGGTTAATTTTCTATTCTTGCCCTAGATAAATTTAATTCCTTGCCCTAGTTAATCTTTTATTCTCTGCCCTATATAAATGTTCTTAAATTCCCTAATGAGTGAGTACTCTCGTCGCTTGTTAGGGTTAGATCTGGGGAAGCTTTGAGAGACGAAGATCTCTCATCCCCTTTCTTGCCCATCATATATTTTCATAGGACTCTATGCATACATGCACATACCGCTCCCTACGGCACCCTATCCCTCGAGGTAGCGGTGTTACCGTAGTATAAAGGCCCGGTTGTGATGTTTTCCATGGAGGTTAGGGTAAGGATTGATAAAGGAAGGACAAGAAACTGGAGGAAGAAAACATATTCCTGATGATTCTAATCCCTTTTATTAATAATTACCATAACACCTAATTAGATCTTCATATGGGTATAGAAAGCGGTGAGATTTATAGACTTTCCAAACTTAACCTAGACCTAACCCTGGCAAGACTTAGATATAGATTAATTTAGTTTTTAGATTTAATAATCAATCCGAACACCCTTCGGAATTAACTCGTAAGCGCGACTAGGAAATTCACAACATCCCTGTGGACCGACCCGTATTCACCGGCTAGCTACATGCGATGCCGTTCTTGATTGCGGTAATTATATTTTTGATCGATAAAATCTATTTAATCAGCGGTCGTAGCTTGACTGTTTGCTAACAAGCCTTTAGACAGTTCTATCTCTCCCGTCTTGTATTGCTTTTCGACCCAATCTTTGAAGACGAAGCAGTCTTCAATGGCATGACCTATCACTCTGTGATAGGGGCAATATTTTGGGTCGTCGGTCATATTCGCTTCTTGCGGTCTCTTTGATTCTGGTAGTTGTAGACCGTTTCTTAGGGCGTCCTTGAATATCATGTGGACTTTGTCCCTTTTGAAGGAGTGACCTTATCCAGTTTCTCTTTCAGAGGCGATTCCCCTTCGGTTTATGTATTGGAGGGACCGGAGGCTGATCGCGGCCGTTTTTCGTGAAGGCACTCCGCTCTTAGGCTGAAGGGGGTATCAGTTGGCTGCCTTCGGGTATCAATCCCTGGCTCATGAACCAAAATTTGATTCTGCTGTAATTGCAATCGGGCGACTTGGGTCGCGAGATCTGCCGTGACGTTTGCCAATTCGTCGACCTTAGACTGTACCTTGGCTAACTTCTCATCCCTATCCTGAAGCTGCCTCTGAAGCCATCGGAATAATGCTTGTTCTGTAGTTCCGTTTACGACAACCGGGTCATCCTTATTGCCTGAGCTCAATTCCGCAGGAACCCCGGGCTCTTTTGACTTATCGGCCTGAGCGAGCTCTTCATCATTTAGACCGAGTCACCGTTGGGTAGCATCCACCATATCATCACCATGGCTGTGAAGCATAGAAGGGTTCGTTTCTTCATGTCCGACCATGTAGACAGTGTGGATCACACATCCAGCCGTCACTTTATCTTTGGCGGGGTAACCCCATTCTTGGAGCCTCATGAGGCTCAGCCTAGTGTGAGCCATAGCCCTTTTGCTGGCTCTGTATATGAGCCTTTTATGCCTTAGCTTCTTGATTTTGAGGGCTTGGCAAGCATTCGTTTTCTGGGAAGCCACCGTGAGTCGGTTGATAGGGAGCTTAGAGAAGATACCCGATCGAGCAGTTGTCGAGAGCACCGCTGGAGCTTGCTCGATACGCCTCGTTGCTTTGTTCGTGTTGATGGCCTTGCCCCCAGCTGGAGAAATGGAGAGTCGTTCGGAAACAGACTTGTGCTTGGGCTGAGGTGCCCTCACGACCATGACATTCGGTCTTTTCCCCTTTGAGGCTGATTTATCCATCACTGGGGCTTGAAGAGCAAGGACGACGTTAGCTGGCACGAACAGAATAGAGCCAAATGGTAGCGGCGGCTCCTCCCACTATCGCCCGAGACTGGCCGGAAGGACCGTCCTGGCGTCCATCTTCATCGTGTAGGAGATGGGAGCCGTGCTGAGAGCTGAGTTAATCTTTGGAGACATTGTTGAAAATTATTTGCTTGAAAGCCTGCATGAAAGAGCATTATTTTAATATAAATGTCGATATGTATGTTGATTGAGTTCCCTTTATACACACACACACACAGATACACACACACTCCACGACACTGTCCCGGTTAGAAAAATTTTCTAACGGGGCGCTGCCTTAGGCCTTTTGTCAGGCGCATTACAGACCCCCCAAAGGACGCATGGGGGATAGCGCCTCACGTGCGTGGCACGCAGGCGCTGGGCACTGGCGCCTCACGTTCTTGGCATGTGGGCGCTAGCGTGCTGGGCGCTAGTGTGCTGGGCGCTGGCGCCTCACGTGCTTGGCACATGGGCGCCGACGTGCGCCGGCGCCTCATATGCTTGGCGCTGGGCGTCGGCGCCTCACGTGCTTGGCACGTGTGCGCTGGGTACTAGCCGTTAGCAAGAAAAGGGACTTGGTCCATGCACTGGGAGCTGTGCTCCCGATTTGACTTATGGAGTTGAACTCCTAAAAAGAAAGACTTTTTTTATGGATTTAAACTCACAGAAGCTTTGATTTGTGGAGTTAAACTCCAAGAAATCCTTATAAATGCTCAAGGGGACCCTTTTCTTCTCCCCTAAGCCTTGGATCTTTCCCAAAATGGGATCTTTGGAGATGGGTCTCCTTCCTCCTCTTCTGTCGGCCAGATCTTGAAAAACAAGAGGGGTTAAATTTAAAAATCTCCCATTTTTTAGATCTAATAAAAGATATGAGCTTCCCTTTGTGGATTTTGTGGTGAAAAACTATTTATTTTTGGAAAAAGAAGAGTAAAACTCTTGATTTAATTCAAAAGGGGAGGAAGGTTTTAGAACCTTGAGGAAGGAGAAGGAGACACGGACCCTAATTTTTGGAGAGGATGAATTGTTATTTTATTCATCATCATGTTACCTTTTATAGGCTTACACATTTACATATAGCCCCTTGGGCTTTACAAAATGGCATTTTGCCCATCCCATGTCTCATGTGCTCATTTTTTTTGCACATGAGCCATGGGCTTTCCAAAAATTTGGTTTTATTCTTATTTTGCTTACATTCATGCATAAAAAATTACATCAAAATTATTTATTACATGATTTTTTATTTGCATAGGGGAGGTCGGCCGCTTCATGTTCGGGCTCGACTTGGGCATGAGCCCACTTGATCTGGACTTGGGCCCACCTGGCTTGGGGTTGACCTTAACTTTGACTTGGTTAACCGATGTGCAATTTTCGACCCTAACAGAAAGTTTTACTAAGAATTTGGATGAACTTATCATTCAATCTCAAGATATTGCGTAAAATAAAAATACCAGACAGGATTCTTATCGAGATTTGGAGATACTTAGGAGAAATAGGCGTTAAATGGCTGACAGATCACCCCCAATACAGAGAGTATTGTCCGCTCTGTACGAAACCGCACGGTTTTGTCTTTCGGAGCGAACCGGACCCGACCAGGGGCCAGTTCCCAGGAGGTCACCCATCACAGGACTTCCTTGGCCCGAGCATGCTTAACTACGGAGTTCTCAAACTCCTGTACTTCCAGTTTACTTAAAAGGCACATCTGTATTGAAAAGTGGTATCATTCTATTTATAGTACAAATCTGCCATCTTCGGAACTCCGCACAGTTTTAAATATCACTTCTGTCACGCCCCACCCCCAATGAGAATCAATTATAGTAAGACCATCATACACAATTAATTTAAAATACGGCATACACATTTTTGATGAAATAATTCTCCATTCAAAACATGATTTAAATTATTTTTTAAAATTGCTATAGCAGAATTATTATTAGTTGTATTATCAAAACTAACAGAAAATATTTTATTTTGAATATCATATTCACGTACAGTAGTCAAAATACAATTACTTATATTATTTCCACTATGTGGATGCTCCATTTTTGAAAAACCAATAATTCTTTTCTATAAAAATTAATCATTATCAATGAAATGTGCAGTAACACAAATATAACCCATACCCCATTTTGTAGTTCAAAGATCAGAAGTTGATGCAATTTTACTCTTAAAATTTGCAAAAATATCAATCAAATTGGCTTTACCAACATGAATTTTTTTTTAAATATCACTTCTGTCACGCCCCACCCCCAATACAGAGAGTATTGTCCGCTCTGGACGAAACCTGTCCTTCAGAGCGAACCGGACCCGACCAGGGGCCACTTCCCAGGAGGTCACCCATCCCAGGACTTCCCTGGCCTGAGCACGCTTAACTACGGAGTTCTCAAACTCCTATAGTGCCAGTTCACTTAAAATGCGCCTCTGTATTGAAGAGTGGTATCATTCCATTTATAGTACAGATCTGCCCTCTTCGGAATTCCGAAGAGTCCCTATTGTTCTACAGTGGGTCCCACGGACTCAAGAGGTGGCCCCCGCCCACTTAACACGACACTTGGCGTGGCACTTTGTTCCGTGTGGCATTTTGTTCCGTGAGCAAGAACTGGGTCCCGACATTCTCCCTACCTTTGAACAATGGTTCGTCCTCGAACCACATACCTACTATTGAGGGACCAGCTCTGATACCATTATGTCACGCCCCACCCCCAATACAGAGAGTATTGTCCGCTCTGGACGAAACTGCACGGTTTTCTCCTTCGGAGCGAACCAGAGCCGACCAGGGGCCACTTCCCACCCATCCCAGGACTTCCCTGGCCCGAGCACGCTTAACTACGGAGTTCTCAAACTCCTATAATGCCAGTTCACTTAAAAGGCGTCTCTGTATTGAAGAGTGGTATCATTTCATTTATAGTACAGATCTGCACTCTTTCGGAATATATTCCGAAGAGTCCACATTGTTCTACAGTGGGTCTCACGGACTCAACAGGTAGTCCCCACGGATTCAAGCGGTGGCCCCGTCCACTTAACACGACACTTGACGTGGCACTTTGTTCCGTGAGCAAGAACCGGGTCCCGACAACTTCTAAGTGTTGTTCTGGGTACTCTTTGAAATGCTGGATTATATGCATTTTTTACCAATCTATCAAATTTTTCGTTTTCTGTAAAATCAAATGGTTGTTCACCATGTATGACATATCTTGAAAATCTCTTCTATTAGTATCTTGCGAATAAGAAAAACTAGTTAAAAAGTTAAACGACATACTTAAAGTCGTCTGCCGAGAATCAACTTTTTCGAGTTTGATTATGTCTTTTTAGATGGGTAGTTCCATCTGAAGTGGCACAAGTAAAATCTGCTTTGTAATGAGTGCAAACTGCCCGCTCGCCTTTATCTACAACTGTTTGTACTACCAAATGTTTCCGAGCATCAGAACCTTTAGCTCTTTTATCTTTATGGGCAGAAGCCCTTGCTTCAAGAACGGTAGGAGCAGAAACTTCTTCACGGACATTACTTTATGAAGCAACAGAGATCTCATAATTAGAAAATTCATAGTTAGAAGAATAAGAATCAAAATTAGTTTGCAGTATATTGGTTAATCTCCGTCTCTCTTGTGAATCCATGTCGATTTGAAATGAACGTCTCCGTGAAGACGAAACACTCATGTTATCTTGTGAAGATGAACCCGATATTTTTAATTAAAAATATTAGTAACAGATAAAGAGAGATGATAAAAAATATACGAAAAAATATATATTCAATACCAAAAAAAACCTGATTCTAAACAGCAGAATCAAATTAGTGAAACCGAAGTGAAGATTGAGACTGCGGAAATAAAGATTGCGTGATTCCAATTTTAACATTAAACTTCTCATAAATTAAAAAGAGTGATTGGGAGATTGAAAATTTTGTTATTGTTGATTGTGATAAGAATGGGAAGTGTATATAGGTATTTATAAAGTTTTGGATTAGCGGTATAGAAATGTATAATTTTAAGTGAGTGAGTTTTAGATAATTTTACAAATCCCACTTTAATTCAAATTTCCCTCCTTTATTAAAAAACACTTCCTCATTCAAAAAAAAAAACCTCATCCCGAGAATTTGACCGGCCCTTACCCCAACCTCCCGCCAAGCCAAATTCAAATTGAATTTGGCCAGGCCGGACCGGCCCGAGCCCGTTACTTACCGCTTGGGCCGGGCCATTTTTCGGCGGCCCGGCCGGTTATACACCTTGATCACTGGGTCCATGCATGCATGAAACATAATGAAATGGTAGCTCGTCAGCAACAACGGCCAGTTACTTTGAGAGAGAGCAGAGATGCCTGCGTATAACAAACAAAAGGGAATACGAAATTTAAAGTAATGGTCGTCATATCACGTGAGAAAAAGATTGCTTTTGGCCTTTTGCATGTCACCATGCTATGTACGTGCTTTATAATGATGATAATTATTACACTGTCTCGTGGAGAATAAAGCTTGTGTAAAATAATTTAAAGGACTTTGGTCGATTGAGGTAATGAGAAATGGCAGGAGGTTTATTGCCAGCTTAGTGTATTTTTCTTTTCTTTTTCTTTTTCCTTAACAATAACCCATAACTTAATGTAATCAGAATTTGAATTTGACATCTTTTTTCTCAACTGCAAAGATGCTAGCAGTTGAACTCCAATTTTCTCTCTTCAATTTCTTGCATTGGATTTAGTTAGATATGTAAATTAAAAATATTAATTGCTGCATAAATGGTTAGGAGTTGGCAGCTAGCTAGCATCGATTATAGGCCTATCAATCGGTCTAAATATTGGAAAGCAGTATCAATGTCATTTGCTCAGTCTTTTGATCTTGTGCGACATAAAGATTAGAGATGGGTCGATAGGAAAATGGACTAAAAAACTAAAATTGCATATATCAAACCTGAAAAGTTAGAACTTGTATTATCGTTTTGTGCAATAAAAGGTTAGGGGGATAGCTTTTATTAATAGCTTGGAGCAGAAAAGAAAATAGATTGGACTTCAAAATATACATAAGAGAAATGGTCATAATTTATTTATTATACCATTTTAAAGAAGCAAATGAGACATATATTTGGTGTCAAAGAAGTTTGTAAAGGAGGAAATCTTGATGCTACCAAAAAGGAAAAATGGATTTACAAAGTTATGACCAAATCGGATGATTCTCTAGAGATTCTCAAGAGCTCTACAAAGGCGAGACTCATGGCTCGTGGTTTCACTCAGTATCATGAGATTGATTATGACCGAACATAAAAATGCCTTCAGTTCAAACAATTCAAATGGTTGCAGCTGCAGCTGCTCATCAGTGGGCTCTCTATTAGATGGATGAAAACAACTTGTTCCTTAGTGGCAATATCTCCGAAGAAGTTTATATGAAGCCTCATGCTGGTCTTAAAATATCTATGAATCATGTATGTTGTCTTCGACCTGCACTTTATGATTTGAATCCGGTAGATTCCATATACGCCGTTGTGTCGGTGATTGGCAAATTAAAAGAGCGAGACTTAAACACTTATACCCATCTTCTTAACCAATAACCAACCAAGTATTCTATATAAAATCTACCGGATTTATACGTTAATTAAGAATTTTCGCGAGAGATAATGATTTCCCTTTTCCTGTTCTCTTCTGGCTGAATTTAGACTAGGAAAAAAAACCTTTGAACCCATAATTTTTTGACACTAGGAATAAGTTGGGCCTTTCCCATAATTTGCCTTCCTATTAATCAGCAAGGCCCGACAATATGTAAGTTAAATTCTATTCCTTATAGATCTAAATAGCTTAGGAAAAGCCCAACTTGTTGCTTTCAAGCCCCTTCGTTAGTGATAAACCAATGAAAGAACGCAAAATCTCACGCATGGTTAGTTACAACTAGAGATTTTTAGGAATACATGATGGCATCAGATCCCATTCTTATATAAGAATCTGTATCGAGCATTTGCTTTGTGAGAATCTTATACCACCGGCTACCACGACTGCAGTTCTTGTCATTCATCGGTGCCATCATCATGGAAGTTGTCATCACAGCAGTCATTGTTTTCCCAAACCACCATCATCGTTATGACTAGGTTTATGCGACTGCTATCATAATTGCCTACCGTAACCATGACCTTCACTATCAAGACTTCTATCGCATCACTATCTCCATAACACCGGCCTTTTGTCTATACCTTAATAAAGTCCTAGTATGATTTTTCTTCGTATCTTTGTATTTATTTTGGTATTTCTTTTGATGGAAAAGTTTGGAAAAACTTAATTTTGAATTTAAACATAATTAATATAATATTTGGGAGAAGAAAATAATTTAAATATAATTTTTAGTGTTTTCGAAGATTTATTTTAGGGCATGGATTTTAGAAAAGGAATTTCTTTTGAGAAGAAAATGGTTTAAAATAATAAAACATTTATCTAGAATTTTTCAAGATAATTTCCATAATTTTCCGATAAACAAAAGTATTTTTAAATAATTTTCAAATAAAATAAAAGGGTTTTTAAAAAAAGAAAAGAAAAAGGAAATGTTTTTCTATTTTAAAACCCCAGCCCAAAAACCCAGACTCCGCAAACCAGCTTTTAAAAAAAGCTCTTTTTTAAAACCAAGCCCGGCCCAGACCCGAAGGCCTAAGGCCAGACCCGGCATGCACATGCCGGCACGAGCTGGCGTGTGGCCCCCATGCGTATGCAGCTGGCTTGTGGTCCCCATGCGCCTGCACGCGCCTGCGCGTGTTCAGACGTCGCGCCCACGTAGGGAAGGCAAACCGTTTGATCTCGCGATCGAATGGTCAGGATGGAGGAGCAGCGGTGCTGTCGGCTTGGAATGCGACTGATTTAATAAAAAAAAATTGTATCCTTATAAATAGCTCCATTCATTCTTTATTTTCTCCTTCCTTTCTCCCCCAAAAATTAAGAAAAAAAATATGTGGTTCTCGGTTTCGACGCCGCCGCCGCCGTGCTGCTGCCCGATCGTTCGGAAAAAATCTAAGCGCCACTCTATTCGCGTTTCCGTACGAGACAACGTTCCAACATGTTTTTCGATAATCGTCTTCAGATAGAATTCCGTCTCTTTCCTAGTGATCGCGTTGCCATTCTATCATATTACATTTGTTCTAATACAATCTCCAATATCTAAATTCAAATATGAACCTTGAATATGTTTTGTTAGGTGTTAATCTTTAAACATGACAATCCATTATGTTACACACACTCCTTTATGAAAACTATCTCATGAGGCAATGACCTACCCCCTAAACCTTTTTTCCTCACGATCACAAACACGTCGTCTTGCTTCTTAAACGTAAACTAAGAAAGCACGGTTTATAATCCGTTAAACCATTCAAATCAAAATTAAGAAAACCTCGTTTAACAACCGAAAGTGCCACCCGAATTTAGAAATCATAATATCCCAAAATGTCATATTTTCACATAAATACCTTAAGTTTTCAAAATGTCATCGTATCTCATATCATATGGTTGCATCCATACATCATGTTCATGTCTTAATTTTTAAAACAAACTCGTTTTGATCGCTACGTATATTTTCGTAGATCCGTACTTGAGTGTATGCATTTTTATTAACAGGATATTGCATTATGGTTTAAATTTTTACGTATATTCCATATCTAAAAACTAGATTTTTAGAAAGGATTCGGGTAATATTCGGAGTAATCTGGTATTAGCCGTAAAATCTCACATACACACACACACACACACACATATATATATATATATAACAATATTATTATAGTAACAATATATATAATAATATATAT
This sequence comes from Agapanthus africanus, assembly GCA_030015575.1. Taxonomy (NCBI): domain Eukaryota; kingdom Viridiplantae; phylum Streptophyta; class Magnoliopsida; order Asparagales; family Amaryllidaceae; genus Agapanthus; species Agapanthus africanus. Next base: position 605,821,502 of record CM057343.1, read on the forward strand.
AATATATTCTAAACTTATTAAATCTCTTTCTCCCCTCTTTGTCCTTCTCCCTAATATATACATATAATATATATATATATATATATATATATATATATATATATATATATATATATATAACCTATTATATATTAAAACCAACTCTCTCTCTCTCTTCTTCTTATTTGTTTCTCATCACCTCTGCATCCACCTCCTTTTTCCTTCTCTTCTTTCCGAGCATCCCCTGCAACAACTCTGACGCCGACCCAAGAAACCACACCATCGTCGGAGCCCTCGTTGTCGCCACCCATCATCATCACCGTCTCCCTCGTCTTCACCAGCTCACCCTCTCATTATCACCACCTCCTTCCTCCTTTTTCCCGACGGCCTGCACTTTCCCAACACCAAGAAACCCAACACCCTAACCCGCCGGCAACCCTCGTCGCCATCGACCTCGCCTCTCGTCATCACCTTCACCCTATCATCTCCTCCTCCTCACCTCCCTCTCCTCTCCCCGACGACTCAAACTAAAACCCACCGACCACCTGCACTTTCCCGACACTTAAAACCCACAGCTATCGCCGACGGCAGCACCTCGTCGCCATCAAACCCCCGTCACCTTGCCATTTCTCCTCTGTCCTCGCACACACCCCAGAACCCAATAGCCGCAGCCACCCACTCTTCTTCTTCATTTCTTTTCTTGATCTTTTATCGACTTCGATCGTCTCGTCAGAGTTGTGCATGTCGCCGACGATCCAGACGACCTAATCACCATCGTCGTCTAGCCTAGTCACCACGTCGCGTCACTGATCAGCCAGATCCAGTCCTGTGCGCGTAAGTTTGCATTGCGAAGTTATTCCGACGTCGGACGTGGTATCCGTATCTCGACGTGAGATCCGATCAGGCAAGTTTTAAACTTGCAACATGCTGTGTTATTATATCGATAATTATATGAATAAGAATAGTGCATGTGTTTTATTATTTAGAAAATACTACAGATTTACAGTTTTACAATATCCGTCTGTATCCTACTGATAATAGCATATCTAGTTGCATGCCGGAACATTATGATATCATTATACTACTATAATAGTACAATATGTTATCTAGTTTGCATCATATATGGTAATGGACGTATAACGGTTATTATAGATAGATACATATGCATCCTAGCATTAGTCGTGTTCAATATTGGCTATAGTTTTAGATTTTTTGTCTATTCTGGTTATTATACATTGCATGACATGTTCACGACCCACTACCAGACTTGTTACTTGAATCGTATTGCTAATACCGGCAATCCTGACATTGTTGTCCTGACGGACGTGGCTTGTTGTCTACATAGACAAGACCTATACCTGCTTGATCCTGTTTTGGCATTAGATTTATATTATCAATACTTGGCTTGAACACAAAACCTTGGGGGTAAGGGGAAATTAATAATAAAATCTGACTTGTAGCTCAACAGTTCGATACTTATACTGATCAGTCTTTACGGGCTCGGCCAGCCCCGGAATGATGCTGCTGACATCATTCATCTGTACATGTTACCTGTTTACTGCTTAGCGGCACATCTCGGATTCAGCCCGAGAATCTTGATTGTGGTCCCGGGCACACACATGATACTATTGAGTTATATCGACGATTCCATTAAATTGATTTCAAAGATTTCTAGAATAGATAACCTAGAAGCACAGACTTTAGGTTACACATCACCTACAGATACCTCTTTATTTTATACGTGTGTTTATTGTCTATATTCATGTTTAATCATAGCATCATATCCTGGTTATTACTAATTTTTGATATTTATGACGCACCGACGTCTGGGTTTTGTATGGCCCAGTTTCTCTACCTTTATCGTACGCTGAACATGAGTACTTTAGCCATTAAGCCGAACAATGAGGTGCTAGCTTTTAAGACTCTTAGTTTATTTATTTCCCCAGTTTTATTTCTTTTGATGTGAGCCCATATTGGGACGTGATTCAGATATTGTTTATTGGATCTTGATTCGTTTCCGCTTTATGCATTTCTTGATTCTATTTATTATGGTAGATGGACATGTGTTAGCTAGATTATATATTTACTGTTCTTGATAACCGCTTGACAGCCGTAATATGACTGTAGAGGGATGATTCCTAACCACAGGTAGCATGGTTGGCTTCGTCACGTGCCATGTTTACGTATTTTGGGAAGCGGGGCGTGACAGGGTTTGTTTGGTATCAGAGCCATAGGATTTAGGGTTAGTCAGGTTTAGTTCTTTTATAGTTGGGTATTGAACCCAATACACTAATCAGGAAACCCGGAATTAGGAACATGTCCTGCCACATTGTTATCTTGCCAGTCTTGAATCTATAGCTATCCTGTTTATTGAATCATGTTTACCGTTACCAATCTCCTTCAGTGTCTGGGCTTCAAAATCATGGCGGATAGAGATTTTTGGTCATACCAGAGGCGTGTTGATAACGCCGCATTGTTTGGAGTTATGCGTAGTATGCTGGAAAACTAGAAGCGGGAAATTGATCTGAATCAGCGGCAGGCTGAAGCTTTTCAGGAGGGTCTGCGGACAATCCAGCAGTCCGTAGTTGCAGTAGCACCCAGGCCAGCATACCGTGAGGGCACCGTGGCGGACTTCAGAAAACTCGGTCCGTCCACATTTACAGGATTAGAGGAGCCATTGCCAGTGGAGCAGTAACTAGTTGATATAGGGAATCTGCTCGTCGCCACACAGATTCCAGATAAGAAAAGGGTGGATGTAGTACGCATCCAATTGGTAGATTACGCTCGCGAGTAGTGGCTCGTAGAGGAGACCCGTCTGCCCAAGTCGATTAGTTGGGCAACGTTTTTGCGAAGTTTCTTGGAGAAGTTTTTTCCGCAATCTGATCGGGAAGAAATGGAAGAGAAGTTTATTAGCCTAAAGCAGAATGGTGGATACGTTGATGTACATGCGTCTGAGTAGACCCGGCTCAGTCGATTTGCAGGGCCTTTGGTTGCCAACAAGACAGATAGGGCACGGAGGTTTATGCGTAGCTTGGATGTGGAGATTCAGATACACATCATATCTCTGAGATTGACCACCTTCTCCTAAGTTCTCAAGGTAGCCAGGGAGCAGCAAAGTTTGTCGGTGAAAGCGAAGGGTACTCAACAGCAAGCCGTCGTAGGGCGGAAGCCGGCGTTTATGCCAAACCGAGCTCCTATATGCAGAAGCATTCTGGTAAACAAGCGAGGCATTGTACCCATGAAGAAGCCAGTTGTTTCTGATCAGAAAAGAAGTGTGATTTGTGACTTTTGCCATCTACCCGAACACCTACAGAAGGACTGTCGCAGGAGGCTTGGACTTTGTCTAGTTTGTGGATCAGCTGACCATACCATCAATGCTTACCCTTCAAAGCTACGATTGAGAGATAATATTCAGAACCCACCGCAGAAGCAGATTCATGGGCATAAGCTGATCATTCAGAGGCCTAATCAAGCTCGGGCCTTCATCTTGACGGCCGAGGAGGCCAAAGTTTCAGACGAAATTGTTTCAAGTATCCTACTCGTTTATAATTTTCCCGCATTGGCATTGTTCGATTCAGGTGCATCCCATTGTTTCATGTCGTCCAAGTTTATTAGTGCACACTCTATTCCACGCACGGCCATGTCTAGTTGCTGGGACATACACACTGGAAATGGGAAAATTATATCTAGTAATGAGTGAAAGGGTTGCTCGATTGTTATTTGCGGACGAGGGTTATTTTCGGATTTCTTGGTGATTGATACTGGCAACTATGATGTTGTCTTGGGAATGGATTTTCCGGACATTTTCCACACCCACATTGATTATAGGGCAAAGAAAGTGATTTTCCAGATTCCCGGACATCCGGAGTTCATATTTTTAGGAGGTAACAGATCTGTCGGGCCAGTCGAATTTAGGGCTACGCTGACTAATGCCATTCTGTTGTTGATGGAAATAAACGAGGAAGTGTAACAACCCTAAACTTTCTGTACAACTTTCTTTACAAATTTTTTATAAAAAAATACAAAAAGGGGTACTTTTGCCTAGGCACAAGTTATAAGTTTGTTTTGCCTTTTAATAGCAAGAAGGAGCTTGTAGCTCATTGGTAAAACCTTGCACTGCTGAACCAAGCCACCAGAGTTCAAATCCCATCCCCACATTATTTTTAATATTATTTTCTTTTTAAAATTTTAGAAGTTCAAGAGTCTACACGTGTTACACCTGTAAAACCCCACTACACTAAATAAACAAACTGTCCCAGGGGGTTATTGAAGCGACGAGGATCACTCCGGCCACCTGACTCGGCCGGCGACTTGGCCGACTCGGGCCGCCGCCGTCGGCCGGACTCGGCCGGACCGCCGAGTCACCAACATAAAAGTTGGGCCTCTTGGACTCCCCTGCACCCCTGTACACTTTAAATGTGCATACCGGTACCAGAACTCCTTTAAAACCCTAATTACTCTATTTTAATACATTTTATTACATTTTTTCAATCAAACATTTCACCTACCCTAAACCCTAGCCTTACCCTATAAATACCACCCCTAACTCCTCACTCCAAATTTCTGTCCAAAACTCTCAAGAAAATCCTTAGAACTTTTGTGTACAAGTGGAGTTAGCGAAGGGCAAAACTCCAGAAATCTTCCGACGACGACCCTAAGAGCTCCCGGCGACGAAACGACGCACCGGCACCTCCTACGTCTTCCTCTCCCTCTTCTCTATACTACAAACCCGTAAGTCCCACCTCCCTCTTCTCTTTTCTATTCTAAAAATATGAAATTTCAAAACCCGACGGACTCGGATTTAATCCGATTTCCGATTCGGTTCTTTCTAAAAATTCAACCTTTTCTTAAATACAATCATACCAAACCATTACATGTTAACTATTAATCATTAAAAAACATGTTGAACAAATTTCAGGACAATCTATATCCTTTTGTAATTTTTACCGCTTTTTTTCAGTAAAATACCATGTAGTTTCATTTCGACATTAAAACATCACAATTTTACTATACCTTTAAGTAGATCACGAGATAATGACCTACCTTCTCACAATACTCATATGCAACATAACACAATACCTTTAGGGAATATAGAATACGGGAAAACGAAACTTTTCAAATAAATACCATTTACTAATAAAACCGTTTTCTAAAAAATTAAGTATTTTACAAATCTTTGCAAAGCGCCGCTACAACCCACTTTGGGGAACCCGACTGGAATGGTACGGATTATCGCACATCTCTGCGCTTAGTAGTGCGAGATTCAGACCTCCGCAAGGAGCATTCGGTCTCGAAGATTTAAAATACTAATATCTTAAGAAAATGAGATTTCTAGAAATAAAATATATATTAAAATTTATTTTTATATAAATATATATATACGTATCATTAAAATATCTATTTTTGTGGTAATATAAATATTCCATTTTTTTTTCTAAAATCACAAGAATCATTTTACAATAAAATACCATGAATTCCATACAAGTTCAATATTACAACTAAATACCCTATATTATGAAATTAGGTTATTTTCACTAGAATTGTCTCATGTAAAAAATCCATATCTATGACAACTCTAAAGACGATAATTAAATACTTGGGGTGTATTTTGAAAATTATACAAAAGTATTTTTACATAAACCCCCCTCAAGTTTTATAAATTACAATAAGGACCCTAGTAAATATAGGTTTAAGCGGGACCAATCTCTTAAGTCTCAGGGAGCTGGAGAAGTGGGTGCTTGCCTATTTTAAGATAGACAACTTAATAAACGGTGTTATCAACACGGTAATCGTCTTTGAAAAAGACACAAATCCTGCCGCCCATATGCAGCAGTTACTGATAACATCAAAACCTAATTCAGGACTTCAATTTCTTTTCTAATTGTTCTGAGTCAGACTGAGTCTCATTATAATAATCTGACTTGAATATGATTCAAGTACAATCTACAATATAACAATTCAACATGAATCCATATATTCAATCTGTTCAATCTATCAATCTATACAACTTGACTGAACCGAACCATGGATATACATCCATTTACATGATTCTCCAGTTACATCCATTTACATGATTCTCCAGTTATATCCATTTATTGATATCATGGTTTCGGCAAGTCATCCAATTATACAATCTATATTATAAGACAATACAAGTTGCAATACAATACAAACAATACAATCAATACATCGCGGGGTTTAAGGGGTAGATTGGTATGGAAGGTGTTAGAAGTGGCACGAGACAGCAACCATAAGACGTAATTACATCCATGCCGTTATTCCGTGGTATTATCGACAGAGCCTTGTACTTCCATTTGCCCTAATCTCTAGCATATAGAGACTCTTCTCGTATACACTGGTATTCTTCTGTACCGAACTACAAACAACAACGTTAACATTAAATACAACATTATAACAATATAATACAACTTTAAAAGCTACTTTCTCTCTCTGTCTATTCTATTTCTCCCTTATCTTTAGGACTTACCGAGCGATTTATTCGCTGACGACATTCTCTTTCTTTCTTCTTTGAATGTCGTCAGATAATTCGGACCTTCCAAAGATCGAGCCTAGTACTGAAGACTTGGACCAGTTTATTGAAGATCCTGAGCTGTAGTTTCACTTGTACATTTCCTTTACATTATGTATTTCCTTTTTTGTTATGCCATTGTTTAGGCATTGCTTTCATTCAGATGTATTTAGTTTTCCATGTACTGTAAAAGAATATTAATAAATAAAGTTGTTGTTCAATTATACCTATTGTCTCTTGTGCATTTCTTTTATATTGCTTAGATACGCTAAGCGTATTTACTTCAGAGTAAATACGTAGCGGCCTCGTCGCGTCCTCTGTCCGTACACTGGGAAGCGGGGTGTGACAGGAAGCGTCAACATTAGTTCGGAAGTTTATGGATGCGTTCGAGGACATCTTGGGTTTACCTCCAAAACGAGACGTGGAGTTCGCGATTGATTTTATTCCTGGAGCAGCACCGATTTCAAAAGCTTATTATCCAATGGCGCCGGTGGAATTGGAAGGGGTAAAAAACCAAGTTGCCGAATTACTAGAGAAGGGTTGGATTCATAGCAGCGGTTCACCATGTGGAGCTCCAGTTCTTCTAGTCAAGAAGAAGGATGGCACGCGGAGGATGTGCATCGATTATCGATAATTAAACCGTGTGACTATTAAGAACAAGTACACAATCTCTCGCATCGGCGAATTATTCAATCAACTCAGTGGTGCGAGGGTATTCTCGAAGTTGAATTTGCGATCCGGATATCATCAAATTCGGGTGAAATTAGAAGATATTTGCAAGACAGCGTTCCGAACTCGATATGGGCATTACGAGTACTTAGTGATGCCATTTGGAGTTACTAACGCACCGGCAATATTTATGGACTTGATGAACCGAATCTTTTCACCGTACCTGGACCGGTTCGCAGTGTTGTTTATTGATGATATTCTGGTCTATTCGAGAAACAAGGAAGAGCATGCATAACACTTGAGGATCACACTGCGAACGTTGAGACGAGAAAAGTTATATGCTAAGATAAGCAAGTGCATGTTTTGGCTCGAAGAAGTGAAGTTCTTGGGTCATGTTGTATCCGGTGATAGAATTGCCGTTGACCTTAAAAAGATTGCAGCTATTTATGATTGGCCAATTCTAAAGAATGTAGGAGAGATCAGAAGTTTTCTTAGGTTTTCTGGATACTATAGAAGATTTATAGAGAACTTCGCTCGAATAGCAGAACCATTGACCAAACTAACTCGAAAGGAGGTACCGTTCGTATGGACCGAGAAATGTTCATAAGCTTTTGAAACGTTGAAGCAAAGATTAACCACCGCTTCTATTCTGACAGTGCCAGACGGTTCCGGAGGGCTGGTTATTCACAGCGACGCATCTGGAAAAAGCTTAGGATGTGTTCTAATGCAGCATGGGATGATCATAGCTTATGCGTCGAGACAATTGAAGACTCCTGAGAATAACTACCCAACTCATGATTTGGAGCTAGCAGCGGTGATTTTCGCTCTGAGGATTTGGAGACACTACTTATTGAGCGAAAGGGTAGAAATATTTACCGATCACAAAAGCCTAAAATATGTGTTCACAGAGAAAGAGCTCAATATGAGGCAGCGTAGATGGTTAGAGCTGATGGCTGACTATGATCTTGATCTAAAATACCATCCGGGAAAATTTAATGTAGTGCAGGATGCACTAAGTCGGTTGCCAGCAATACGGATGTTGACCACATAAAAGGAGATTATAGCTAATCTTCAATGGTTCGAATTGGAGATTGTACTACCGAATTCTTCGGGACAGTTGATGCAGTTGAAAGTATGGTCATCCTTGATCGATAATATTAAAACATCACAGTCGCACGATTCAAGGTTGCAGTAGTTTCGAGAACAAGTAGAAGCGGGACTCCGAACGGATCTGTTAATTCATGAAGATGGTTCATTACGATATGGGAGCCGTTTATGTGTGCCTAAAGGAGACGTTCATAAAGAAATCATGAAGGAGGCCCATAGTTTCGCATATTCCGTACATCCAAGAGGCACGAAGATGTACAAAGATCCGCGACAACATTTCAGGTGGGAAGGCATGAAAAGGAAGATTGCTCGCTACGTATCGAAGTGCTTGGTGTGTCAGCAAGTCAAGGCTGAAATTCAAAGGGTAGCTGGTTTGTTGCAACCACTTCCGATTTCTTAATGGAAGTGGGAACATATAACAATAGATTTCATGACAGCTTTACCACGGAGTCCAAAAGGCAATAATGCAGTTTGGGTTATTTTTGATCGATTGACCAAGGCAGCTCATTTCATACCATTTCGAGTTGATCAATCAATGGAAGCTTTAGCAGAGCGGTACATGTACGAGATTGTGAGATTGCATAGAGTACCCATGAGCATCGTTTCGGATCGTGATACTCGATTTCTATCCCACTTTTGGAGGAGTCTACAGGAAAGTTTGGAAACTCGCTTGAAGTTTAGCACCATCTATCATCCTTAAACAGATGGCCAGTCCAAAAAAAACGATCCAAAATCTTGAAGATATGTTGAGAGCATACATGTTAGACTTCAAAGGTTCATGTGAGGATCATTTGCACTTGGTGGAGTTTTCTTATAATAACAGTTTTCAGACGACTATACAGATGGCTCCATTCGAAGCAGTATATGGTCGTAAGTGTCGCTCGCCTTTCTGTTGGGACGATGTCGAAGAAAGAAAATTATTGGGACCAGATCTTATTGTGAAAACGGTGGAGAAAGTTAACGTGATTCGTAATCATATGAAGGTGGCACATGATTGACAGAAAAGTTGGTCTGATACAGGACGAAGACCTCTAGAGTTCGTAGTTGGTGATCTTGTGTTCTTGAAGATATCACCGGCCAGAAGCGTGATCCGATTTGGTAGTCGAGGCAAGCTTAGTCTTCGATTCGTGGGGCCTTTCGGTATTATCGAGCGTGTTAGAGAGGTAGCTTATCGATTGGCTTTACCACCATCGTTGGCAGGTGTTCATGACGTGTTTCATGTATCTTAACTCCGTAAGTATGTTCGAGATGAGACGCATGTCCTGGATCACTCGGAACTGACAATAAGGGAGGATTTAACATATGAAGAGCGGCTAATGGCGATTATAGATCGACGAGAAAAATTCCTAAGAACAAAGTTATCCCTCTAGTACTTGTTTCGTGGGGGAATCGTTCGCACGGAGAATCTACTTGGGAACGTGAAGACGAGATCCGAAAGAAGTTTCTATACCTCTTTTCTTAGATCCGTGTTTTCTTGTCTTTTCTTGTTCTGGAAATTTTGAGGATGAAATTCTTTTGTGGTTGAGTATAATGTAACACCCTAGTGCATTTATATTATATTTATTTGGGGTATTTCCAAATCTTGCGACAAATTCTTGATTATTATTGCTTTTGGGTTGCGGATAGTGCATTTAGCAACTGTGGTTAGTATCCGACCCAACCCATATGTTTGAAACTCACCATGGTTCAAGATTACAACAAATATTTGCTAGTACAGAGTATCCGTGCAGATCTAGATATTATACTTGTATAATATATTTTAGTATCCGTATATCTTTTAATAATACAAAATAGAAACCAAATAATATATTTTTAATATCTAGCCTTGCATGTCATCGTACCCCATACCATATGGTTGCACCCATACATCATGTTCATGTCCTACTTGTTAAAACAGACTCGTTTTGATCACTATGTATATTTACGTAGATCCGTACTTGGGGGTATATATTTTTATTGATAAGACATCGCATTATGGTTTAAATTTTTACGTATATTCTTCATATTTAAAAACTAGATTTTTAGAAGGGACCAGGGTAATATTCAGAGTAATCTGGTATTAGCTGTAAAATCCTATAATATATATATTATAATATTTTTATATAACTAATATTATACTACCAGTATATATAATATATTCTAAACTAATTAAATATCTCTCTCTCTCTTCTCACGTATTTCTCTCTCCCCTCTGTCTCTTTCTCTCTCTCCGCCCTGTCCCTCTTTCTAATAAATACATATAATATATATAACTGTATATATTAAAACCAACTCTCTCTCTCTTCTTCTTATTTGTTCCTCATCACCTCCGCATCCACCTTCTCTCTCCTTCTCTCTTTCCCGAGCACCCCCTGCAACAACTCCGATGCCGACCCAAGAAACCACACCACCGCCGGAGCCCTCGTCGTCGTCGCCCATCACCATCACCGTCTCCCTCGTCTTCACCTCCTCCCCCTCTCATCATCACCATCTCCTTCCTCCGTATTTCCGACGGCCTGCACTTCCCCAACACCAAGAAACCCAACACCTTAACCCGCCGGCAACCCTCGTCTCTGTCGACCTCGCCCCTCGTCATTACCTTCACCCCCATCATCTCCTCCTCCTCACCATAGCCATCATAAGAACCCTTGTCGTAATCACCATCGCATCTACCGCTGCTGTCATTGTCGCCACCAATATGTTTTTTACCATCTCTCTATCTTCAACTGCAACCATCTTTATGATTACCATTGCTATTGTCGTTAATGATCATTGTATCATTACCACCTATATTGCCACCGCAACAATAATCACTTTATCCTCACAATTGTCATCTTGTTAGTTAGCCTGCAAATGTAAGTCAATGTCGCACACCCCACGAGTCTGTGGGGAGGTGGAATTTAAAAAAAAAACAATTTTTAACTTTGCAACACCGACCTAAACTTCAGGATCTTTTCGGAAACCTTAACTAGCTAAACTACTTGGAAGTTCTAACTACTCTGATAGAGTTTATACCTCCTTGATACTGGTCCTTCGGTTCTTCTTCTCCTTTGCTTGAGCTTCTCGAAGGCGCGGATCTAACTCGGTCGTTAGCCTCCTCGTGTCAAAGAAGATCCACCCGAGAGTCTATGGTTCAAGCTCTAACCTCAAAACCGAGGTAACTAAAGTACCTAGTTCGCTAAACTAGGTAGCTTAGGAGATGTAGAGTGTTAATTAGAGTGTTTTATCTCAAAGGACCCTAGGGTTCACAACACATGTGAGGGTTAGGGTCTTGAGGAAGAAGGAGAAGAAAAATGGAGAGAGAAAGAAAATGAACAAAATGAGCTAAGTCTTGTGCTAGTGAAGAATGGCTCATTCTTTTCTCATCTCAAGCATGCATTATTTTCCATAAAAAAAATAACAACCATGCTTGAATAGTGAGGCCAAACCAATAAATAAAGAATAAGCAATGCTTCGCCCCATGCCACAAATATCTCCATTTTCCACCCCATTAATCTATTTTCCAAAAATAGATAAATCCAATAATGAGGTGTCCCCTTCTAAAAGCATCTCTTATAAAATTACAAGAATGCTCTCACCGTATATATGTACCTGTATTTGTACTGCAAAAATACGAATACGATGAGATAATAATAATCCAATAATATAATACTAGAATCCGGCTTAAACCAAAGCCCACTAGTATTATCCGTCCGAACAACACCGTGTAGCCAATACACGTATCTGATCGGAATTCTGCACGTAAAACCATACGTCCTCTACATCATTTCTCCTGAACCAGGGAAACCCTCTGTGTGGGACTCTAAAGACTCAACCGTACGCTGTCAGTGGGTTTAACCACAAGTCCGGCTGCGGCACTAGCTACGTAACGGCTACCCAGATAGTTGTCGAAAAGAAGGCCGACGAGCGAACTCATCCGAACCCCTACTGAGCATATCCGTGACAATCTCCGTACAGTCTGATCTGTTCGTATAAGAGTATCGCATATCGGGTCTAGAGGGGTGGTAACCGTCAGATCCCTAATAGCGCAATAAGTCGTGTTGGTGTAGATCCTAATACACCCTGAGAAATTACTGGTGTACCTACCAGTAAATCTTACTTCTCCTGGCCAGGGACTTTGTGTATTGTCTATCCGAACACAGCGCGATATCAACTCCCAATACCGGGAGAGAAGATTCCTTTCTATCTACTACTGCCTCCAAGTGCTTCGGGACTGCACTCAACCACTACCTATTTGCACGACTCATTTGAACCGTGATAGGGTAGTAATCTAAGTACAGTGGGAACAAACTCGAGACGAATAGTGATGCCAATTCAACGGACTAACATGTACTCATGTCATCCGGGAACTGCTAACTGACGATAGGTATAATACCAACCAGCAGTTCCCATCGAGTCCGTCCAATGTAACTCATAACCCAATGAGCACATGTATACTATCTCTGGTATCGTATACCAATGGCTGCGGGACAAGCCATCTCTCCTGACTGGGATGAAACGCGTTATACACTAGTCTAGTTTGGAGTATCAATGCCCTGTCTCGATAATTCTACGACTAGGGACAAGCTTAAGGATGTGCTTACAGACCATCCAGCCCCCACTAGTGTGACTGCCATCACAACGCTGGTGGTCTAGCAAAGATCCTAAGGGCTCTATCAATATGTATTAGCGATATACTAAAAGAAACATATACACATATTAAGATAGAATCAAACCAGATAGCATACTATCATATTGAGCAAGACTGTTGTTATATATATGTATATCTCAAACTTCTAAAATGTAATATACAATCCAGTACTATACAATAATTCCATCTAGGGCATATATCACTAACAACAAATAGATTGGGTCGAATCGGGTCTATTATGTTCCAAACCTAGATCCATTTATTTTAAATGGATCCAAACCTACGCATCTTGTAACGACTCTGAAATTACTGTACAAAATTACTTGTTTATTGTATAGAACGGGTATTTGAGCCTGCTGTAAAGTTATAAGTTATTTTTGTTCAATAAAAGCAAGAAGCAAGTTGTAGCTCACTGGTAAACTCTCTACACTGCTGCGACATAGCCTGTGTGTGCGAATCCCATCAGACCCAATTATTTTAAAGATTTTTCCTTTTAATTTTTCAGAAGCCTAAGAGTTGCACGTGAAATTCATGGAAAAACGAAAAGTTTCAGGAAAATCAAACAGTGCAGAGGAGTTGAGGGGAGCCGAAAGGAAGAGTGTACAAAGCACGGAGTCATTTGGACTCATCTCAACCGTCGGTGTCGGCCATACAGGAAAAATGGGCGGTCGGATCTTGAGGTCTTGCCTCGAGATTCATGCCACGTGTCAAGTTTGGTGTTTACTCCTTGTCACGCCCCGCTTCCCAATAGACGGAAACGGTGATGTAGCAAGCCCGCAACGTATTTACTATGCAATAAATACATTAAGCGTAATTAAGCAATATAACAATGAACAAGAATGATAAGAGTAATAAAATGAAATATCAACTTTATTTACATTCAACCTTACATACAACTATTTATAATAAAAAGATACAATGATATAAAGCAAATGCCTAAATAATGGCATACAGAAAATAAGTGCAGGAAGAACTAGTAGTTATGCTGAGTTGTAAGTTGGTCAAGGTCCTCTTGGCTCGGCTCTATCTCCTCAGAATCCGGTCCTCCTGACGAACATCCCAAAGAAAGAAACGGAAAGGAATGTCGTTAGCGAACTAGCACTCGATAAGTCCCAAAAGAAGAAATAGAAGATAGTATGTAATTGTGAAATGAATAGGTTAAGTTGTATATGATTCGTTCACATGTATAGAATAATTATTCTTACGTGGTTATTTGTAGTTTGATAAGAAAGGTATTCATGTATACGAGAAGAGTCCATCTTACCCCGTGAACTATGGTAACATGTAGTATAATGCCCCGTCATAACCCACGGGATAACGGCACGTGAATTCATGTATGTGTCTTTTAAGTGACCTTTCGTGCCATGATATACGTTCCGTACCAATCTACCCCCTTATCCTCGCGTATTGTATTGTATGGATTAAGATTACAAATCTTGACAGAAACTATGGATATAAAATGTTCAGGTTCAAGTCCAGGATGTAATCATGTGTTCAAGTAGTCATGTCACGTTATAACCATAGTTCGGTCAAGTCGAGTCAAGTATACAAGTTTGAATTTGATGTTTGAGTTCGAGTATTCAGGTTCATGATCAAGTTTTTAAGTTCATGTTTGATTTTGGATTCAGGTTTGAGTTTGGATTCAGATTGAGTCAGACACTTATGAACGGATTTAACTCTTGAATTCTTAGATTCGGGAGTAATCGACAACTGCTGCATATGGACGGAAGGATTTGTGTCTTTTTTCAAGACAATTACCATTGATAACTCTGTTAAGTTGTCTAACCTGAATAGGTAAGCACCCACTGTCTCCGGCTCTGTGGGGCTCAAGAGAATTGATCCCGCTTATATTTACTAAAGTTCTTAAAATATTGTTTTGTATATCTCGAGGGGTTTTTATGAAAAATATTTTAAGATAGATTAAAAATAAATCTCGAGGGTGATTTATAAAATTTAGGGTTTTCATAAGCATGTGTTTTAATTATTGGGGTATTTTAATGATAAATACTTAGCTTTTAAAAGTTTATGGTATTTTATTGAAAATTGGCCCTTTTTGGTAACTTGATGGTATTTTATTAAAATTTTCATTTTTAGAAAAATATAGTTTCATAGTATATTGAAAATATGGATTTATAATTTTTTATATAATTTTCAAAAATTAGTTTTGTTTAGAAAAGTCGCGTTTTCGTAAAACCGTATTTTATTTCCTTTCGAGATCGAATATTTCGTGAGGAGCTCTGCATCTCGCTCTATTATCCCAAGGATGTGGGATGATCCGCACCATCCATTAGCGGGTCCTCTAACAAGGGTTGTAGAGGCGTATTTGCCAAGAATTACAAAATACCGCTTTAAAAGAAACCCATTTTTTTTAAAGATGTGGTATTTTATTGTAAAAGTTATTCTTTGAACCAGCTATATATATATATATATATATATATATATATATATATATATATATATATATATATATATATATCATACTATGAAACCAAGGTGTGCTTATGGGGTAGGTCATTACCCCTTGAGGTTTTCCTAAATGTATTATTTTTTAACAATATATAAAAGAGATGATAATAAAGTTCGAGGTATTTTAATGAAAAAGTTATATTATGTTTGTTTCACATGAAAATTTTGGTTAAACTTGAATTTAAACATTTGTAATTAAAATTACAAATAGTGTGGTAAAATTATATTGATTAAGATATAAAGGAAAAGGGAGTTCTAGGTTTTAAAAGAAAAGGTATCGGGAATAACTCCACTTTACCGACATATAATTAGGGGATGAATTTCGATGAAAAGAAAGAAAGTTGGGAGGGACTTACTGTTTGGAAATCTCAAGAAAAAGGTAAGGAAGAAGTGAGGGGCTTCGTAGCGTCGCGGGAGCTCCGGAAATGGCTTCTATCTTCGACGGAACAAGCTTGGTCGCTAACTCCACTTGACTCCACTTGTACTTAGGAACTTTTTGGGAGAGATTTTGCTAGAATTTCAGAGTGGTGGAGAGCTAAAGAATGCGGTGGAATTTATAGTGAAGAATTAAGGTTTGTGAATTAAAATTTTGGATTAAAAAGCATTAAAAAGATATTAAATGGTGAAATGAAGGGTCTCTGTTTGATTGCAGGGAAATCAAACAGTGCAGAGGAGTTAAGAGAAGATGAAAGGGCAAGTGTGCAAAGCACGGAGGAAAACAGGCTCATCTCGAACGTCGGCGCCGGCCCCATGGGCATTTTGGCCGGTCGGATCTGAGGCAAATGCCTCGAGATTCGTGTCATGCGGGTTTTTATGTGTTTATTCCATTTTGCGCATGTTTGATTTTTCTGAAACTTTTCATTTCCCTGTGTATTGCTCGTGCAACTCTTGGGCTTCCAAAAATTAAAAAGAAAAATTAGGAAAAATATTTGTGTCTGATGGGAATCGAACACACAGGCTACGTCACAGCACTGCAGAGGCTTTACCAGTGAGCTACAAGTTATTTCTTGCTTTTATTTAACAAAAATAACTTTTAACTCTTACACAGACTGTAATACTCCTTTTTGTATATTAACAAGAAAATTCCTGTATAGTGATTTCAGAGTCCTTACATTTTACCTTCCTTATAAAAATTTCGTTCTCGAAATTTACAATTACATAAGGACTAATTTTTAAATAGGTAAGGGTATCGTGTACGCATATCCTCTTCTCTTTCCCAAGTTGATTCTCCTGGCGAATCCTTTCTCCACATCACTCAGACCAAGTTTACTTTCTTGTTCCGCAATGTCTTCACTTTTCGATCCAGGATCTCAACCGGTTGCTGCTCGCAGGTTAAGTCAGTCTGTACTATGAGCTCTGAGTGATAAAGTATATGGCTGGGGCCGCTCATATATCATCGTAGCTGGGATATGTGGAACACGTTGTGCACTCCTTCCAATGAGGGTGGTAGTGTTAAACGGTATGCCAATTCTCCAACTCATTCGAGTATGTCAAACGGTCCTATATATTTTGGACTGAGTTTACCCTTCTTGCCAAATCGGATCACTCCTCTGTTTGGAGAGATCTTCAGGAATACATGGTCTCCAGGTTAGAACTCCAGTTGTCGGCGTTTTGCGTCTACCCAATGCTTCTGTCGGTCTTGGGTTATGCGCATCCTTTATCATGCGAACCACGTTCACAGTTGCCACGATCATCTCTGGTTCAAGGAATTCACGATCTCTAACGTCGTCCCAACTTAGCGGTGAACGATATTTTCGTCCGTAGAGTGATTCAAATGGTGTCATTCCAATGCTTGCCTGATAGCTGTTGTTGTATGAAAACTCTATAAGGTGTAGGTGATCTTCTCACGAACCTCCGAAGTCTAACATACAGGCTCTTAGCATGTCTTCCAGAATCTGAATTGTTCGCTCGGACTGTCCGTCCATTTGTAGATGATATGCCGTGCTGAAATTCAAACTCGTTCCCAGCCTAGCTTGCAGACTCTACCAAAATTGTGATCGGAATCTTGTATCACGATCGGATACGATGCAAAAGGTACTCCATGTAATCTCACGATCACCTACATGAGTTTATGGGTATCAAATACAGTACCTCTTGAAGGTTTAAATCTTACTTTAGATTTATGCTCACCTCCATGTACTTCTTTGCTAATGTCTCGGTTGAGTGGCCAACTCGAAATGGAATAAAGTGAGCCGACTTGGTGAGTCGATCCACAATAACCCAAATTGCGTCGTTACCCTTCGTGCTGTGAGGGAGGGGCAGTCACGAAGTCTATGGTAATGTGCTGCCATTTCCATTCTGGAATTGGTAACGGCTGAAGTAGACCAGCAGTTCTGTGATGTTCAGCTTTCACTTGCTGACACACCAAACACCTGGCTACGATCCTTGCCATTTCGCGCTTCATTCCATGCCACCAGTAGTATTGCCATAGATCCTTGTACATCTTCATACTACCGAGGTGTACCGAATACGGAGAGCTGTAAACTTCTTTCATCAACTCTTCTCGAATAGGTCCGACTGGCATGCATAAACGACTTGCATATCGCAAGGATCTATCTTCGTGAATGATGAAGTCAGTTCGAAGTTCATTTTCTACTTGTTCGGATCTTTTGTAACTTGGCATCATTTGCTTGAGTTGCCTTGATCTGATTGACAAGAGTGGACTAGACTTGTAAGTTCATCAAATATGAAGCGTTACCTGGCACAACTACTTCGATCTCCAATCCATGCAGTTCTTGCTGTAGCTTCCACTGGGCGGTGAGGTTCATTGCTAATGGCTATCAACTAAGGGCATCGAGAACTACATTCACTTTCCCAGGATGATACTGTAGGTTGATGTCGAAGTCCGCCATGAGTTCTAGCTATCTTCTCTACCGCATGTTTAGTTCATTCTGAGTAAATACATACTTCAGACTCTTGTGGTCAGTGTATATATCCACTCGTTCTCCCAAGAGACAACGACGCTGAATTTTGAGTGTGAAAATGATGGCTGCCAATTCCAGATCATGTGTTGGATAGTTGCGCTCATGAACCTTTAGCTGTCTTGATGCAAAACCTACAACTTTTCTATGCTGGTGTAGAACACATTCTAATCCTTTACCGGACGCATCACAATGTACAACGAATCCTCCAGATTGATCAGGTATTATAAGGATGGGTGCAGAGGTTAATTTCGTCTTGAGTTCTACAAAAGCCTTTTCACATGCTTCTGACCACACGAATGTTTCGTCTTTACGTGTGAGTTTGGTCAGGGGTGCGGCGATCTTTGAGAATCCTTCAATGAATCGTCGGTAGTATCCTGCTAATCCAAAAAAACTTCGTATATCTTTCACCGTCTTTGGTGTCGGCCACTCACAGACAGCTGGCACCTTAGCTGGATCTACAGAGATTCCTTCGCCTGAAACGATATGTCCGAGAAATCCGACTTGATCTAGCCAAAATTCACACTTGCTGTGCTTGGCGTAGAGCTGGTATTGTCGTAATGTCTCCAGGACAATGTATAAGTGCTCGGCATGTTCCTTCCGATTCTTTGAATATACCAGAATGTCGTCGATGAAGATGACAACGAACCTGTCTAAGTACTCTTGGAAAACTTGGTTCATCAGGTTCATAAAGATGGCAGGTACATTGGTCACTCCAAATGACATTACGAGATACTCATAATAACCATAACGAGTCCTAAACGCCGTCTTCGGAATGTCGGACTCTTTGACCTTCACCTGATGATAACCCAAACAAAGATCTAGCTTTGAAAAGACACAAGACTCACTTAATTAATCGAAAAGGTCATCGATGCGTGGTAATGGATACTTGTTCTTAATCGTCACTTCATTCAGAGCTCGATTATCCATACACATCATGTAGGAACCTTCTTTCTTCTTCACCAGTAGTACCAGAGATCCCCAGCTTGAAGTACTGGGTCAGATCCAACCTTTCTTCGGCAGTTCGTCCAACTGAATGCGGATCTCTTTCAATCCTTCCGGGCTTAATCGGTACGGAGTTTTGATTACAGGTTGCGCACAAGGTTGTAAATCAATACTAAATTCAAGAGCTCGATTGGGAGGCAAACCTGATATTTCTTCAGGGAACACATCCTCGAACTCTCGAACTACTTCAGGCTTTTCTTCTTCCGCCGGTAGAAAGAACACTTCTGCATTCTTCGGTTTAGCACGGTAGCTTGCTGGCTCCAACGTTCTATCTCCACTTTTGAAATAGAAGACTGAGTGATCTGGTATCTTTAATACTACCCTCCTTTAATGGCAGTCAATAGTAGCATAGAATACTCTCAGCCAATCCATTCCCAACACAATATCGAAATTTGGGATGTCCAGTACTTTGAAATTTGCGTAGAATTCTTGACCGCAAACTACAACTGTGCACCGATCATACCCCAAAGTTGCTTTCAAGACTCCATTCCCAGAACTGACATTCCATCTTGAAATGAGTGGCTTCACGGGAATCGCAGGCGTTCTCACGAATCGTTGTGACATGAAGCAGTGTGAAGCTCCAGTGTCGAAAAGTGCGAGTACAGGAAGTGTGGCTACTAGTATAGTACCTAAGTTGTGTGAGGTTGGGTTTAGATATAGGAAAAGTATAGTGATACACAAGGATTGAAAGGTTGAAAGGATGGGGGAATTACCAGTGATGACTTGTCCTATGGGTTCGGCCTCCTCGACCGTCATTGTAAAAGCCTGTCGTCTCGGTACATTCCTCCTTGCCGGAGGCACATTCCTCTGTCCTTGGGGCACGTTTCTCTGTCCTTGAGGCACGTTTCTCTGTACCTGATAGAATTGACGATGAGGTTGTGCAGCTGGTCCACGTGGAGCTGGTACAGAAAGAGCTAAGCGGGGTGCAGGTGCCTGAATGGTTGGCCTCTCCAGGGCTGTGATTGCGGGTATGGGTGCTAGTGCTGTGTTAAAACAATATGGGCATGCTCTTATCGCATGAGTAGATGTGTCACAAATCAAATATAGGCCATTTTCATGCCTGCAGTCTTTTGTCAGGTGTCCAGTTCTCTTGCATGCGCCATAAATCAAACACATGGATTAGAGTGACCAATGCACCTGCCATCTTTATGAACTTGATGAACCAAGTTTTCCAAGAGTATTTAGACAGGTTTGTTGTTATTTTTATCGACGATATCCTGGTGTATTCAAAGAATCGGAAAGAGCACGCCGAGCACTTACGGATTGTCCTAGAGACATTGCGACAACATCAGCTCTACGCCAAATATAGCAAGTGTGAATTTTGGCTAGATCAAGTTAGATTTCTCGGACATATCGTTTCAGGTGAAGGAATTTCTGTGGATCCAGCTAAGGTGTCAGCTGTCAGTGAGTGGCCGACACAAAAAACGGTGAAAGATATAAGAAGTTTCTTGGGCTTAGCAGGATACTACAAACGATTCATTGAAGAATTCTCAAAGATCGTAGTACTCCTGACCAAGCTCATACATAAAGATGAAGCGTTCATGTGGTCAGAAGCATGTGAAAAGGCTTTTGAAGAACTCAAGTCGAGGTTAACCTCTGCACCTATTCTTGTAATACCGGATCAATCTGGCGGATTCGTTGTACATTGTGTTGCGTCCGGTAAAAGATTAGGATGTGTTCTACACCAGCATGAAAAAGTTGTGGCTTTCGCATCAAGACAGTTAAAGGTCTGTCACGCCCCGCTTCCTAATGTACGGGTAAGAAGACATGGCATGGATGCGATGTATTTACTCAGAAGTAAACACGATAAGCGTAAATAAGCAATATAAAGTAAAGTACAAGAATGACAAGTGATATATTGAAACAATAACTTTTTATTTATATTCATTCTTTACATACACTGGAAAGTAAAATACAATAATGGAAAGTGATGCCTAAACAATGGCATATGAACTGAAAGTAAGATAAGTACAAATAAATCTAGAACTCTGGATCCTCAGTGAACTACTCCAAATCTTCCTGGCTGTGCTCGATCTCTTGAGAGTCGGGTCCTCCTGACTACATTCCAAAGAAAGAAGAAATAGGAATGTCGTCGGTGAACAATCGCTCGGTAAGTCCCAAGTGAGAGATAAGAATAGATCAAGTAATGAAATATAGCTGGTAATTTATCTGTTTTAGTTATACTAACGCAGTTGTTTGTAGGTTGGTATAGAATGCATCAGTGTATACGAGAAGAGTCCAACTATTCCGTGGACTAAGGTATACGGAGCACAAAAACCCATCAAGCCACGGGACAACGGCACGGATATTCAGGTTAGGTGTATTATGGTGACCATCTCGTGCCACTTCTAATACATTTAGTACCAATCTACCCCGTTAAAACCCCGTAATACATATTGTATTGATTGTAATGATTTGTTGTATAAGACTTGCCGAAACTATGGTATAACTTGTTTATGTAAACGGATCGGATGTAAATGGATAGTCATGTAGTCAAGTTCAAAATATATCCATGGTTCGGTCCAGTCGAGTCATGTTGCATGTTCATGTTCAAGTGTTTATGTTTGATATATTGGGTTCATGTTGAAATGGAATTATAGTTGGATTCATGTTTGGATTATATTCCGATTAGACTGAGACTCAAATTGAGTCAGACACTTTAAACAGATTTGATTCCTGAATTAGGTGACTTTTTCCAAGCCAATTACCATTGATAACCCGTTTTAGTTTTCTACTTTAAATAGGCAAGCACTCACTTTCTCCGGCTCCCTGAGGCTCAAGAGAATTGGTCCCGCTTAAACCTATATTTACTAGGGTCCTTATTGTAATTTAATATAACTTGAGGGGATTTTATGAAAAATATTTTTGGTATACTTTCAAAATAAACCTCAAATATTTATTTATTGTATTTATGGTTTTCATGGAAGTAAATTTTAAAAGTGAGGTATTCTAGTGAATAAATACTTATCTTGGATAATACATGGTATTTTTGTGTAAATTCGACTTGTATGGATTCTTGATGGTATTTTCATGAAACTTGTAATTCTTTTCTTTTGTTTGGAAAAACATGGAGTTTATTATATATTTAAAATAGATGGTTTGATAATATTTATATATAGTTATTAAAAATAACATTTATTTATTAAATAGAAAATCACGTTTTTCTTAAAAATTTCATTAAAAATCCCATCGAGATCGGATGCTCCATGAGGAGGTTTGCATCTCGCTCTACTATTTTCGAGGATGTGCGATAACCCTCATCATCTCGATCGGGTTCCCCAAAATGGGTTGTAGAGGCTTAATCGCAAGGAATGCAAATAACACAATTCAAAGAATACAGTTTTTTTAATAGTTTATGGTATTTTGATGTAAAAGTCGTATTTGTCCCAAAAATATTGTTAAAAGAAAATCGTGCTATATCATGATGCGTGTTTGTGAGAGGCAGGTCATTAACTCGTGAGATTTTCGAAAGGTAATATGAGCAAAACATGATAAAAGATGTCATATGTAACTTTATGGTATTTAAACGTAAAAATGTAATAAAAGTTGTTTTTATATGGAGTTTTGGAATGAAACTTGTTTATAATTATTGTTTAATGATTAACAAACAAAGTATAATGATTTAGATAATTAGTTCTTAAGAAAAGTTGTTATTTTAAAAGTTTTGGAAATAAATGTCGTTATAACTCCACTTACTGACATCATTGAAAGGTAGAAGTTTTGATATGTGAAAAGAAGAGAAGAGAGGGAAATTACAATTTTAGGGTTTAGAGAAGAGGTTGATGAAATAATTGGGAGCTTCATGGGGTCGAGGGGTGTTCCCACCAAAAATTTATGTGCAGAAGAGTCCAAGGTATCAGATGGCAGCGATACGCTTAAGAAAATGCGAACCAGTATCTTCCGGCCAGTATTTTGATAAACTCCCGAAAGAGGAACTATTAAATTCTGATGGTATCGAAAGCATCTCAAAAAATCCTTCGATTTGATATATTATGGGCTTCATAATTCATCCGGGATCAAAAGTTATGAGCAAATATGCTATGCACTGTTCCCTGATTAAAAATCAGGAATTACCTCAATGAGGTATCACGTGCACATACGTGATCAATGGTCACGTGTAGACACGTGATGGTTAAAACTTCATCGAACAGAGGCGAAAACAAACTGCTGAAAAATAACTCAATTGAGGGTCACGTGCTCACATGTGACCATTGCCTTACAGCTTAAAAGAATTTAATTCTAAAAGTCAGAAAAAATACCTCAACGAGGTATCACGTGCTCACACGTGACCAATGGTCACGTGTTGACACGTGATGGTTAAAACAACAACATAAACAAGCGGCCGTTAAAGAACTCAATTGGGGGTCACGTGCTCACACGTGACCAGGGGTTACGTGCTCACACATGACCAAGGGTCACGTGTCAGCACGTGACTGGCTTCGAAAGCCTTACAGTTAATAGAATTAAATTCTAAAAGTTTCTAAATCTTTCCAAATAGAAAAGAATTATGGGGACCCTTTTAGAGAGAAAAACAGAGAGAGGAGAATTTAATTCTCAAGAGGGAAGAAAAGAATGGAGAATTTAATTCTCAACAAAGAAAACCCTAGGTGAGAAAAGAAAGGGAATCAAAACTTTAAAAAGAGAATTTAATTCTCAATCCAAGAGTTTAACTCTTATACAAAAAAGAACTTAGTTCTTCTTCTGGTTGAAGATCTGCACAGAGCACATCTCCCCATAAGTTGAGAATTTAATTCTCATAGGGTCGAGATCCTGCCATGCAGATCCTAAACTTAGAAGGGGAATTGAGTTTTGAGAATTTAATTCTCCTAAAACAAAACTAGGGTTTAATCCTCTATGAGAATTTAATTCTCCCAAACTAATTGGAATTTAATTCCTACAGAATCATAATTGGGGTTTAACCCTACTTAAGAATTTAATTCTTTCACAATAGGAATTTAATTCCTCCAAAACAAAATTAGGGTTTAACCCTACAGAGAATTTAATTCTTAAATACTTGAAAGATCTCCATGCATGCAAAAGAACCAAGGTCACGTGTCCCCACGTGACCCCTGAAAGGATCCCCAAAAAACAAGAAGGAAAAGGCTTTGAGGCAATGCCTCACGTGCTCTCACGTGACCTCCAAGACAAAGGGAATAAAAGCAAGGGAAATCTAAGCTTTGCGCGCTCTCACGTGTTACCACGTGACCTCTTAGCAAACGTTTTAACAGTCAGCGCATAAATCCCCATCACGTGTCAACACGTGATGCTCAAAATAAAAATGAAAAGTGTTTAACACTTATTCGCAAATTTGAGGATAAAACAGAGGAGATCTGGCTCCACATTTAGGGTGCCCCCACGTGACCCCTTTTTCTTTAGTGTTTAACACTAATTCGAGAGCTTTATTCCCAGTGTTTAACACTGATTATCTTTTAGTGTTTAACACTAATTTGAAAATCTTATTTTCAGTGTTTAACACTGATTGTTTCTAGTGTTTAACACTAAATTGAAGATTACATTTCCAGTGTTTAACACTGATTGTCTTTTAGTGTTCAACACTAACTTGAGAGTTCTATCTCCAGTGTTTAACACTGTTGTTCTTTAGTGTTTAACACTACTTTTAGCCAAATTGACTAGTTCTCCAGAGGCAAAAGTCTCTCCTTCAAATGAATATCAAAATTAAGGAAATCAAAGATAAAAGGTTGTCAGAGCCCCCAAACCTCTGTTTAGCACTGCAGAATGATGAGGGGCTGAACCCAGACAAATGTCTAATGGCCCAAAGGGCCAATATTTCAAACATAATTGGACTTAGCCCAAACTGGCCATAAGTCCTCAAATCATTTTGAACTGAGCACATCTGCTCTTTCAACCAACTTTGGTTCAAGGGTACATCTCTGAACTCCTATGACATCTGTCGTTGTAATCCTTCAACGTCGTCAGAGAGGTGATGGGTCCCGACGGCCATACATTCAATGGACCACCATGTCCCTAAACTGGTAATACGGACTGTGGGGTCCTTAAACTCATGGACTAATGCATCCTTAAACCAACATTCGTCCCCAAAATGGGAATGTTGGACCACCATGTCCCTAAACCGGCAATGGACCACTATGTCCCTAAACTGGAACAATAGAGCCTAAATGCTCTTTTGTCGGATCTAAACGATCCTGTTAAGTTGATCTTAGTCTCAAATCAGACTAACGTATCCTTAACAAACGTTTAAGTTGATCTTAGCCTCAAATATGGCTAACGTATCCTTAAACCAAAACCTTCAAACAGACTTTAGTCCCAAATTGGACTATAGATCTCCCAACCAACTTTGGTTCAAGGGTACATCTCTGAGCTCCTCTGATATTTGTCGTTGTAATCCTTCAACGTCGTCAGAGAGGTGACGGGTCCCGACGGCTATACATTCAGTGGACCACTTTGTCCCTAAACTGGAACAATAGAGCCCAAATGCTCTTTTGTCGGATCTAAACGATCCTGTTAAGTTGATCTTAGTCTCAAATCAGACTAACGTATCCTTAACAAACGTTTGAGTTGATCTGAGCCTTAAATATGGCTAACGTATCCTCAAACCAAAACCCCAAATCCAAATCTAAGAAAATACGGATTTGGACTAATCCACATCCTACGGGCGACGACATAAATTAGTCTCTGTATACAATCCATGGGCAACCACAAATAAAACAAACACCCACGGCACGAAGTGAAATTCTGGAGAAGGAGAAAGTTGTTACCGCGATGCGGTAGCGTAATTAACTGCAGGGGCTTGCGCCTGCAGGGAAGAGCGTCCCCACAATCAAAAACCCCTCGAGCGCGGGGGAATCTGACAAAATCTGCTATATCGGCCGCATCCATCTAAACCTCCGATACACGGTGCCATAAATCAACCTGGCATCTTCGGAGAGGTGGACAGATAAAACCATATAGCATCTGCCCCGAATCTCAGGCAAGACGCCTATGTCTTGGCCGCCATTCGGAGGGGAACAGATTCTGGCACGCCCGGTGGGACCTTTTCCTCTTTCCACTCCACACTTCGTGTGTCGTGTTCGCGAACCAATCGCGGTTTGCTAATGATTGCCCTTGGGTTTCGAGGTACTAAGATTTGGCGTTTTGCTTTGCGCAGAAAGCGAAAGATCAATGGCGTTCACTTGTGCAAAGTGTTCCAACTGCAGTTGCAACCCCCGCTCCGCCTCATCTGAAGGCATAGCTTATGGGCTCCGAGCGGCTTCCCTGTTCACAATGCCGGTGGAATATGTTACTCAAGCCACCACAGGATTGTTTTTCGGGACTATGATTCCGCCAACAAGCTTCAACGCTCCTGTACCATCGCTAGAAGCTCAGAAGAAGTCGGTCTTTGATCGACTTACAACTGCCGCGGCCCCTCTCAACGGGTCGCCCAAGTCCAGCACCTCAGTCTTTGACAGACTGGGCCAAAGCTCCAACGGCCCTTGAAGAAGCCCACAATACCAGAAGGCGTTATCCCGAAGCGGATAGCCATTCCTACTCTTGAAGTCACCAAGGCGTCTTCTCCGGCTAAGGGGTCGGTCTTCACAAGACTGGCCGTTTCAGCTCCCACTCCGGGTGAAGTAACCAAGGCCGTTTCCCGTGCACGAAAATCGACCTTTTCAAGATTGGCCGTTCCCTCTCAGCGAGCATCTGTCTTTGACAGGCTGGCGCTAACAGCAGACTCTCATCAGAACGGGGGGCACGGAAAAGCTGATCCAACAGCGGAGGTGATCCCGGCCGCACGACATGCTCGACGTCGTCACTGGCGCAGAGTGAGGAAAGCTGGGGGCAATGCCCCTTCTGGAATGACTCCGCCGGCTCCTGTGGTGGAAGTTGACGCTGCTGTTCCAACCAGGAACAACTTTGAACTACTTAACAAGGTGCGCAGGAATTCGCCAACTGCTGTGCTGAAAAGAGCTCCTCCACCTATGGAGAAGTCCCCAAAGGCGAAGCTGGAGCAGCCCCCTCAACGGCTATCCTCTGAAATTTACAAAGTTTGGCAACGTGTCCAAGAGTCAGTGATCGATCAAGACTATCTTCGCCGACAGAAAAAGATGAAGGTTCAACAGGAGAAGGACTACTCAAAGCTACAGAAAGTGACAGCTGGCTGGGTGCCCGCTGCAACGGCTCCTTCAACGTCAATCACTCAAAAGAAAAGGATGCCGCAAAAAGCCCCTGTGAACATGGCGAACCGTAAAAGCGCTGAACACAAACGCCCTAAGTCTGGGGGCATGGTCGTCCATACCATTTACATGGCATCTGGGAAGGAGGATAGCCGTGCTTCAACGAGCCACCGACCACTCACCCGATCCGTGAAAAAAGCCCAGGAGCAACAACAGAAGCTTCAGGAGATGCTGACTGCAATGGCTGCGCTCACCGGACCAAAAGAAAGCCCGGAGGCGTCATCGGAGTAGCGTCATGAACAAGAAACCGATGATGACTTCCTTCGCAGAGTCCTCGAAAAGAAGGACAGAGAAGCCGCAGAACAAGCGGCTAATATAAAGCGAATGACACTTCTCTTCCAAGACATGGTCGGGATGATGTTACAGCCGGAACCTCCAGCTGAAGACCCCCCGATCATTATTGAAGACGACAGGGGGGGCATCGAACCCTCATCCGACTCTTTCAGCAGCCAAAGAGGAAACTATTTCCAAGGCCGCTCTAGATGACTATATTGCTCAGCAAATACGAGCTCACCAGGCGAATGAAGCGGACGGCCAAGTCGTTAAAACTGGGCGACCGTATCCAGGCTGGTATGATCAAATAAAGTACCCGTCGGGATACACAATCCCCAAATTCCATATGTACAAGGGGACCGACAATCCGCATCAACATGTCGCTCAGTTCAGGGCTCTTTGCGGCAACACTGGAGGTGACGATAAGCTACTGCTCTGCCAGTTTATTGGCAGTTTGTCGGAGACGGCATTCGAGTGGTATTCCGAACTCCCAAATGACTCTGTCAAGACATTCGCAGAGATGGAGTTGCTATTCACTCAGTGTTTCGCAAGCGCTAGCGAACGCACCCCAATCACGGCACTGATCAATGCCAGGGTGAAACCGGGAGAAACATGGGTCCAGTATACGATACGATGGCGTAATCTATGGTCGAAGTGCGAGCAGCGTATCGAAGAAGCGCCTACGGTAGGCATGTTCGTGGGCACTCTTGATCCGCAGACGACCATCTCCCAATTCATGATGTTCTTCAAGCCGACCACCTTCCAAGCCTTGATTGACAAGCTGGCCCAAATGGACCAGATGGGCCATAGGCCTTCCTCTTCAAAGACAGAGCCTTGGAATGAAAAGGGCAAAGGGAAAGCAACCTTCGTTGCCAATACTCAACAACGGCCGAACAACTTAAAGCCGGTTGTTCGCCAAAACAACGTGCATCCACACCCATCCCTCGAGGAGAGACTGGGACGTTCTTACTCGTTTCCCCAGGATAAAACGAGGAAACTGTTCGAGCTAGCAGTGCGCAAAAAACTCATCAATCTGCCGGATCCAAAACGTTCGTTGCAGCCAGGCGATGTCAACAATCCTAATTACTGCCCTTACCACCAAGCAGTAAGCCATCCAATCGAAGATTGTTTCGTCTTCAAAGACTGGATGGAGGACCAATACCAACAAGGCAAGTTCACATTATCCGAAAATTGGAAGGTGGACCCACCACAACCTCACGCCCCTAAAAAGGTGGACATGCCGGGGGCATCGTGCTCATTCAGAAGGGAAGCCCCATGGGAGGACGTTCTTTCAGCCAAGACGAAAAGAATGCTGAAGGATCTCCAAACATACCCGGTGATCAGGTGGAGCTGCCATGTGATCTCTCACTCGTCAATAAATGACGAAGAAGCTCCTTACACAGAGAAGTTGGGGGCAGATCCTGAGCCAGAACTTCTAGGACCATCAGACGAAATGATTGATGCATTTCTGAACGAAGCCCGTCTTAAAAACAAAGCTGATCGAGAGCGCGAGATGGCCATATTCGAGAAAGCCAAACGCCGGCGACTGGATAAAAGGGTCGAAACACTCACACCAGATCAAAGTACATCCGCCGTAAATGAAAGCAGGATCAAGATAAAGAAACGATTCGCCAAAGCCATATCGATGGGGATGAGACTGCCCTCTTTCAGAGAAAATTCTCCCAGTGGTATACATTTTGATGAAACAGACGTACATCCTAATTTCTGCTTATATCATCAGAGGATCGCACATCCCAGTGAAGACTGCAACTCCTTTAAGTTTTGGTGGCAAGGATATGTCGTTCACAGACAACACTTCAACAAGGCAAAGCGTGAAGCTCGTAAACAATGGAAAAATGCGACAGATGAGAGTAAAAGAATTGCCGGCAATTGTCACAGGGTTGATCCCGGGGGATCGCGAGTTCTCACCTTCGGGAACGACTCCGACGAAAAAGTAGTCCTTGGTCCTCTCTTCAAGGAATCCATCTCTGAAACGAAAGAATTGAGGAGCTGCGAGAACATTCAGCCGTGCAATTGCACGCTACCCGGAAAGAATCTCGGACCCGTGAACAAGGGATCGAACAAAAGGGATAAGGGGAATGGAAAAGCGACCTTCATCGCCAACGCTCAACAACAACCGAGTAACCCGAGACCGTTTTTTCGTCAAAACAACAAGCCGCGATATCTCAAAGAGAAGTTGAAACGTCCTTACTCGTTTCCCAAAGATAAAACAAAGAGATTGTTCGAGCTAGCAGTACGCAGCGGGCTCATCAATCTGCCGGATCCAAAACGTCCGTTGCAGCCAGGTGACGTTAACAATCCTAAATATTGTCCCTACCACAGAGTAATGGGTCACCCACTCAAAAATTGCTATGTCTTCAAAAACTGGGTTGAAGACCAATACCAACAGGGCAAGTTCGCGCTGCCCGAAAAATGGAAGGTGAACCCACCACAACCACATGCTCCGAAAAAGATGGACATGCCGGGGGCATCGTGCTCTTTCATTGAGAAAGCCCCATGGACCGAAAAGTCCGTAAACTAGAAATTCGCCTCAAATACGGCAACAGCGGACCGCAATGTCCTAAAACTTGCAAATGACCGAAACGTCGTTAAACTACTACCAACCCGTGGCATCCTCAGGCTGACGTGGTAAAAAAAACCGGTATGTCCATAAGCAAAATGGGCACGGATGAAAACCCGAAAGGGCTCCGTGAGTAAAAACAGCAGGGCTACCGGCGAGTTTTGTGAAAACCTGAAAGGGCGCAACTTCGTTAGAAAAAAGAATAAAAAGAATAAAAAAAAACGGTATGTCCATAAGCAAAATGGGCACGGATGAAAACCCGAAAGGGCTCCGTGAGTAAAAACAGCAGGGCTACCGGCGAGTGTTTGTGAAAACCCAAAAGGGCGCAACCTCGTTAGAAAACACTTACAGGGTCCTCTCGACCTTGTGAGGAGAAATCATCCGCGTGAGATCCTTACGACTCACAAGGGAGCAACACACTTAGGGATCCTCACGATTCCTAAGGAGAAATTACACTTGCGAGATTCTCACGACTCGTAAGGAGAACTCTCTTATGGGACCCTCACGGCTCATAAGATTTGAAAGTCTTAAGTTACAGAGACCTGAACCTGTTCTTAAGCAACCCCCACAACCTTCGATTTTGCCCTACAAGTGGCTCAATACTGACCCTTGTATACAATCCACGGGCGCGAATAAACATTTCCCCAGCAAAGTCCCACCCGTGACTAGGGATATGTCCATATGGTGAACAACCCTTGTAAGTCCTCTCGACTTATAAGGAGAAAACCCTTTTGTAAGATCCTTACGACTTACAGGGGAATATACACTTAGGAATCCTCACGATTCCTAAGCAGAAAACACACCTACGAGATCCTCACGACTCACGGGGAGAAATACCTTTGTGAGACCCTTACGGTTCATGAAGTCAAAAGCCTTAGTCGACAGGGTCCTAACCCTGTTTGCTAAGCCACCTTTGTTCAACATCGACAGAGGCAAATGATGATTCGCTCCTGGCAATATCCCAGTTATAGCAATGCTGATGCCTAAACCGGTATCAAATTCTAAGTCCTTTCATGGCAAATGATGATTCGCTCCTGGCAATATTCCAGTCGTAGCGATGCTGATACTAAGATTGGCATCAGATTCTAAGTTTCACACTCGCAATAAAAAAATCAGCAAGCTAAAAATGCATATGAAATAGCCGAAATGATGGGGCAACTTGCAACAAAATCAGCAAGTAAAAATGTATGTATACAAAAATAGCCGAAATGATTGGGCAACTCGCAATAAAAAGTAGCGAGTAAAAAGAAAAATAGCTGAAATGATTGGGCACCGCGAAAAATAGCCGAAATGATTGGGCAATCGCGATTTTCGCTATATAAAAAGCTGAAATGATAGAGCATCGCGGAAAGAATAAAAAAAATGATGAAAGAATGAAACTTTTTGCCCTACAGGTGAGATCATATCGATCCCTGTATATAATCCAGGGGCACAAACAAAGAGGGAACCATACCTTCCCAACAGGCTCCATCAGAAAGCGAAGCCAAATCTCGACGGTTCATAGACAACCTA
This sequence comes from Agapanthus africanus, assembly GCA_030015575.1. Lineage (NCBI taxonomy): Eukaryota > Viridiplantae > Streptophyta > Magnoliopsida > Asparagales > Amaryllidaceae > Agapanthus > Agapanthus africanus. The sequence continues at coordinate 605,853,345 of CM057343.1, forward strand.
GAGACAACCTCGACATTTATCGCAATGTTGCAGACACAATGTCAGCAAATGAAGCAAAGGAAGATCCCTAGCTTCAGGGTCTCGACGTCAATATCGATAACTTAGAGATCACCAACGGCGTTTCTCCTCACTCCAACCAGATGCAGACGTGACGTCAACAACCGACCTCAGAGTCGCAACGAAACGGAACCATGGCAAAGTCCCTAGTTCCAAATCTCAATGTCCACATCTACAGCCTGGAGACCGACAACGGTGGGCCTCCTCATTCCAGCATGACACAGATGTTACACCATCAAACGGAGCCATGAAAAAATCCCAGTTCCATCTCAGCATTCGTCTCGATACAGCAGACAAGATGTTAACAATGGCGTTCCTTCGCAGTCCAACAGGATGCAGATGCAACGTCAACAAAAGACCTCACGGTCGAAACAAAGCGGAGCGACGGAAAAATCCCAGCTCCACCTCAGCATTCGTCTCGATACAGCAGACGAGATGTCAACAATGGCGTTCCTTCGCAGATGCAACGTCAACAAAAGACCTCATGGTCGAAACAAAGCGGAGCGACGGCAAAATCCCAGCTCCACCACGACATTCGTCTCGATACAGCAGACGAGATGTCACTACAACGTCCTTCCTCCAACAGGATTCAGACACGCCAAAGCAAATGAAGCGAAGGCCAAATTCCTAGCTTCAGGGTCTTGACGGTAACACATATAAAACCTGAAAGACTACCGGAGATCATCCCACATGGAGTGGTCACCACCTCGACATTCGTCTCGATACAGCAGACGAGATGTCACCCCAGCGTTCTTCCTCTAACAGGATTCAGACGCGACAAAGCAAACGAAGCAAAGGCCAAATTTCTAGCTTCAGGGTCTTGACGGCAACTCATATAAAGCCTGAAAGACAATCGGAGATCATCCCACATCAACGCGGAGTGGTCGCCACCTCAACGTTCGTCTCGATACAGTAGACGAGGTGTCATGACAGCGTTCTTCCTCCAACCGGATTCGGACGTGACAAAGCAAACGAAGCGAAGGCCAAATTCCTAGCTTCAGGGTCTTAATGGCAAGTCATATAAAGCCTGAAAGACAATCGGAGATCATCTCGCACAAGCGCGGAGTGATCACCACCTCGACATTTGTCTCGATACAGCATACGCAACACCACCAAAAGGAGCCACGGCGAAATCCCTAGTTCCAAACCTCGACGGTTCACCAGCAACCTAGAGACAACCGCGACATTCATCTCGATACAGCAGATGCAATGCCAGCAAATGAAGCAAAGGCCAAATTCTTAGATTCAGGGTCTTAACGGCAAGTCATATAAAGCCTGAAAGACAATCGGAGATCATCTCGAACCAATGCGGAGTGGTCACCACCTCGACATTCGTCTCGATACAACAGACGCAACATCACCAAAAGGAGCCACGGCAAAATCCCTAGTTCCAAACCTCGACGGTTCACCAGCAACCTAGAGACAACCACGGCATTCGTCTCGATACAGAGGACGCGATGCCAGCAAACGAAGCAAAGGTCAAATTCCTAGCTTCAGGGTCTTAAAGGCAAGTCATATAAAGCCTGAAAGACAATCGGAGATCATCTCGAACCAGTGCGGAGTGGTCACCACCTCGACGTTCATCTCGATACAGCAGACGCAACATCACCAAAAGGACCCACGGCAAAATACCTAGTTCCAAACCTCAACGGTTCACCAGCAACCTAGAGACAACCATGACATTCGTCTCGATACAGAGGACGCGATGCCAGCAAACGAAGCAAAGGCCAAATTCCTAGCTTCAGGGTCTTAAAGGCAAGTCATATAAAGCCTGAAAGACGATCAGAGATCATCTCGAACCAGTGCGGAGTGGTCACCACCTCGACGTTCGTCTCGATACAGCAGACGCAACATCACCAAAAGGAGCCACGGCAAAATCCCTAGTTCCAAACCTCGACGGTTCACCAGCAACCTAGAGACAATCATGACATTCGTCTCGATACAGAGGACGCAATGCCAGCAAATGAAGCAAAGGCTAAATTCCTAACTTCAGGGTCTTAACGGCAAGTCATATAAAGCCTGAAAGACTATCGGAGATCATCCCACACCAGCGCGGAGTGGTTATGACTCATCGGGGCTCTTCAAAATGAGCCTAACCTCAAGTAACAAGCAGCATGGCAAAATTCCTAACGCTTGCTCTTCCGACGGTCAAACTGCCTAGGAGGATTGCTTGAAGACATCTTGTCCAGCCCCCGAAGGGATCAGAGACACGACATGTCGCAAGGCTACTCGAACAACAAGATTGCCTATCGAGGGATACATCAGCCAACGCGACGGTACGACGGGCAAAACCCTAGTACCACAGACCCTAACGGACCTTTGTCATAAAGAGCAGAGGTTAACTATGACGTTAGGATATTCTTGCGAGAAATGCTCGATTCGTCTCGACTCGTGAGGAAATTAGTGTCTTTGCGAGAAATGCTCGATTCGTCTCGACTCGTAAGGAAAAGCCTTAGGCAGCGGGGATTAAAAATCCTGTTTCCTAAGCACTGGGGAACTGCAAGTCGATCCAAAACGGTCTCTTGCATACTATCCACGGGTCACACTCTCCAAAGTCGAATCTCGACAAGGAGGGAAACAACCGCTTACGGGTCCTCTCGACTCGTAAGAGGGAAAATTCTCTTATAAGATCCTTACGACTTATAAAAGAAAACACACTTAGGAGTCCTCACGACCTCTAAGGAGAAAATACACCTACGAGATCCTCTCGATCCGTAGGGAGAAAAGTCTTTGTGAGACCCTCATGGCTCATAAAGTTGAAAAGTCTTAGGCTACAAGGACCCTAAACTTGTCTCCTAAGCCCTCAATTCCATGGCTACTCATAACTTTGCACTACTTCACCCACGTATATACTTACATGGGCAAAGTAGTGGGGGGCATTTGTTCCCGCCAAAAATTTCTGTGCAGAAGAGTCCAAGGTATCAGATGGCAGCGATACGTTTAAGGAAATGCGAACCAGTATCTTCCGGCCTGTATTTTGATAAACTCTCGAAAGAGGAACTATTAAATTCTAATGTTCTCGAAAGTATCTCGAAAAATCCTTCGATTTGATATATTATGGGCTTCATAATTCATCCGGGATCAAAAGTTATGAGCAAATATGCTATGCACTGTTCCCTGATTAAAAATCAGGAATTATCTCAATGAGATATCACGTGCTCATACGTGATCAATGGTCACGTGTAGACACGTGATAGTTAAAACTTCATCGAACAGAGGCGAAAACAAACTGCTGAAAAATAACTCAATTGAGGGTCACGTGCCAGCACGTGCCAGGCTTTGAAAGCCTTACAGCTTAAAAGAATTTAATTCTAAAAGTCAGAAAAAATACCTCAACGAGGTATCACATGCTCACACGTGACCAATGGTCACGTGTTGACACGTGATGGTTAAAACAACAACATAAACAAGGGGCCGTTAAAGAACTCAATTGGGGGTCACGTGACCAAGGGTCACGTGTCAGCACGTGACTGGTTTCGAAAGCCTTACAGTTAATATAATTAACTTCTAAAAACTTCTAAATCTTTCCAAATGGAAAAGGATTATGGGGACCCTTTTGGAGAGAAAAACAGAGAGAGGAGAATTTAATTCTCAAGAGGGAAGAAAAGAAAGGAGAATTTAATTCTCAACAAAAAAAACCCTAGGTGAGAAAAGAAAGGGAATCAAAACTTTAAAAAGAGAATTTAATTCTCAATCCAAGAGTTTAACTCTTATACAAAAAAGAACTTAGTTCTTCTTCTGGTTGAAGATCTGCACAGAGCACATCTCTCCATAAGTTGAGAATTTAATTCTCATCGGGTCGAGATCCTGCCATGCAGATCCTAAACTTAGAAGGGGAATTGAGTTTTGAGAATTTAATTCTCCTAAAACAAAACTAGGGTTTAACCCTCTATGAGAATTTAATTCTCCCAAACTAATTGGAATTTAATTCCTACAGAATCATAATTGGGGTTTAACCCTACTTAAGAATTTAATTCTTTCACAATAGGAATTTAATTCCTCCAAAACAAAATTAGGGTTTAACCCTATAGAGAATTTAATTCTTAAAAAAGAGACTTGAAAGATCTCCATGCATGAACCAAGGTCACGTGTCCCCACGTAACCCCTGAAAGGATCCCCAAAAAACAAGAAGGAAAAGGCTTTGAGGCAATGCCTCACGTGCTCTCACGTGACCTCCAAGACAAAGGGAATAAAAGCAAGGGAAATCTAAGCTTTGTGCGCTCTCACTTGTTACCACGTGACCCCTTAGCAAACGTTTTAACAGTCGGCGCATAAATCCCCATCACGTGTCAACACATGATGCTCAAATAAAAATGAAAAGTGTTTAACACTTATTCGCAGATTTGAGGATAAAACAGAGGAGATCTGGCTCCACATTTAGGGCGCCCTCACGTGTCCCCACGTGACCCCTTTTTCTTTAGTGTTTAACACTAATTCGAGAGCTTTATTCCCAGTGTTTAACACTGATTATCTTTTAGTGTTTAACACTAATTTGAAAATCTTATTACCAGTGTTTAACACTGATTGTTTCTAGTGTTTAACACTAAATTGAAGATTACATTTCCAGTGTTTAACACTGATTGTCTTTTAGTGTTCAACACTAACTTGAGAGTTCTATCTCCAGTGTTTAACACTGTTGTTCTTTAGTATTTAACACTACTTTTAGCCAAATTGACTAGTTCTCCAGAGGAAAAAGTCCCTCCTTCAAATGAATATCAAAATTAAGGAAATCAAAGATAAAAGGTAGTCAGAGCCCCCAAACCTCTGTTTAGCACTGCTGAATGACGAGGGACAAATGTCTAATGGCCCAAAGGGCCAATATTTCAAACATAATTGGACTTAGCCCAAACTGGCCATAAGTCCTCAAATCATTTTGAACTGAGCACATCTGCTCTTTCAACCAACTTTGGTTCAAGGGTACATCTCTGAACTCCTGTGACATCTGTCATTGTAATCCTTCAACGTCGTCAGAGAGGTGATGGGTCCCGACGGCCATACATTCAATGGACCACCATGTCCCTAAACTGGTAATACGGACTGTGGGGTCCTTAAACTCATGGACTAATGCATACTTATACCAACATTCGTCCCCAAAATGGGAATGTTGGACCACTATGTCCCTAAACCGGCAATGGACCACTATGTCCCTAAACTGGAATAATAGAGCCCAAATGCTCTTTTGTCGGATCTAAACGATCCTGTTAAGTTGATCTTAGTCTCAAATCAGACTAACGTATCCTTAACAAACGTTTAAGTTGATCTTAGCCTCAAATATGGCTAACGTATCCTTAAACCAAAACCTTCAAACAGACTTTAGTCCCAAATTGGACTATAGATCTCCCAACCAACTTTGGTTCAAGAGTACATCTCTGAACTCCTCTGATATCTGTCGTTGTAATCCTTCAACGTCGTCAGAGAGGTGACGGGTCCCGACGGCCATACATTCAGTGGACCACTATGTCCATAAACTGGAACAATAGAGCCCAAATGTTCTTTTGGCGGATCTAAACGATCCTGTTAAGTTGATCTTAGTCTCAAATCAGACTAACGTATCCTTAATAAACGTTTGAGTTGATCTGAGCCTCAAATATGGCTAACGTATTCTCAAACCAAAACCCCAAACCCAAATCTAAGAAAATACGGATTTGGACTAATCCACGTCCTACGGGCGACGACATAAATTAGTCTCCGTATACAATCCACGGGCAACCACAAATAAAACAAACACCCACGACACGAAGTGAAATTCTGGAAAAGGAAAAAGTTGTTACTGCGATGCGGTAGCGTAATTAACTGCAGGGGCTTGCGCCTGCAGGGAAGAGCGTCCCCATAATTAAAAACCCCTCGAGCGAGGGAGAATCTGACGAAGTTTGCTACATCGGCCGCATCCGTCTAAACCTCCGATACACGGTGCCATAAATCAACTTGGCATCTTCGGAGAGGTGGACGGATAAAACCATATAGCATCTGCCCCGAATCTCAGGCAAGACGCCCATGTCTTGGCCGCCATTCGGAGGGGAACAAGGGGTCGCCGGAATCGTCTCAAATTATCGCCGGAACTTGACCTAGTGCTAACTCCACTTGTACTCTTCTTTGCCTTGGAAATTTTTGAGAATTTTAATAATAGATTTCAGAATGAGGAAGGCTAGGGTGTGATGTTGTATTTATAGGGTAGAATTAGCGTTTTGAGAATTGAAAAGAGAATTAAAATGCATTAAAATAGGATTAAAGAGGTGAATTTAATCTCTCTGTTAATTTTCAGAGAAATCAAATAGAAGAGGAGTGGTGGAGGGAGGACAAGGGTCATATGTGCAAGGTGTAGGGGTATTTGCAAAGGGGGAGGGGGGCGTCGCTGGCCCAAATGTAAATCTCACCGGTCGTGATGAAGGTGTTGGGCTCTGGATCGATGTCACGTGTCCTAGTCAGTATAAATACCATTTTGCATATGTTTATTTTCTGTGACTTTTCATTTTACGTGTATTGCACGTGTAAACTTTTGGGCTTCCAAAATTTTAAAAGAAAAATCATTAAAAATATATGTGGCTGATGGGATTCGAATACGGGGGCTACGTCACAACAGTGCAAGGCTTTACCAATGAGCTACAAGTGCTTTCTTGCTATTCTTAAATAAAATAAATTTATAACTTGTGCTAACGCTTGAAACACTATTCTGTACATTAACTTAAAAATTTTTGTATAATGAAATTAGTGTCGTTACATTCTACCCTCCTTACAAAAATTTCGTCCTCGAAATTTACAATTATATAAGGACTAATTTACAAATAGGAAAGGTTATCTTGCATGCATTTCGTCCTCACATTCCCACGTTGATTCTCCTAGTGAATCTTTTCTCCATTTCACTCGGACCAAGTTTACTTCCTTATTCCGAAGTGACTTTACCTTTCTATCCAGGTTTTCAACCGGTTGCTGCTCACAAGATATATCTGTCTGTACCGTGAGCTCGGAGTGATTAAGGATATGACTGGGGTCGCTTACATATCTTCGAAGCTGGGATATGTAGAATACGTTGTGCACTCCTTCCAATGAGGGTGGTAGTGCCAAACGATATGCCACTTCTCTGACTCGTTTGAATATGTCGAACGGTCCAATAAATCTCGGACTGAGATTATCCCTCTTGCCAAAGCGAATTACTCCACGATTTGGAGAGATCTTTAAGAACACATGATCTCCTGGCTAGAACACCAGGTATTGGCGCTTTGTATCAGCCCAGTGCTTCTATTGGTCTTGGGCTATGCGCATTCTTTCCCTGATCGTGCGAACTACGTCCACAGTTGTTACGATCATCTCTAGTTCAAGGGGTTCCCTATCTCCGATGTCGTCCCAATTTAAGGGTGAACGACACTTCCTTCCATAGAGAGCTACAAAGGGTGTCATTCCAATACTCACTTGGTAGCTGTTGTTGTATGAAAACTCCACAAGATGTAGGTGATCTTCCCACGATCCTCCGAAATCTAATATACACGCTCTTAGCATATCTTCAAGAATCTGAATCGTTCACTCAGACTGACCATCTGTTTGTGGATGATAATCTGTGCTGAAGTTCAGACTCGTTCTTAAGCTAGCTTGCAGACAATGCCAAAACTGCGATCGGAATCTGGTATCACGATTGGAGACAATGCAAACCGGTACTCCATGTAATCTCGTGATCTCATGCATGAGTTCATGGGTATCAGAAATAGTACACTATGAAGAGTTAAATTTTACCTAGATTCAGACCTACTTCCATGTACTTCTTTGCTAGTGTCTCAGTAGATTGGCCAACTCGAAAGGGGATGAAGTGAGCCGACTTTGTGAGTCGATCCACAATAACTCATACCACATCGTTACCTTTCGTGCTACAAGGAAGTGCGGTCACGAAGTCCATGGTGATGTGTTGCCGCTTCCATTCTGGAATAGGTAACGGTTGAAGTAAACCAGTAGTCCTGTGATGTTCATCTTTTACTTGCTGACACACCAAGCATTTAGCTACACTTCTGGCTACTTCACGCTTCATTCTATGCCACCAGTAATGTTGCCGCAAATCTCTGTACATCTTTGTACCATCAGGGTATACTGAGTATGGAGAGCTGATCAGTCGAAAATATTGCATTCTTAACACATCAATTTCCCTACTCTTTCTAATCATCTAAAGGTCTTTGGTATAAATATAGCACATATTAGCAATTCGTATGCAAAATATCAAATAACATGTGTTATACATTATTACCGGCATTGTGAGGGAAATTGTGTGCTTATTACTATATACATGATCTTTGTATATTTAAACACTTGTCTCGAGATTATGTGCAGGAAATTCCCCAGGTTAAAGAGCCGGAATCACAAAAGTGCTGATAAAACGCATCAAGTCCAAGACATGAGATCTGGCAGTAAACTAGAAAGAACTGTAAGATTTCAGACATCAGGAAACAACCCTAAAGCCAACACCAGAATACCCTGAAGATTTGAAGCATTAAGTCCATTATATGGCCGCGGATCCGCGGCCGAGTCAGGCCGGTCCGCCGTGGATCCGCGACCGATTTGACTCGTCGACGATTGGTACTTTTTTCCGAGGCTCTCTATTAACGGCCAAACTTCTTTAAGACGCTTCAAAGTCCCTAGAAATCTCTAGAAGCTTCTCTACAATAGCCAATCTTCTAGTGTAAGCTTGGTACCTACCTAGCTTCCTATGCAAGCCTCATAACAACCAAGCTTCTAGGAGAAGATAAGGAAAAAAAACTATAAAAGGGGACCTAGGGCTTCATTACAAAGGTTGTTGTTCATTAATTTTTGGGGTTCAATAATTTCATACACAAGTTGAGTGACACAACTTGTGATCCAATCCAAACCCTAACCCAAATCCAATTCCAAAGCCAAATCATGATTCATCGAGAACAAATCAAGAAAGCAAATGAAGATCCTTTGAAGCAACGCCGATCATCATCCGAGCAAGAGATCCATGACGATCCATGACTCAAGAAGATCGATGTGAAGCTAATTTCGGCGGATCTAGTTACCTCCTCAAATCTTGTAACCTCGACTTGAATGAATTGTACCTAATCGTCGATTAATAAAGGTGAAAATTATAAATCTTGCTTTTCTTTACATTCTTGCATTATAAAGAGTTATCGATTCTTGATTATTTCCTTTTTCATGATGTGTGAGTAAAATCTCCGCTTGTAGCAGAATCGAGAGAATAGGTAGATGATGATGATGAAATCTTTGAACGATTCTTAAGTCTTATGAGTTTTGTAAACTTTAGGAAATTGAATCAACGAAGACCTAATTTGAGCGAGATCGCTTTCTTGAATGTTTTTGCTCCAAATTAGAGATCAACGATCGGTGATTTAATTTGCTAGAGGCTACAATTGGAATGATAATCAATGAAAGGATAAGGGATGGTGAAAGATAAACCCTAGTTTCTTCAATAGATCCCTAAAGCTCGTTGATCGTCATCGATCTAGCAACAAATCCTCAATAGATAAGAATTCATAATCATTAGTATTCATCATCACTATCAATTTGATCGATTCCTACAAGCTACTTTACAAATCTTGAGAATTCAATTGGTTTGGACATTTTCTTGATCTTTATTAATTCTTGATTCTAGATCTAATTTCTTTATGTTTCTTGAAATAAAACCTCACAAATCTTGAATATTTTCTTTTATATTTTCTTTTCAACTCAACTAAAACGATTTCGAAAAAATTCACACAATCTCTGTGGACGATCCGCTCTCGCTAACGAACCTACAATAGACACCGTTAATTGATTGCAGTTTACAAATTTCTTTGGTTGTGATCTTTTACACTTTTCAAAACACGACGCATGAAATGATCAATTAAATGGTGCCGTTGCCGGGGATCGTGTGCTAATTTATTCGTTTTTGCAATTTGAGTTGAAAAATTTTATTATTACATCAGAATTTTTAGATCAAAATCGCATCAAGTGCTTAACGATTTGTTGTGAATTGCTGCAAGGGAATCTGGAATCTCTGGAGCGAAAGGAAAAATTTTCAGATCTTATCAGAGAGGTCAGTGAAGGAACAGGAGTCTCTGTAAAAAATTTTGTGTAGGAATCTCATCAGAAGACCGCGCAACCGCGGCAATAGGAAGAATCTCGCGGCGGATCCGCGACTATTCAGAGGCTTCAGTGCTTCAAAATTTTTAGGTCCATCTCTGACTTTCTTATAACCTCCCTGCTCTTGTCAATTAACCAATTTCTGCAGGATTCTTTGCAAAAAAAAAAATCGCAGCGCCGCTAAAAAGAAAATTGTTGCGTGTTTGATCGTGGTTGTTTGCATATTTTAATACGGAAATTAAAGGGCAAAGACTAAATTCAGATTAGATAGGGAGTTCATTACCCTTCCTAAGCCCCAAAAATCACAAAACTAGCATCCGCATCACCCTCATTAATTAAAAAATATCTAGACAAGACTCTAAGGACCGTCGCGCTCAATTAGGACAGACGAAGGTCGTGGGTAATCTACTGTTTATCCGCGTTTATTTTGTGGTGTCTAAACAAGTGTATCTAAAGCAAGTGGTTACTTAATTAGGCCCACTACTTACGTAGTGGAGAACCTCCCACTTATCTGGCACTTACCTGGCCACAGAAGAGGCAAAGATGCGGTAGAGGATCTATCTTGCGACTTGTCTTTTGGAAGTTTAGGAACGGTCTAGAGACATGACCTAGGTGACCATTAGATCGAGGGTTGCATGTGCATATTTTGTGATTTGATTTTTTTTTCAAAAATCCATCTTTTTCAAAACAAACACCAATCAAAAAAAAATTCCCCTAATTATCACAACGCTGCCACTTGTGCTAAACCATTTAGTGTATGCTCGGATGGACACGGGATTCTAGGCCCATCTTGTCCGCGTTCCTCCTATCGACTCCGAAATCGGTAATTCTACATTTACTTTTTCTTCACCCACTACCACACCTACTTCGATGGACGGTTCTCCATCGAACTTCTTTAACACTACTCTGCCACCGTCCGCAGGTGCGCAAAATCTGCCCCGCATCTCTCTCCAAGAAAGATGTTACCCTATGCGAGGTCCTCTTTCGACCTGTCTCACCATTCCACCAGCCAATGGGGACAATTTTGAAATCAAACCACAATACATCAATTTTCTACCAAAATATCACGGTCTCAAGTCTGAGGACGCATATGTCTTTATTATCAAATTTGAAAATGTATGCGCTATGATGGGTATTTCACAGCTTTCTGTGGATGCTATGAGATTACGTTTTCTCCCATTCACTTTGTGCAATATAGCCGAAAAGTGGCTTTATAACACAGCCGCACATTCTATTTCGAACTGGGGAGAATTTATAACAGCTTTCCTAAAGAAATTCTACCCTAATCATAAAACAGCTCGAGTTCGTAGCGAAATAAATCAATTTACCCAGCTTCCCAATGAACCATTTTCGAAGTGTTTTGAACGCTTCAAGGATCTGTTAGTTTAATGTCTTCATCACGGAATCCCAAGATGGGATCTGTGCAGAATCATATATGAGGGCATTAATCCTACAACAAAACAGCCCTTTGAATCCATGTGTCGAGGCACCTTCATGAATAAAGATGATGGTGAACCCTGGAAATTTTTAGAAGATTTCGCTGAAAGAAATTTACAGTGGGAGAGTGAAATCAGTCATCGTCTAGGGGTGGCATTCATCAACTTGATGTTTCCATAGGAGTTAGAACTGAAATGGCAGCAATGCAAAAGAAACTTGAAGCTATGGAACATAAATTTTTAGGAGTCTCCCTAAATCAGATGTCACTCTCCAAAACTGTTTGTGGATGTTGTTCTGATCCATCTCATCTTACGGAAGAATGTCCTTTAAATTCTCCGTTTCAAGGTCAAGAGCATACCAATACTGCTTTCCAACAAAGATTTAGAAACGATCCGTATTCTTCCACTTATAATCAGGGTTGGAGGAATCACCCTAACTTTGCTTGGAACCAACAACAAACTCAAAACACGGTTCCAAATCAAAACAATTTCCAAAGGGGTCCTCCACCACAACAACAACCACTTCAAATAAGTCAACACCCCTACCAATCACAAAACTTTGAAAATCCGGTCAACACACCTGCACCGTATAATCCTTTGCAGTTGACCGGTACTGATAATTCCTCTTCACTTGAACGGACTTTTGAAATATTTATGAAACAGTTCATTCAAATGTCGGATGAATTTAAGTCTTCCCTCGATAAGATCCAGAAAAACTCTGACTCCCAAAGTGAGAGTATTAAATCGATGGAAGCACAAATTACTCGATTAAATGCCGAGATGAGTGCTATAGAGAAAGGGAAACTTCCGTCTCAACCCCTATTGAATCCTGGACATTCACAATACTACAATGTGAATGTCATTACAACGTTGAGATCCGGAAGAGTGCTGAATAATCAAGTCGGTGAAGAGATTGATAATCATGATGAATTAATCAATAACACCCCGGCTTTCACTACCACTTTTCCTTCCACATCCACTTCCACTTCTGACCCTTGTTCGTCTACCCCACCACCTTCTTGCGAGCCTATTCTTCGTTTTCCCCAAGGCTCAGATCCTCAGCATATTTCTTCTAGTCCACCAAAGACGATCCCCACTCTTATTCTGGGATTAGTTCCACACACACCACCTTCTCCAATATTGGACCCAACTATTATTACTAAAACTCCTTATCCGAATCGGTTAAGGGAAAACAAATCAAGTCCACATATGAAGAAAATCATGGAAATGTTCAAACAGGTTAACATTAATATCCCTCTCCTAGATGCTATCCAACAAGTCCCCGCTTATGCGAAAATTCTCAAAGACTTGTGCACTAGGAAGAGGAAGACTCAAGTGCCCAAAAAGGTTTTCATGACAAATAATGTTAGCACTGCTTTTACCCCACAGTTACCAAAGAAACGTAAGGACCCTGGATGTCCTACAATCTCGATTTCTATTGGGGGTGAAAACATTAACCGTGCTTTACTTGACCTTGGCGCAAGTGTTAACCTGCTTCCATATTCTGTTTATGAGTAGTTAGGGATTGGAGAGTTGAAACCAGCTCATTGCACTCTCCAAATGGCAGACCGTTCATTCACCAAACCCAGGGGTGAACTGGAGGATGTGTTGATAAAAGTCGGGAAATTTATATTCCCTGTGGACTTTATTATTCTCGATACACAACCTGTAGCAAACCCACAGAACCAAATTCCAGTGATTTTGGGTCGACCATTCCTTACCACTTCCAATGCTGTCATTAACTGTCGAAATAGTTCTATGAACCTATCTTTTAGAAAAATGACAATTGAACTGAACATCTACAAAATTGGAAGTCAGTCGTCTGAACCCTCTGCTCACATACTTGATGTATGTTCTGTCCACGAGATTGCTCCCGAAAGTTGCAAAGTTGATGAACTTTGCTTTGATGATCTCGACGACACTAGCACATCAATGTTTGATCTTGCACATCTTAGTGAGGACACTTTTTCCACTCCTGAGTCTGAAACTCTTGACTCATCACTTTCCGAGTCTGTATCCTTTGCAGGCTATGAGCTTCTTCATGACTCTGAATATCATTCTTTTACCCCACCTTCTATAATTTCTCCACTAGCATTAGATCTCAAACTTTTGTCTTCTTATCTTGAATATGCATATTTAGGTGAGAATGAGTCTTTACCTGTGATCATATCTGCTTCTCTAGCCTCAGAGCAAGAGAATGCGCTTTTGACGGTATTGAGATCTAATAGGCAAGTGTTTGGTTGGACTATGGCTGACATCAAATGGATTAGTCCCTTGATTGTAGAACATCATATACATCTGATGGATGAAGCCAAGCCAACCCGAGAACCACAGAGACGGTTAAACCCCGTCATGAAGGATGCGATGAAGAAAGAAATCGTCAAATGCCTTGACAGTGGTATCATTTACCCAATCTCCGATAGCCAATGGGTGAGTCCAATTCATGTCGTCCCTAAGAAATCTGGCATCACGGTCATAACAAATGAGGCAAATGAGTTAATCCAGACACGCGCTCAAACTGGGTGGCGTGTATGTATTGATTATAGAAAACTCAATGCCGCAACGAGGAAAGACCACTTTTCTCAACCTTTCATTGACCAGATGCTGCAATGCTTAGCTGGACGTGAATACTATTGCTTCATGGATAGATGCTCTAGCTATAACCAGGTCCCTATTGCCGAAAAGGATCAAGATAAAACCACATTTACTTGTCCTTTTGGTACTTTTGCTTACAGTCGCATGCCCTTTGGGTAATGCAATGCTCCCGCTACATTTCAGCGGTGTATGATGGGGATATTCTCGGACATAGTCGAGAATTTTCTGGAGATTTTCATGGACGATTTCTCGATATCCGGAGATTCTTTTGATGACCGCCTATCTCATCTTGACGCAATTCTTACTCGTTGCAAGGAGAAGAACTTAAGCTTGAATTGGGGAAAATGCCATTTCATGGTCCAAGAGGGAATTGTGCTTGAACATGTGATTTCACGGAAAGGCATTGAGGTTGACAAAGCTAAAATAGATGTCATTCATAACCTTCCTCATCCCAAATGCGTCAAAGATATACGATCTTTTCTTGTCCATGCAGGCTTTTACTGGAGATTCATTAAGGACTTTAGCAAAATTGCTAGACCTTTAACTCTTCTCTTGGCCAAGGACACAACCTTTCACTTTAACTCGGATTGTGAGGATGCATTTGACTCACTTAAAAACTCTCTCACTACAGCCCCCGTTTTATCATCTCCAAATTCGAACCATCCGTTTGAGCTTATGTGTGATGCATCAGATTTTGCAGTTGGTGCAGTCTTAGGACAACGCATTGAAAAGACGCCACACGTGATTTATTATGCAAGTAAGACCCTGAATGATGCTCAAATTAATTATACAATTACCGAGAAAGAACTCTTGGCAGTTGTATTCGCATTAGAAAAATTCAGGCCTTACTTGATTGGCTCACTTATTGTTGTGTACACTGACCACTCCGCCTTAAAACATCTTTTAGCGAAGAAGGATGCTAAAAGTATGTTAAGACGTTGGATCCTTCTATTACAAGAATTTGATCTTGTTATTAAAGATAAAAAAGGATGTGAAAAAGTAGTAGCCGACCATCTGTCGTGCATCTCTTCTTCACCTGTGACCCTGCCGATCAATGATTCTTTTCCGGACGAACAACTCTTGAATGTATCCGACGAACCTTAGTTCGGGGATACTGTGAATTATCTTGCTACGGGACTTATTCCCCGCGAATGGTCGAAACAGGACAAACATCGATTTCTATCCCAAGTAAAACACTTTTACTGGGATGAACCCTATCTGTTTAAGTATTGTCCTGACCAGATCATTCGCAGATGTGTCCCTAATGATGAATTCAGGAGTGTTCTATCTTTTTGTTATGATCAGGCATGTGGGGGTCATTTTCGGTCCTCGAAAGACGGCGGAAAAGGTTTTGCAATGCGGTTTTTATTGGCCGGCTTTATTCAAAGATGCATTTGATCATTGCAAAACCTTTGCACAGTGTCAACATACGGGTAGGATTTCCCGAAGAAATGAGATGCCACTTCAACCCATCTAAATGGTTGAAATTTTCGACGTTTGGGGTATTGATTTTAAGGGTCCTTTTCCCAACTCTTTTGGGAATTTGTATATATTGCTTGCGGTTGATTACGTCTCGAAATGGATGGAAGCTATTCCTTGTCGCACTAATGACAAAAAGGTTGTCATTAGGTTCCTTAAAGAGAATATCTTTTCGCTGTTTGGACACCCTCATGGTATCATTAGTGATAACGGGACGCATTTCTATAATCGGTCTTTCGAGACTTTAATGCAGAAATATGCAATCAACCACAAACTTTCCACACCCTATCATCCCCAAACGAGCGGGCAAGCTGAGGTTTCAAACAGACAAATCAAACAAATTTTGGAGAAAACTGTTTCTAAAAATCGAAAAGATTGGTCAACCAAATTGACGGATGCTTTTTGGGCGTTCCGAACTGCATATAAAACCGATTTAGGTATGTCTCCTTACAGACAAGTGTTTGGAAAGCCTTGTCACCTTCCGGTCGAGATTGAACATAAAGCAATGTGGGCCATTAGAGAACTTAACTTTGACTTAAATCAAGCCTGCAACTTTCGGAAGCTGTAATTAAACGAGCTAAGCGAACTCCGCGATGAAGCTTATGATATGCTGTGATAGTAAAGAATCGGACTAAGGTATTTCACGATAAAAATATTTTGAGAAAAACTTTTACACCTGGTCAACAAGTCCTTCTTTATGATTCACGTCTCCATCTTCATGCGGGTAAGCTACGATCTCGGTGGAAAGGACCTTTTGTTGTGCGGTATGTATACCCGCACGGGGCAATTGAGGTTGAAAATATTGAAAACGGTACAATTTTCAAAGTAAATGAACATAGATTAAAACCGTATTTTCCACTGACCCCACGGAGGAGCTCCTGTTTTTACAGGAGCCACTTTATCTTGATTAAAATTCCTCCGTCTCACCTCCATGTCTTGTAAAATACTGTATCATCTTTAGAATGGAGGTGAGTGAAAAGAATAAGTTTGGGGGAGATTTTCATGTCCATATATTATTGCCCCCGTTAATAAATTTTCTCCCAAGTCTACAGGTTTCTGAAGATTTAACAGATGGCAACAGTGAGGATACTGTTGTAAACAGGTTTGGGGGGTGTTCCCCTCCGAACGGCGGCCTGACGCTCGGGCGTCCGTGCCTGAGGTTCGGGGCAGATGCTAATGGGTGCTATCCGTCCATCTCTCCGAAGATGCCAAGTTGTTTATGGCACCGTGCATCGGGGGTTTAGACGGATGCGGCCGATGTAGCAGACTTCGTCAGATTCCCCCTCGTTTGAGGGTTTTTTGATTGTGGGGACGCTCTTCCCTGCAGGCGCAAGCCCCTGCAGTTAATTACGCTACCGCATTGCGGTAACAACTTTCTCCTTCTCCGGATGGTCACTTCGTGTCGTGTGTGTTTATTTTATGTTTTGTTGCCCGTGGATCGTTTACGGAGACCGAGTTATGTCGTCGCCTGTAGGGCGTGGACTAGTCCAAATCCGTGTTTATCTTAGATTTGGGTTTGGGGGTTTGGTTTGAGGATACGTCAGCCATTCTCGAGGCTAAGATCAACTCAAACGTTTGTTAAGGATACGTTAGTCCGATTTGAGACTAAGATCAACTTAACGGGATCGTTTAGATCCGACAAAGGAGTGTTTGGGCTCCATTATTCCAGTTTAGGGACATAGTGGTCCATCGTATGTGTGGCCGTCGGGACCCGTCACCTCTCTGACGACGTTGAAGGATTACAACGACGGATGTCAGAGGAGTTCAGAGATGTACCCTCGAGCCAAAGTTAATTTGGGGGATTCATAGTCCAGTCTGTTTGAAGGTTTAAGGATACGTTAGCCATCTTTGAGGCTAAGATCAACTTAAACGGGACCGTTTAGATCCGACAAAAGAGCATGCGGGGCTCTATTGTTCTAGTTTAAGGACATTGCGGTCTATGGGTAGTTTAAGGACATTGTGGTCCATGGGTAGTTTAAGGATGTTGCGGTCCATGGGTAGTTTAAGGACGTTGCGGTCCATTGTTAGTTTTAAGACATCTCGGTCAAGGTTAAGGACGTCGTAGTCCATGGGTTTAAGGACTCCACAGTCCGGTATGTGCTCTGGATGCTTCACACGGGTTCACTGCCGTGCTAGGCGAGGACCAGGCTCCGCTCTGGATGCTTCACACGGGTTCACTGTCGTGCTCTGCGAGGACCAGGATCCGCTCTGGACGTTTTCCACGGGGTCAAAGAGTGACATTATCCGCGTTCCACGTAACCAGGAATTTTGCTTTAGACATGGGTTTAAGGACCCCACAGTCCATATCATGGGTGGTCATCGGGACTCGTCACCTCTTTGATGACATTGAGGGATTACAATGCCAAGTATCAAAGGAGTGAAGAGATGTACCCTAGAACCGGAATGGCTTAAGTAGTTCTTGGCCCAATTTGGGATCAAGACCAATTAATTATGTTATGAGCCCATTAGCCCAGTTAATTACGAATTGAGGACTTATGGCCAGCTTGGGCTAAGTCCAATCATGTTTGGAATATTGGCCTTTTGTTGGTCCATTGAAGGAGAGGCTTTGCCTCTATCCATTTAGCCAATTGGGCCAAAGCCTAGTGTTAAACTCTACAGAGCAATCAGTGTTGAACACTGGGAATGAGGTTGACAAGATAGTGTTTAACACTAAAAGATAATTGGTGTTAAACACCAGCAACAAGGCTTTCAGATTAGTGTTAAACACTAAAACAGATCAATATCAAGCATTGGCAACAAAGCTCTCAAATTAGTGTTAAATACTAAGGTAGTCAGTGTTGAACACTACAATGGAGATCTCGGATTAGTGTTAAACACTAAGGTAATCAGTGTTGAACACTGCAAATAAGGTTCTTTGATTAGTGTTGAACACTAAGGCCCAATAGTGTTTCAATACTGTGTTCAAGAGTTCCAATTTAGTGTTAAACACTAAGGCAAGAAGGGTCACGTGGCAACACGTGAAAGCGCCCTCCCTTTATTTATTCTGCTGAGATTATCGCCTCTTTCAGAGCATCACGTGCCATCACGTGACGGGCATTCAAATGCTTATATATTAAGGCTTCTGCTGAGGGTCACGTGGGTCACGTGGGGTGCTGCCTCAAAGGGGCTTTCTATAGATCTTTTGGGGGGTCACGTGGTGACACGTGACCCTGCCTCTATGTTGTTTTAGAGGATCTGTTACTCCTTTTTTCAGGAATTAAATTCCTCGAGCTTTAAATTTCAGAGGAATTAAATTCCTACTTCCTTTTGAAGACTTGTATTCTGGAACAGAGTTGAACTCTGAATTTTCTGTAGGAATTAAATTCCTCGTTTATGCGAAGAACTGAATAGGGTTAAAACCCTGATAAAAGCTTTTAAGGAATTAAATTCCCATTCTCTGTTAAATTATGATCAAGGGAATTAAATCCCCGCTGTTCCAACAGAACTAGGTTCTTAATTAGGGTTAAATCCTGTTTCTCTCTGTTCTAAAGGAATTAAATTCCCATGACACAGGATCAAGCCCTAATTTTATCTTAGAGGAATTAAATTCCTATAGTTCTGTGAGAATTAAATTCTCATGTTTCCATTTCCTCTCTATATTTTGGATCTGCATGGCAGGATCTCAACCCATTGAGAATTAAATTCTCAACCTAAAGGGGAGATGTGCACTTTGCAGATCCTCTATCAAAAGGAGAAGAAATATGTTCTTCTGTTTTTATATTATCAGAGTTAAACTCTGTTGAGGATTAAATCCTCCTTCTTTCAAAAAGCCTTCCCTTTCTTACCTAGGGTTTTCTTTTGCAGAAGCTCCAAATTCCTCAAAGTATCGAGGCTCTCTCCTTTTTTTTTCTCTCTGCGTATATGTCTCCTTTTTTGTATCTCTTGGCTCCTATTTATAGGAGAAGCAGCCGAATAAATTAGTTTTGTGACGAATCTTCATTGAGAGATTTGATTTACATCCTTCATTCGTTCTGGACCTTTGGATTATTAGGTGAATTTTATTCACCATTGGATTTTAAATCCAGAGATTCTCCCTTGTTATTTTGGTTAGATTTAAGGGGGAAATCTTTCCAAACCCGAGATTTTCCATAGATAGATGATATTTAAATCACTTCTGAATCTTTAATTCGATTGGTCTCGGATAATCACTTTCCTTTGGAAAGATTCAAATCTCCCTCAGAATTTAATTCTGTCGTCAAAATGGGCTTTGAAAGCCGGTCACGTGTGACCACGTGACCCATGGTCACGTGTGGACACGTGACCCTCTTTGGAATGAAGAGTCTTCTTTCTTTCTGCGATGTCTTCTGGTTGCTGTTTTAGTCATCACGTGTTAACACGTGACCATTGGTCACGTGTGAACACGTGACCCCTGCTAGGAGCCTCCTTCTTTTTTATCCGATTGAAGGACCGGTCTGCTGCTTCGAGCGTCACGTGCCAACACGTGACCTCTTCTGACCCCTTTTTTCTTGACTTGATCAGTGGACCTTTTCCTTGACTTGATCAGGGAACCCATAAGCCTTTTCCGCTGTTTTCATATGTCACGTGTCAACACGTGACTGCTGGTCACGTGTGAGCACGTGACCCCTCTTTCTGAAGCTTTTCCCATAAGCTTTTCTGATTTTAAATCAGGAAACAAATGCCCCCACAGCGTTGTTCTCACGTATCTACACGTGAGTGCAACGCTGTCATCTTTGTGACCGTTGGATTCATTTAGGGATTTGGGAGATGAAACGTTTCCATTGTTTTCTATAAATACCGCTGTCTCTTCATAGGAGCCTTCACTCTGCTCATCTTCTTCCTCTGAGAACTTTTTCTTTGAGAATTTAATTCTCGCTTTCAGAGCTTAGTTCTCTGTCTTGACATTTTCCAGAGTTTAACTCTGTTGGCGGATCCCTTTTCCTCAGGTGATGTTCTTGGACAACGATGGACCTTCACATTTCTCCGGATTTTAAATCCAAAACAAGGGTTTTTACCCTTTTAATATGAACCCATTCCCTTCAAATTCATCAATAGGAACAGAAAGCCATCTAATCTTCAAACTGTAAACATCTTAGGGCTTAAATGATCTTTAGGGAAGTGGTGATGACAATCTATGGAATCCGATCCCGTTTCAATAAAATGTTTTTACGGGAATTTAATTCCCTTTTTCTAAAAGGAATTTAATTCCTGTGAAGAACTCAGTTTCTTCACGTGGAGCCTTCTTGAGGTCTCTTAGCCCGAGGTTGTCCTTCTGCAATTGATGAAACAGGGACTTTCTAATGATTCTCATGACCTTTATTTCAGGTATTATGGATGCCCATCTGTATGGTCTTGACGAGATCATTTCCTATGGGAATATCCGTGCACTGGGCCGCAGTCAAAACCAGGAGTTCACCGATGCTCAATGTGCCGAGATCATGAGCCGCTTTGACGAGTACAACCATCGGCTACTCCCCTGTCGCTCTTCTCTTCTGAGGCTGATCGTGCTGGCGATCAGGGAGGCTCTCCCTTTATTTTGTGCTGGTGTGCCGCTTGGGTCATTGGACGCCGCCGAGGATAAAGTACACTCAGTGTATCTGATGCACTTGATTTCAAAGAGAAGGCGGGATAATCTCATTGATCTCTTGCATCAGATTTTTCAGCAATCAGCCATACTTGCCGCCTACCGGAGGGTAGAGGACATCCGCGGGGACCCCGATGCTTGTGACCGTGAGAGAAAGAATACTCGGGAGGTTCGAAATGCTTGGAAGATCTTGAATAAAGTTAATTTTGAGTTTCTCAACCCATGCCCCGCATCTGAAGTTTTACCATTGTAAAAGTTTTCGTTTTATTTTGTATGGCTTTCTTGAAGTCTGGATGATAAGTTCTGTTGTGTCTTTGTATGTTTGCATGCTTTTTCTCTGAGATCTTATTATTCTGCTACTATTGTTGTTTGTGCTTTAATATGCAGGGTACTACTCCATATTCTTCCTTTTAAATGCACATCAGGTTTGGGCCTCACGTGTTCTACACGTGAGATCTCTTGATGCGACTGTTCACAAGATTTTTCTCATGCCATATTTTCAGTGCACAATGTTAGGTGCTGAAAAAGGGGCTTGGAAATCGTTCCATCTCCTTGATTTTCGATACCTTTCCTTTTTTTAGGCCTTGAAAATAAATTCACCATGCAAGATTTTCCGCGCATAGAACTTAATGCACTTCATTATATATGAGGCTATAGCTTTCTTTTCCTTTCACAGAGAGATTCATATCATATACATATTTTTTCCTTGAGAGAGAGAAACGAGTGCCATGGCTTGTAATCGTCCTCATGCTCGTCGACAGCCATGGGAAGTTCCTCTTGAGGAAATGATCCCCCGGTTTGCTGCTCGGTTGGTGGACCCCCTCTTTTCTGATGACGAATGTGACTCGGCCATGCACGAGCTTTCGATTCGTAGAGGGTCTCCCCTCCTGATGGGTTCCCTCTGGCTCCAGATGATTCTCGCGGCAGTGCTTGCCGACATCCCTCCTCACCCAGCGGAGATGACTCTGGCGATGCTTGATGCGGCGGAAGAGAAGCTTGAAGGCTTTCATGAAGCGTGCCTGATTACTCAGGCCTTGAAGGACTACTCAATTCATCTATTGAGCGAGATAAAGGCCCGGCGAGCCATTATGTTTGCTTTCGTGGAAGAGCATGGCGCCAACCGATGGGGAGCGACCTCTCGCGAGAATCGTCGCTTCGATGTGCTGGAGAGAGCGGAGAGGGAGATGGAGAATTTTGTTCTTTGCTTTGTTAACCCTTGTGCCATTGATCCGGTGTTTGGTGATCTTTTCCGTTAGCGTAGTGTCTTTAAATTAGTCCTCTCTTTTGTATGCTTTATGCTGAACCCCTATGTAGGCTTGGTACTCGTATGCATGTTTTCGCTTGCATGAATAAACATTGTGTTCTTCTTATGAAAGCTTCCTCTAATTATCAACATTGTCATCATGTCGCATGCAAATTAATGCCTCGAATTTTATTTCTTTTTCGGATGCTCATATAATCGTGAACACATGCTCGATAGGATAAACACTGGAAATTTTCTCATTGCTTTTCATACCAGGTGATGTGAACGCGTTTCAGATCGATTATCGCTGTCGACCGGAAGCCCATTTATACGGTCTTGTAAATGTCTTGTGTTCGAGGCCGTGGTCCCGAGCGCAAGCTTTCGTGGCCACGTAGCGAACATATTGTTGTGCGAGAAAAGGGTTCGGCCGTAAATTTTCGGAGAGGGAGCTAGCTTCCAAGGTGTTGGGCAAGCTTCAAGCCAATCTCACAGCCAGGGCCAATAAAGCGTATGAACTGTGGCGGGTGCTACAGGAATCCATCAAAGAGGTGGTGGCTCTCGATAAAGCCGCCACGTTCACTCGTGAGAGGGTCGAGGCTCATAAGATCACCGAGAAAGAGCTCGAAGCTCGGCTTGCTTCGTATCAGGCTCAGCAAGCTCAGGCGGAGGCTCGTCTTCTGGAGATCTTGCGTCATGAAGCCGTGGCTCAGCAACAGAACGATGAGCTGGTAAAATTATTGCACCGCCCGCCGGCTTAAGGACTTGTATCTTTTCTTTTCTTTTTTTTTGTACATATTCATGGATAAGAGTATCCTTTCTTTTTGTTTCTTTCATAAATTGTACTTTGTATCCATTTTGGTTTATGAATAAAAGATACAATTTTCCTTCTCAATGGTGTGTCCCCTTTTTATTGAATGCATTCTGTGGATATTCTATCTTGATCTCCTTGCAGGACAGCGATGGCTCAGGATTCAGGGTTAAAATCTGCTTCCTAAGACTTCTGCATTTTATGAGCCACGAGGGTCTCATAAAGAGTTTTTCTCCCTACAGGTCGAGAGGATCCCATAGGTGTAAGTTCTTCTTAAGAATCGTGAGGATTCTTAAGCGGGTTTTCCCTTGAGAGTCGTAAGGATCTCACAAGAGAGTTTTTTCTTCCTTACAGGTCGTGAGGACCTGCAAGTGCTGGATGTGGTCGCCCTTATCCGTGTTTCACGGGGTCAGAGGCTGCTCCGAGTATCGTAGTTTAAAGACGTCGCGGTCAAGGTTAAGGACCTCATAGTCCGTGGATTTAAGGACTCCACAGTCCGATGTTAGTTTTAAGACATCACGGTCAAGGTTAAGGACCTCATAGTCCGTGGATTTAAGGACTCCACAGTCCGATGTTAGTTTTAAGACATCACGGTCAAGGTTAAGGACCTCATAGTCCGTGGATTTAGGGACTCCACAGTCCGGTGTTTGGTTGCAGGGACCCGTCACCTCTTTGAAGACGTTGAGGAATTACAACGCCAGGTATCAAAGGAGTGAAGAGATGTACCCTTAAACCAAGGCAGAATCCGTAGGGAATCGGGGGGGTTGATCGTTAGTTTTAAGACATCACGGTCGAGGTTAAGGACATCATAGTCCATGGATTTTAAGGACTCCACAGTCCGGTATTTGCTCTGGATGCTTCACACGGGTTCACTGCCGTGCTTGGCGAGGACCAGGCTCCGCTCTGGATGTTTTCCACGGGGTCAAAGAGTGACATTATCCGCGTTCCACGTAACCAGGAATTTTGCGCTAGATGCTTCACACGGGTTCACTGCCGCGTTAGGCGAGGACTAGGCTCCGCTCTGGATGCTTCACACGGGTTCACTGCTGTGCTCTGCGAGGACCAGGATCCGCTCTGGACGTTTTCCACGGGGTCAAAGAGTGACATTATCCGCGTTCCACGTAACCAGGGATTTTGCGCTAGATGCTTCACACGGGTTCATTACCATGCTCGGCGAGGACTAGGCTCCGCTCTGGACGTTTTCCACGGGGTCAAAGAGTGACATTATCCGCGTTCCACGTGACCAGGAATTTTGCACTAGATGCTTCACACGGGTTCATTACCATGCTCGGCGAGGACTAGGCTCCGCTCTGGACGTTTTCCACGGGGTCAAAGAGTGACATTATCCGCGTTCCACGTGACCAGGAATTTTGCACTAGATGCTTCACACGGGTTCATTACCATGCTTGGCGAGGACTAGGCTCCGCTCTGGACGTTTTCCACGGGGTCAAAGAGTGACATTATCCGCGTTCCACGTGACCAGGAATTTTGCGCTAGATGCTTCACACGGGTTCACTGCCGCGTTAGGCGAGGACTAGGCTCCGTTCTGGATGCTTCACACGGGTTCACTGCCGTGCTCTGCGAGGACCAGGATCCGCTCTGGACGTTTTCCACGGGGTCAAAGAGTGACGTTATCCGCGTTCCATGTAACCAGGAATTTTGCGCTAGATGCTTCACACGGGTTCACTGCCGCGTTAGGCGAGGACTAGGCTCCGCTCTGGATGCTTCACACGGGTTCACTGCCGTGTTCTGCGAGGACCAGGATCCGCTCTGGACGTTTTCCACGGGGTCAAAGAGTGACATTATCCGCGTTCCACGTGACCAGGAATTTTGTTGATTGTATCCGCATTTCACGGGATGGAGGTTCGACTCTTGGTGATATGTATCGTCGAGCCTTGGTGATATGTATCTCCCCATGGCACCGATTTCGGCATCAGCACCGCTACAACTGGAATGTTGCCAGGAGCGAATCATCATTTGCCCTTGTCGATGACAAACAAAGGTGGCTCAGCAAACAGGGTTAAGGGTCCTGTCGACCAAGGCTTTTGACTTCATGGGCCGTAAGGGCCTCACAAAGGTATTTCTCCCTACAAGTCGTGAGGAACTTGCAGGTGTATTTTCTCCTTAGGGATCGTGAGGATTCCTAAGTGTGTGTTCCTCTGTAAGTCGTAAGGATCCTATAAGAGGGCTTTCTCCTTATGGATCGAGAGGACCTACAAGGGTTGGACTTTGCTGGGGAAATGTTTATTCGCGCCCGTGGATTGTATACAAGGGTCAGTATTGAGTCCCTTGTAGGGCAATATCGAGGGCTGTGGAGGATTTGCTTAAGAACAGGTTTAGGTTTTTGTAACTTAAGACTTTCAAATCTTATGATCCGTGAGGGTCCCATAAGAGAGTTCTCCTTACGAGTCGTGAGGATCTCGTAAGTGTATTTTCTCCTTAGGCATCGTGAGGATCCCTAAGTGTGTTGCTCCTTTGTGAGTCGTAAGGATCTCACGCGGGTGGTTTCTCCTTACAAGGTCGAGAGGACCCTATAAGTGTCTTTTAACGAGGTTGCGCCCTTTCGGGTTTTCACAAACACTCGCCGGTAGTCCTGCTGTTTTTACTCACGGAGCCCTGTCGGGTTTTCATCCGTGCCCATTTTGCTTATGGACATACCGTTTTTTTTTATTCTTTTTCATATATTTTTTTTATTATTTTTTTTTCTTTCTCATCTCGTCAGCCTGACGATGTTGCGGTAGTAGTTTTAGGGACGTTTCGGTCCGCCGTTAGTTTAAGGACGTTTCGGTCCGTCGATAGTTTAAGGACGTTTCGGTCCGTCGTTAGTTTAAGGACGTTTCGGTCCGTCGTTAGTTTAAGAACGTTTCGGTCCGTTGTTAGTTTAAGGACGTTTCGGTCCGTTGTTAGTTTAAGGACGTTTCGGTCCATCTTTAGTTTTAAGGACGTTTCGGTCCGTCGTTAGTTTAAGGACGTTTCGGTCCATTGTTAGTTTAGGGACGTTTCGGTCCGTCGTTAGTTTAAGGACGTTTCGGTCCATCGTTAGTTTAAGGACGTTTCGGTCCATCGTTAGTTTAAGGACGTTTCGGTCCCTTGTTAGTTTAAGGACGTTTCGGTCCGTCGTTAGTTTAAGGACGTTTCGGTCCATCGTTAGTTTAAGGACGTTTCGGTCCAGCGTTATAAGAAGGCCGGCTGCTGCTTGTAAAGTCTGAGCCTAGGAAGATAGCGAGCGGACATAGTCGTCGTCATCTATCATTGACCCAGGCTGTGGCTCATTAAGCATAGTATTTCTTTAAGAAGCGGCCGTTTATTGGCCTGAAAGGCCTTTCACCGTGCATGTCCATGAGTAGATAGGCTCCACCCTGGTAGACCTTGTCCATGATGTAAGGGCCTTCGTAGTTTGGCTTAAATTTCCCCCGCTTGGCACGATTGGGGATCATAGGTCTTTTGACCACTAGTACGAGTTCGCCTTGGTGGAATGTCCTCGGCCTGGTCAATCTTTCGTATGAGCGCGTCATCTTTGCTTTGTAGGCTTCTAGATGTTGTTGCGCTATGAGCTGGGTTTCGTCGAGGGCATCAAGCTCCTCAAGCCGAAGGTGAGCGTTTTCTTCGTCCGTCAGCTCGTGATGGACTGCTACTCGTAGAGAGGGTAACTCTATTTCGAGGGGGAGCACTGCTTCCGTCCCAAATACCAATGCGTATGGCGTTGTGTTCGTGGCCGTCTTGAATGTAGTTCGATAAGCCCAAAGGGCCTCTTGCAGCCTTTCGTGCCAGTCTCTCTTGTTTCGGGAGACGGTCTTTTTTGTGATCTTCGTCAAGGTCTTATTGAAGGCCTCAGCCAGACCGTTAGCTCGTGGGTTGTAAACTGAAGAATATCTCCAGTCTATATTGTGCTGCTGCGCGAAGCGGCTAATCTTATGGCTTCGGTAGGCTGGCCCATTATCGGAGATAATCCGCCGTGGGGTTCCAAACCGATAGATGACGTGCGTCTTGAAGAAATGGAGGATATTCTCCGTCTTCACTTCCCTCAGTGGTACTGCTTCTGCCCATTTAGAGAAGTAATCAGTCGTCGCCAGGATAAAACGATGTCCCGGGATGATGCTGGCTCGATGGGGCCGACTATGTCAGTCCCCCATATTTCGAATGGCCAGCTAGCCACCGTTGGGTGTAGTGGATTCGGATGTTGGTGGATAAAGTCTCCATGAATCTGGCACGAGTGGCATTGCTTCGCATACTCGAGGCAGTCCTGGATCATCGTGGGCCAGTAGTAACCCATCCGTTTAATTTTTAACTTCATCTTTGGGCCTGCTTGGTGAGAACCGCAAAGTCCGTCGTGAACTTCCTGAATGACTCTTTCTGCTTCGTCAGGTCCTAAGCGTCTCAGCCATAGAGAATCAAACGATCTCTTGTATAGAGTATCGTTGACGAAAGCGAAAGATAGAGCTCGTTTCATGAGCTGATGTCTTGAGGACGCTTCTTTGGGCATTCGGTGGGACTTAAAGTAGTCTATGAAGACTTCCCTCCAGTCCTCAGCCTTCTCACGGTCTTTTATTTGTAGGGTCGTCTGCTCAGTCGCCCCCTTTTCTTTATATAATTCCGAAGGTATTTCTGCCGGGGCGAGCACTCGACGGCTTTGTACCACGATTCTTACATCATCGAGGTTTTCGTCCGCCAGCTCGTTAGCAAGTTTGGCCAACGCGTCTGCTTTGCTGTTTTCCGCGCGCGGTATGTTCTCCAAAGTATAGGAGGGAATTTGGGTCAATAGTTGTTGCACCTTTTCGCCGTACTTCACCAACTCTGGTTTGCACGTTTGGTAGTCACCATTTACTTGACTAACGACTAGTTGAGAATCCCCGTATATAAGGAGGTCTTCAATTCCCAGGACGATGGCGATTTCGAGGCCTGCTATCAGAGCTTCGTATTCAGCTTCATTGTTTGTCCTCGGCTCTGTTAAGGAGAAGGCGAAGCGCATTATCCCTCCTTGTGGAGTTGCAAAGACGAGGCCTATCCCCGATTTGATCATTGGGATACCTTGTTTCTGTTTCTTTACGGAGGACGCTCCATCGAAATAGAGTTCCCATCGGGTGTTACCGCCGCCAATCGCATCGAATGCATGCTCGTCCGGCAAATCACAGTTCAGAGGAGAATCGGCCGGTATCGGGTGCTCAGCAAGGAAATCGGCAATGGCCTGGCCTTTCACTGCCTTGAGAGGTTGATACGTTATCGAGAACTCCATCAAGAGCAGGGCCCATTTAGCGAGTCGTCCCGTCAATATGGCTTTTGACATCAAGAATCTAAGGGGGTCCACCTTTGAAATAAGACGGACCTAATGCGCCAACGCGTAGTGTCTGAGCTTTGTTATCGCGAAGATCAATGCCAAGCAGTGTTTTTCAATGGGAGAGTAGTTGCTTTCTGCCCCCAGCAGAACCCGACTTAAGTAGTAGAGCGCTCTCTCTTTTCCCTGATCGTTCTCTTGCGCCCATAAAGCGCCCAAGGAACCTTCGAGGGTGGTTGTATAAAGAATGAGGGGTGACCGGCGCGGCCAACACCGGGGGGTTCTGCAGGTATTGCTTGATCTCGTCTAGTGCACCTTGGCATTTGTGATCCCAAACGAACGGAGTTCACTTTTTCATCAGGTGGCTGTAAGGACGGCATTTGCCGGAAAGATTGGCGATAAATCGCCGGATGTATGCGAGCTTCCCTTGGAGAGACCGCAACTGTTTGAGAGTTCTTGGCGGAGGCATTTCCATGATCGCTTTAATCTTTGATGGATCTATTTCAATACCTCGGTGTCGAACGATGATTCCCAGGAATTTGCCCGAGGAGACTCCAAACGCGCATTTGAGGGGATTCATTTTCAAATTATATTGTCGAAGGCGTTGAAACACAGTCTCCAGATGCTTTAAATGCTCTTCGTATGACATGCTCTTTACTACGAGGTCATCGATATAGCACTCAACGATGTCATGTATGAGGTCATCGAAGATCTTTGTCATGGCCCTTTGATAGGTAGCGCCAGCGTTCTTTAGACCGAAGGGCATAACCCTGTAGCAGAATATACCCAAAGGGGTCCGGAAAGCGGTGTGCTTCTGGTCTTCGGGATGCATCTTTATCTGATTGTATCCTGACGAACCATCCATAAAGGAGAAAACCTCGTGAGTGGACGTGTTATCTATCATTAGCTCGGTTACCGGTACTGGGAAATCATCCTTTGGACAGGCTTTATTGAGATCCCTGAAATCCACGCATATGCGTACCGTCCCATTCTTCTTCATTACCGGGACGATATTGGCAATCCAATCGGGATATTGGACTTCTTGAATAAACCCAGAATCGATCAGCTTCTTGACTTCGGCGTTGATGCTCATCTCCAGCTCGAGTCGCATCCTTCTTGGCGCTTGCTTGACTGGCTTGATATCCGGGGATATTGCTAATTTATGCACGGCAACCTCCGGATCTAATCCTGGTATCTCAGAGTAGTTCCACGCGAAGCAGTCTTTACGCCGTAGTAGCACGTTTTTTAATGCGGCCACCTTTTCTTCAGAGAGTAGCTCGCTGACAAATGTCGGTCGCGGGTCATCTGCCGATCCCAACTCAATCTTCCTAAGGTTATCTGCCGTAGTATGTATACCATCTTCCAGTTCTTTCGGAGCTGGCGGAAATTCTGAGATCACCTCATCATTGCTGTTCTCAAAACACCGGGGAAGGTCATCCACGTTCTCGCGCTCTTCTTTTAATATTGCGATCGTATAACAGGTGCAAATCCGCTCCCAGGACTGAGGTGGATCCGGTTTTGCTCTTGCGGCCTTGGGTTCATGCTTTTGTGGCGGCGTTACCCTCCAGCTGTTGGATAAAGCGAATCTGCCCCGTTGGTACTGGTCCTCGACCCAGTTCTTGAAGGTGAAGCAGTCTTCGGTAGGATGTCCTATGGCTTGGTGGTAAGAGCAATAGCTCGAACGAGAAGCCTTGTTGGCTTGCTCAGGGTGTCTAGATTCTGGAAGCATGATCATTTGATGTTTTAAAGCGAGTTTGAGTAACTTCTCCGTCTTGTCTCGGGAGAAGGAGTACGCTCGACTCATCTTTTCCATAAGGGACGAATCCGAGCCGCGCAGTACCTGTAACCCTCTAATCCTACGTCGTTGTTGTCGGCTCTTCTTTCCGCTCCTTGACTTATTTCCGTCTCCGCATCGGGCCTTTCGCATGATGGGTTGACAAGGATGAATATCTTTGTCTTTTGCAGTCTGTTGAAATAGACGTTGCGTCCTGGCCTTCTCGTAGATGGCCATTTCGCGGCTGTGGTCTTCCCGAGCTGTCTGACCCACTTTCCTGATAGGCTTGCCCATTCGTTCTTCAAACGACGGACTTGGCGCTTCAATCGCGGGGTCTGGTTTTGATGAGGGGTCGGCATCTCCTGACAGGGCGTCCTCTTCTTCATCAAAGGTATATATAGCGTAGCTGCTGTGGGCCCGCTCCCGTTTTCCGGCTCTCGCGTATCCAAGCCCAAGTGTTTCCATTTTCCCGTTGGGCAATTTGCGTTGGGTCCCAGGGACATCCCAAATCTTGTTGTAGAACCGAGCCTGCCGAACAGTCTGTTTTAAGGGTACTCCTTGGCGCTTCAATAGCTTCTTTAATCCATTTGTATAGTATCTGGGCAGACGGATGGGTTGGAGCCTGTCGAATGTAGCATCCGCGCCATGCCAGATCTCTTTCTCTATTTTCGACTCTGAGGATCGGTAGAATAGGATCACCTTCTCACCCCTTCGCCTGGGAGGGACGTAAAACGTTTGCAGGTCCTGCACATTGTGAGCTCGAAGCGTGTCGAGATCCTTGTAGTGTTCTCGCGGTACCATGGTGATTTGCAAACTATGGTCATCGCCAAGGGGTGCTTGTATTGACAGCCGATTGGAGAATACGGCATTAACTTCATCTTCTGAATCACTTCCGAAGACCAACATGGGGGCAGGCGTCCCCAGGTTGTTGCGTTGAGATGGCCCCGCATAAACTATCTCTTCCTCTTCTTCGGTATCGCTCCCGAAAACAGGGATGGTGGCGGCGGCTTTGTTCTCCGGGTTGTGACACCTTTCTGTATCCTCGAAATCTGGCAAAAAGTACTTCGCGTCTTCGTATTTGCGGACTTCGTTCACGGAAAATGGGTTTAACTCTCCTGTTACGGTGTACTCGAAACCATCTTTAAAGTACTTCATACACTGGTGTTGTGTAGAAGGGACGATGTTGTATTCGTGTAGCCAAGGACGGCCGAGCAAGGCATTGTAGCAAGTCTTGGCGTCAATGACATGGAATTTGATGTCTGTGACGAGAAGTCCAAAGCGTAATGTTAGTATCACAGATCCGAGAGTCCGTGACGACTGTGAATCGAAACCGGAGATAGTAATTTTGTCACGAGCGAGGTGTTGCACACTCATGCAGATTTCCTTCAACACCCGAACATTAAGGAGATTGACGGAGGATCCATTATCCACCAGGATCTTGCCTATCTTGATGTCATGGCAGTATCCAGAGACATATAGGGGACGGTTGTGGTCGCACGTCCCGAGAAGGAGGTCTTCATCACCGAAAGTGACGTCGGCCGTATGCACTTCCTCCAGGTTGTCTTTCATCCTTTCAGTGGCGAGGAAGGCTTGGAATTGTTCAGGTTCTTGCAACGCCTTAATTAGCGAGTCTCGCGATTCTTTTGACAATAGGAGGGCATCAAGGATGCTAAGCTGAGAAGGTAGCTTCCTTAAGTGCGCGAGGATGTTATAGTCCACCTTACCCTTCTTAGGAGGGTCTCTGGTAGTTAGTTTTTTCGTGACCTGGTCATCTAAAGTGATATCTTCAATGACCTTTTCCTTTCCCTTATCTTTTCTGCCCACGGGCCCGAGATTCTTTTCTGGGAGTGTGCGATTGCGCAGCTGGATGTTCTCGCAGGCCTCCGATTCCTCCTCTTTCCCTATAACGGATTCTTTAAAGAGAGGGCCCAGAGCCATTTCTTCATCAGAGTCGCTCCCAAAGGTGAGAACTTGTGACCCCCCAGCGTTAACCATGTAACAGTTGCCAGTAGTCCTGTTGTGCCCTTCGACAGTACTTCTTCGCTCCCGACGGCTCTTGCGTTTCACGCGCTTAAAATGTTGCTGACGAGTAACATATCCTTGCCACCATATTTTAAAGGCGTCGCACTCCTCCGTGGGGTGTGAGATTCTCCGATGATATGCGCAATAATTAGGGTGCCTCTCCGCCCTATCGTGTGTATTTCCTTCTGAGGGTGGTAGCTTCAATCCCATTGACATGGCTTTGGCGAACCTTTTCCTCGTCTTGAATATCTTCTTGTTTACTTCGGATGCCTTTTGATCTGGTGGGGGTAGTTCAACTCTTTCATTCAGTCGCCTGCATTTGGTTCCTTCTGACGTTGCCATCTCACGCTCCTGATCCGCTTTACTTTTTAGACGAATCTCGTCTAGAAAGGCATTGATCATTTCATTTGTCAGCCACGCATGCTCTGGTTCGGGTTCTGCCTCCAGCTTCTTAGTGTCAGGAGTTTTCTCATCATCGGTAAACGAATGGGAGATTACGT
This sequence comes from Agapanthus africanus, assembly GCA_030015575.1. NCBI lineage: Eukaryota > Viridiplantae > Streptophyta > Magnoliopsida > Asparagales > Amaryllidaceae > Agapanthus > Agapanthus africanus. Next base: position 605,886,150 of record CM057343.1, read on the forward strand.
TACAACTCGCCACATACTCTTCGGATTCATCCGATGAGCTCTCTTCATCATCTCCCTCTTGAAAGATGTGATTGAGGAACTCTTGCAGTGTGACAGGGGTTCGCGCCTTTTGATTGTATTCTTCCAGCGCATCGATTTGCTTTTGCAATTTCGTGCACTCGTCTCCAAGCTTCGCGGGCTTCTTGGATTTCTTCTTCTTTTTCTTCGAAGCTTTTGACGGCTGGGCGTGAGTATTCGGGCCCTTATCACGAATCTTCGTAGTTGTGCGGGGTCTCAACATCCCCTCGATAATTTGAGGTTCAAGAGGGTCTTTCCATTCGATCGCAGGGCACGCGTGAAGGTCTCTCAGCATTCTTTTTGTTTTCGTTGATAGCATGACCTCCCATGGAGCTTCTTCAATAAAGGAGCAGGTTGCCCCCAATGTATCTGTTTTCTTAGGAGTATGCGGTTGTGGTGGGCTCACCTTCCACTTCTCGGACAGTACAAACTTCCCCTGAAGGTATTGATCTTCAATCCATCCTTTGAAAACGAAGCAATCTTCAATCGGGTGACTTACCGTTTGATGGTAAGGGCAATAGCTAGGGTTATTCACCTCGGTGGGTTGTGGCGGTCGCCTTGGATTCGGCAGGTTTATAAGTCTGTTGCGTATTGCCAGCTCAAATAGCCGTTTCGTCTTGTCTCGTGGGAACGAGTAGGGACGTTTCATCTTCTCATTATAATATCGGCGTCTTTCTTCCAATTGATCTGCCGATTTTGGGGCGTTAGGTTGCTGCTGGGCATTTGCGACGAAGGTCGCCCTCCCTTTACCCTTGTCATTCCGAGGTTCCGACTTCGGGGGAGACGGTCTATGACCCATCTGGTCCATCTGAGCCAACTTGTCGATTAAAGCCTGGAATGTGGTTGGCTTAAAGAACATCATAAACTGGGAGATAGTTGCGTGGGGGTCTAGGGTTCCCACGAACATGCCCACTGCGGGTGCCTCCTCAATGCGTTGTTCGCATCTCGACCACAAGTTCCGCCAGCGTATAGCATACTGGACCCAGGTTTCGCCTGGTTTTACCCTGGCGTTAATCAAAGCAGTTATTGGAGTGCGTTCGCTGGCACTTGCGAATCGCTGAGTGAATAACAACTCCATTTCAGCGAACGTTTTGATAGAATCATTCGGGAGTTCCGAATACCATTCGAACGCTGTTTCTGATAAGCTGCCCACGAACTGTCGAAGCAACAGTTTATCATCACCGCCGGTGTTACCGCAGAGGGCCCGGAACTGGGCGACATGTTGATGGGGATTGCCGGTCCCCTTGTACACGTGGAATTTTGGTATCATATAGCCTTGCGGATATTTGATTTGGTCGTACCAGCTTGGATACGGCCGCCCCGTTTTCACGACTTGACCAGCTGCCTCAGTCGCATGATGGACCCGGATTTGCTGGGCTATGTAGTCAGCCAAGTCCGCCTTAGAGATTGCCTCCTCCTTGGCCGTTGAGAGGGCCGGCAGTGGATTCGACGTTTCTCCTCGGTCGTCTTCAAGAACGATTGGGGGATCTTCGGCGGGCAAGTCCTGCTGGATCATCATTCCTATCATATCTTGGAAGAGAAGGCCCATACGCTGTATGTTGGCTGCTTGTTCAGCAGCCTCTTTGTCCTTTTTCTCCAGTATCCGGCGAAGGAATTCAGCGTCGGTTTCTTCCTCCTGTCGTGCGTCTGAGGACGTTTCTGGGCTTTCTTTTGGCCCGGTAAGTGCGGCCATAGCATTCATCATTTCTTGGAGCTTTTGCTGTTGCTCCCGGGCTTTCGTCACGGATCGGGTAAGTGGTCGGTGGCCTGTAGAAGTGCGGCTCTCCTCCTTTCCAGAGGCCATGTATACTGTGTGGACCATCATGCCCCCAGACTTAGGGCGTCTGGGCTCAGTGCTTTTAGCCGTCGCTGCACGCTGGGGGGTCTTCTCTGGCTTCCTCTTTTTATGAGCCATGGAGGTTGAGGGGGCCGTTGAGGTGGGCGTCCCGACAGCCTTTCGAGGTTCGGCCTGGTGACCAGCTTCCGGTTGGATTTTCAGCTTCTTGTGCTGGAGGGAGAAGTTTGGATCGATGGTCGAGTCTCGGGCCTGTCGCCAAACCTTATAGATTTTAAAAGATAGCCGTTGAGGCGATTGTGGCTGTTCTGATTCCCTTTTCACAACCTTTTTTAACGGGGGAGGAGACCTCTTCAGCACTGCAGTAGGAGAATTTCTTCGCACCTTATTTAGCATTTCGAAGCTGTTCCCAGTCGGAACAGCAGCATTAACTTCTGCCGTCGGGGCTGGTGGAGTCAATCCGGAGGGGGAGTTGCCCCCAGCCTTCCTTATTCGGCGCCAATGATGACGTCGAGCGCGTCGAGCGGACGGCGCTGGTTCAGCGGTAAGAATGGTCTTGTCTTGCCCCCTGTGTGGGTGGGGGGTTGTTGTTGGTGTTAGCCTGTCAAAGACCGATGTCTTCTGGGCAGTAGGAGCGGGAGCCGAAGCCGTCAATCTTGTAAAGACCGACTTTTTGGCCGGAGAAGCCACCTTGGCAATTTCGGGGGTAGGAGCGGCCACTTTCTTAGAAGTAGCCTCCTCTGAGATTGTAGGCCCCATGATGAGTTCGCAAGATTTCTGGCCCAATCTAGAGAAGACCGAGGCATTGACGTTGGGCGACTCGTTGAGAGGAGCCGCGGCAGGGGTAAGACGATCAAAGACCGACTTCCTGAGAGCTTCCTTTGTCAGCACCGGCGCCACGAAGCTTGATGGGGGGAGTATAGTCCCAAAGAACAATCCGGTAGTGGCTTGAGTCACTTGGTCCACCGGCATTGTGAACAACGAAGCAGCTTGGGGTTCATAGGCTATACCTCCTGGCGAGGTAGAGCGTTGGTCGCAATTGCAGTTTGAGCAGTTGGAGGATTTCGCAAAAGTAGAAGCCATCGATCCTTTGCTTTCTGTAATAGGCAAGATGCCAATTTTTAGTATCTTGAAACCCAAGGGCAACTATTAACAAACCACGATTGGTTCGCGAATCACGACACACGAAGTGTGGAGTGGAAAGAGGAAAAGGTCCCACCGGGCGTGCCAGAATCTGTTCCCCTCCGAACGGCGGCCTGACGCTCGGGCGTCCGTGCCTGAGGTTCGGGGCAGATGCTAATGGGTGCTATCCGTCCATCTCTCCGAAGATGCCAAGTTGTTTATGGCACCGTGCATCGGGGGTTTAGACGGATGCGGCCGATGTAGCAGACTTCGTCAGATTCCCCCTCGTTTGAGGGGTTTTTGATTGTGGGGACGCTCTTCCCTGCAGGCGCAAGCCCCTGCAGTTAATTACGCTACCGCATTGCGGTAACAACTTTCTCCTTCTCCGGATGGTCACTTCGTGTCGTGTGTGTTTATTTTATGTTTTGTTGCCCGTGGATCGTTTACGGAGACCGAGTTATGTCGTCGCCCGTAGGGCGTGGACTAGTCCAAATTCGTGTTTATCTTAGATTTGGGTTTGGGGGTTTGGTTTGAGGATACGTCAGCCATTCTCGAGGCTAAGATCAACTCAAACGTTTGTTAAGGATACGTTAGTCCGATTTGAGACTAAGATCAACTTAACGGGATCGTTTAGATCCGACAAAGGAGTGTTTGGGCTCCATTGTTCCAGTTTAGGGACATAGTGGTCCATCGTATGTGTGGCCGTCGGGACCCGTCACCTCTCTGACGACGTTGAAGGATTACAACGACGGATGTCAGAGGAGTTCAGAGATGTACCCTCGAGCCAAAGTTAATTTGGGGGATTCATAGTCCAGTCTGTTTGAAGGTTTAAGGATACGTTAGCCATCTTTGAGGCTAAGATCAACTTAAACGGGACCGTTTAGATCCGACAAAAGAGCATGCGGGGCTCTATTGTTCTAGTTTAAGGACATTGCGGTCCATGGGTAGTTTAAGGACATTGCGGTCCATGGGTAGTTTAAGGACGTTGTGGTCCATGGGTAGTTTAAGGACGTTGCGGTCTATTGTTAGTTTTAAGACATCTCGGTCAAGGTTAAGGACGTCGTAGTCCATGGGTTTAAGGACTCCACAGTCCGGTATGTGCTCTGGATGCTTCACACGGGTTCACTGCCGTGCTAGGCGAGGACCAGGCTCCGCTCTGGATGCTTCACACGGGTTCACTGCCGTGCTCTGCGAGGACCAGGATCCGCTCTGGACGTTTTCCACGGGGTCAAAGAGTGACATTATCCGCGTTCCACGTAACCAGGAATTTTGCTTTAGACATGGGTTTAAGGACCCCACAGTCCATATCATGGGTGGTCATCGGGACCCGTCACCTCTTTGATGACATTGAGGGATTACAATGCCAAGTATCAAAGGAGTGAAGAGATGTACCCTAGAACCGGAATGGCTTAAGTAGTTCTTGGCCCAATTTGGGATCAAGACCAATTAATTATGTTATGAGCCCATTAGCCCAGTTAATTACGAATTGAGGACTTATGGCCAGCTTGGGCTAAGTCCAATCATGTTTGGAATATTGGCCTTTTGTTGGTCCATTGAAGGAGAGGCTTTGCCTCTATCCATTTAGCCAATTGGGCCAAAGCCTAGTGTTAAACTCTACAGAGCAATCAGTGTTGAACACTGGGAATGAGGTTGACAAGATAGTGTTTAACACTAAAAGATAATTGGTGTTAAACACCAGCAACAAGGCTTTCAGATTAGTGTTAAACACTAAAACAGATCAATATCAAGCATTGGCAACAAAGCTCTCAAATTAGTGTTAAACACTAAGGTAGTCAGTGTTGAACACTACAATGGAGATCTCGGATTAGTGTTAAACACTAAGGTAATCAGTGTTGAACACTGCAAATAAGGTTCTTTGATTAGTGTTGAACACTAAGGCCCAATAGTGTTTCAATACTGTGTTCAAGAGTTCCAATTTAGTGTTAAACACTAAGGCAAGAAGGGTCACGTGGCAACACGTGAAAGCGCCCTCCCTTTATTTATTCTGCTGGGATTATCGCCTCTTTCAGAGCATCACGTGCCATCACGTGACGGGCATTCAAATGCTTATATGTTAAGGCTTCTGCTGAGGGTCATGTGGGTCACGTGGGGTGCTGCCTCAAAGGGGCTTTCTATAGATCTTTTGGGGGGTCACGTGGTGACACGTGATCCTGCCTCTATGTTGTTTTAGAGGATCTGTTACTCCTTTTTTCAGGAATTAAATTCCTCGAGCTTTAAATTTCAGAGGAATTAAATTCCTACTTCCTTTTGAAGACTTGTATTCTGGAACAGAGTTGAACTCTGAATTTTCTGTAGGAATTAAATTCCTCGTTTATGCGAAGAACTGAATAGGGTTAAAACCCTGATAAAAGCTTTTAAGGAATTAAATTCCCATTCTCTGTTAAATTATGATCAAAGGAATTAAATCCCCGCTGTTCCAACAGAACTAGGTTCTTAATTAGGGTTAAACCCTGTTTCTCTCTGTTCTAAAGGAATTAAATTCCCATGACACAGGGTCAAGCCCTAATTTTATCTTAGAGGAATTAAATTCCTATAGTTCTGTGAGAATTAAATTCTCATGTTTCCATTTCCTCTCTATATTTTGGATCTGCATGGCAGTATCTCAACCCATTGAGAATTAAATTCTCAACCTAAAGGGGAGATGTGCACTTTGCAGATCCTCTATCAAAGAGAGAAGAAATATGTTCTTCTGTTTTTATATTATCAGAGTTAAACTCTGTTGAGGATTAAATCCTCCTTCTTTCAAAAAGCCTTCCCTTTCTTACCTAGGGTTTTCTTTTGCAGAAGCTCCAAATTCCTCAAAGTATCGAGGCTCTCTCCTTTTTTTTTCTTTCTGCGTATATGTCTCCTTTTTTGTATCTCTTGGTTCCTATTTATAGGAGAAGCAGCCGAATAAATTAGTTTTGTGACGAATCTTCATTGAGAGATTTGATTTACATCCTTCATTCGTTCTGGACCTTTGGATTATTAGGTGAATTTTATTCACCATTGGATTTTAAATCCAGAGATTCTCCCTTGTTATTTTGGTTAGATTTAAGGGGGAAATCTTTCCAAACCCGAGATTTTCCATAGATAGATGATATTTAAATCACTTCTGAATCTTTAATTCGATTGGTCTCGGATAATCACTTTCCTTTGGAAAGATTCAAATCTCCCTCAGAATTTAATTCTGTCGTTAAAATGGGCTTTGAAAGCCGGTCACGTGTGACCACGTGACCCATGGTCACGTATGGACACATGACCCTCTTTGGAATGAAGAGTCTTCTTTCTTTCTGCGCTGTCTTCTGGTTGCTGTTTTAGTCATCACGTGTTAACACGTGACCATTGGTCACGTGTGAACACGTGACCCCTGCTAGGAGCCTCCTTCTTTTTTATCCGATTGAAGGACCGGTCTGCTGCTTCGAGCGTCACGTGCCAACACGTGACCTCTTCTGACCCCTTTTTTCTTGACTTGATCAGTGGACCTTTTCCTTGACTTGATCAGGGAACCCATAAGCCTTTTCCGCTGTTTTCATATGTCACGTGTCAACACGTGACTGCTGGTCACGTGTGAGCACGTGACCCCTCTTTCTGAAGCTTTTCCCATAAGCTTTTCTGATTTTAAATCAGGAAACAGGGGGGTTGTGCTTATTTACGCATCACTTTGTATCATACTTTGCATAAGCACAAAACATATATAAAAAACACATTTAATATATAATTTTATAATAAAAGATTAGATAGTGAAAAATTACATCCAAAAGATTAGAAAAATTTAAGAAAACCGAGAAAGTTAGAAGTTTTCTTAAACGAACTAGTAATAAGTAGTTATGAGCCATTGTCCCAAGGGTTAGTAAGATGAAAGAAATCATTAATCTGAGGATAAAAATAAGTCTGAAAAATAGTTCCTATTCTGGAAGCCAAACATTTGAACGTTGATACCCTACTATACGCACTTACACACGTCTTGAAACTCGGGATAGTAGAGAATACCTTGAAATGCTCTTGTCTAAAAACCAAAGTATGAAGGAAATTATAAATGAATAAAATATAAAATGGTGTAGAAAAATGAACACTGGTTTTGTAATCATCAAGGCAGCAATAAAAAAATATAGCGAGGGTGCTTCATCACCTAGTGCCTTAGACCAACTGGTTTGGGAGTCACTGCTAAGCCTTAGGTGTTGCAAGACGAGGAAAATGCTATTTACGCCTAATCAGCAAACACATGACTAATCGGTCGGTTAGTATCTCAAGAAGTATTAACGGTCGCTTGAAAAATGTGTGAGTAAATCCATCCAAATTATTCACCAACTAAAAAGTACTGATGTAGATGGACAAGAGTATGATAGCTTGAATTGAATTCTCCGAGTGTAGGGATGTCTTTTACACACAAGTAGGGGTATACGATCGGTGTTTGGAAGAAAGGTAAGAATGAAGAATAAAGGCGATATTTTATTGAGGGATAATGTGATTTCTAACATCTTTTCATGACTATTAAGATAAGGCTCATGACAACCGAAAAGCTAGTATAGTTGGAAACTCTAATTTTCGAAGTTTTTTTTTACAATTCTGATCTTTACATGTAACTTTCACGGTCTTCCTTTTATTATAAATTTTGTGGGTGTAATCCGCTGAAAACCCTCAGGAGACAACACTCCTCCTACTAGGGACACCTAGAGGTTTAAAGGATTGTTGCACGTGCTCAGTGCAATCGTGTTCCTACGAAAGTGTGCTAGTTAGTTTTTCTTTTTCTTATATTTTCTCCTTCTCTTGAATAAAACAAGTTTGCTCGAGACAACTAAAATTAAGTTTGGGGGAATTTGATCAGTCGAAAATATTCCATTCTTAACACATCAATTTCCCTACTCTTTCTAATCATCTAAAGGTGTTTGGTATAAATATAGCACACATTAGCAATCCGTTTGCAAAATATCAAATAACATGTGTTATGCATTATAACCGGCATTGTGAGGGAAATTGTGTGTTTATTACTACATACATGATCTTTGTATATTTAAACACTTGTCTCGAGATTATGTGCAGGAAATTCCCCAGGTTAAAGAGCCGGAATCACAAAAGTGCTGATAAAACGCATCAAGTCCAAGACTTGAGATCTGGTAGTAAACTAGAAAGAACTATAAGATTCCAGACATCAGGAAACAACCCTAAATCCAACACCATAATACCCTGAAGATTTGAAGCATTAAGTCCACTATATGGCCGCGGATCCGCGGCCGAGTCAGGCCTATCCGCCGTGGATCCGCGGCCGACTCGTCGGCGATTGGTACTTTTTCCCGAGGCTCTCTTTTAACGGCCAAACTTCTTTAAGATGCTTCAGAGTCCCTATAAATCTCCAGAAGCTTCTCTACAACAGCCAATCTTCTAGTGTAAGCTTGGTACCTACCTAGCTTCCTATGCAAGCCTCATAACAACTAAGCTTCTAGGAGACGATAAGGAAAAAAAACTATAAAAGGGGACCTAGGGGTTCATTACAAAGGTTGTTGTTCATTAATTTTGGGGGTTCAATAATTTCATACACAAGTTGAGTGACACAACTTGTGATCGAATCCAAACCCTAACCCAAATCCAATTCCAAAGCCAAATCAAGATTCATCGAGAACAAATCAAGAAAGCAAATGAAGATCCTTTGAAGCAACGCCGATCATCATCCGAGCAAGAGATCCACGACGATCCACGACTCAAGAAGATCGATGCGAAGCTAATTTCGGTGGATCTAGTTACCTCCTCAAATCTTGTAACCTCGACTTGAGTGAATTGTACTTAATCGTCAATTAATAAAGGTGAAAATTATAAATCTTGCTTTTCTTTACATTCTTGCATTATGAAGAGTTATCGATTCTTGATTCTTTCCTTTTTCATGATGTGTGAGTGAAATCTCCGCTTGTAGCGGAATCGAGAGAATAGGTAGATGATGATGATGAAATCCTTGAACGATTCTTAAGTCTTATGAGTTTTGTAAACTTTAGGAAATTGAATCAACGAAGACCTAATTTGAGCGAGATCACTTTCTTGAATGTTTTCGCTCCAAATTAGAGATCAACGATCGGTGATTTAATTTGCTAGAGGCTACAATTTGAATGATAATCAATGAAAGGACAAGGGATGGTGAAGGAGAAACCCTAGTTTCTTCAATAGATCCCTAAATCTCGTTGATCATTATCGATCTAGCAACAAATTCTCAATAGATAAGAATTCGTAATCATTAGTATTCATCATCACCATCAATTTGATCGATTCCTACAAACTACTTTACAAATCTTGAGAATTCAATTAGTTTGGACATTTTCTTGATCTTTATTAATTCTTGATACTAGATCTAATTTCTTTATGTTTCTTGAAACAAAACCTCACAAATCTTGAATATTTTCTTTTATATTTTCTTTTATATTTTCTTTTCAACTCAATTAAAACGATTTCGAACAAATTCACACAATCTCTGTGGATGATACGCTCTCGCTAACGAACCTACAATAGGCACCGTTAATTGATTGCGGTTTACAAATTTCTTTGGTTGTGATCTTTTACACTTTTCAAAACACGACACATGAAATGATCAATCAAGAGTTGTGAGCTTCTTTCATCAACTATTCCCGAACAGGACCTTGTGGTATGCACAATCTGTTTCCGTATCTTAAAGATCCGTCTTCGTGGATGATGAAGTATGTTCTATGTCCACTTTCTACTTGTTCTCTGATCTTTTCCAATTTGGCATCACTTGCTTGAGCTGTTTTGATCTGATTGACAATAGTAGACTAAACTTGTAAGTTCATCAACTCTGAAGTATTACCTGGCATAACCACTTCAATCTCCATCTTGTGCAAATCTTGCTGTAGCTTCCACTGTGCGGTGAGATTCATTGATAACGGCTGGCGACTAAGTGCATCAGGAACTACATTCACCTTTCCTGGATGATATTGTATGTTGATGTCAAAGTCCGCCATAAGTTCTAGCCATCTTCTCTGCAGCATATTCAGCTCTTTCTGAGAAAACACATATTTCAGACTTTTGTGGTCTGTGTATATATCTACCCGTTCTCCAAGAAGATAATGACGCCAAATTTTCAGTGCAAATATAAAGGCCGCCAACTCCAGATCATGCGTTGGATAATTACGCTCATGAATCTTCAACTGTTTCGATGCATAAGCTACAACTTTTCCATACTGGTGTAGAACACATCATAATCCCTTACCGGATGCATCACAATGCACGACAAAACCTCCAGATTGGTCCGGTATTACGAGAATAGGCGCTGATGTCAATCTTGACTTGAGTTCTACAAAAGCCTGTTCGCATGCATCTGACCACACAAATACTTCATCTTTACGTGTGAGCTTGGCCAGGGGTGTTACAATCTTCAAAAAGCCTTCTATGAATCTTCGGTAGTATCCCGCTAATCTCAAAAAACTTCGAATGTTTTTCACTGTCTTTGGTGTCGGCCATTCGCTTACTGCTCATACTTTAGCTGGATCTACCGGGATTCCTTTACCCGAAACGATATGTCCGATAAATCCGACTTGATCTAGCCAAAATTCGCACTTGTTGTACTTAGCATAGAGTTGATGCTGTCGCAAAGTCTCCAGGACAATTCGAAAATGTTCAGCGTGCTCTTTCCGATTTTTTGAATACACCAAGATATCATCAATGAAAATGACAACGAACCTGTCTAGGTACTCTCGGAAAACTTGGTTCATTAGATTCATAAATATAGCCAGTGCATTGGTCACTCCAAATGGCATCACGAGAAACTTGTAATGACCATAGCGAGTCTTGAATGCATTCTGCGGAATATTAGACTCTTTGACCTTCACCTGATGATAATCCGAACGAATATCTAATTTTGAGAAAACGCAAGACCCACTTAGCTAATCGAACAGATCGTCGATTCGTGTCACGCCCTGCTTCCCGGTGTACGGATAAGGAGATGCGACGAGGCACGTGACGTATTTACTCAGAAGTAAACACGTTAAGCGTAAATAAGCAATATAATATAAATGTACACAAGAAAGACATGAGATGTAAATGAACAACAACTTTTTATTTATTAAATATTCTTTACAATACAACTGAAAAGTAAGTACAATGTGGAAAGCAATGCCTAAACAATGGCATGAATTGAAAGTAAAGTATATACAGTGACTACAGCTCGGGGTTCTCAATAAACTGCTCCAAGTCTTCCTGGCTGGGCTCGATCTCCAGAGAGTCGGGTCCTCCTGACAACATACCAAAGAAAGAATAGAAAATGATTGTTGTCAGTGAACAATCGCTCGGTAAGTCCTAAAGAAATAGAATAGACAGATAAAAGAATATAGCTGGTATATGTCTGTTTGTTATGTTAACGTAGTTGTTTGTAACTTGGTACAGAATGTGCCAGTGTATACGAGAGGAGTCTAACTTGCTCCGTGGATTAAGGTATAAGGAGTACAAGGCCCCGTCAAAACCCACGGGACAACGGCAACGGATGTTCAGGTTAGGTGTATTAAAGTGACCATCATCATGCCACTTTTAACACATTCCGTACCAGTCTACCCCTTTAAAAACCCTGTAAATGAATATTGTATTGTTTGTAAGGATTTGTTGTATAAAACTTGCCGAAACTATGATATCAGTTGTTCATGTAAATGGATCAGATGTAAACGAATAGTCATGTAATCAAGTCAATATATATCCATGGTTCGGTCCAGTCGAGTCATGTTGATATTTGATAGTATTATGGTATTCATGTTCAAGTTCCAGTATATATGGATTCATGATGTATTGGAGTTATATTTGAATTGTATGTAGATTAGAATTGTATCAGATTAGACCGAGACTCTGTCTGAGTCAGACACTTTAATAGAATTTGATTCCTGAATTAGGTTTTGGAGTTATCGGTAACTGCTGCACACGGACGGCAGGATTTGTGAATTTTTCCAAGTCAATTACCATTGATAAACCCGTTTTAGTTTCCTACCTTAAATAGGCAAGCACCCACTTTCTCCGGCTCTCCGAGGCTCAAGAGAATTGGTCTCTCTTAAACCTATATTTACTAGGGTCCTTATTGTAAATTAATAAACTTGAGGGGGTTTTATGAAAAATAGTTTTGATAAACTTTCAAAATAAACCTCAAGCATTTATTTATTGTATTTAGGGTTTTCATGGATGTAGATTTTAAAAGTGAGGTATTCTAGTGAATAAATACCTAGCTTTAATAATATATGGTATTTTTGTGTAAATTGGAATTGTATGGATTGATAAAGGTATTTTCTTGAAACTTATGATTCTTTTCTTTTATTTAGAAAACATGGAATTTATTATATATTTAAAATAGATGGTTTGATAATATTATATATATAATTATTAAAGATAAATTTTATTTATTAAATAGAAATTCACGTTTTTCTAAAAAATTGTATTAAAATTCCATCGAGATCGGATGCTCCGTGAGGAGGTCTGCATCTTACTCTACTAGTTCCGAGGATGTGCGATAACCCGCACCATCCAAATTAGGTTCCCCAAAATGAATTGTAGAAGCTTAATTGCAAGGAATTTAATTAAAACAATGTTAAAGAATACGGTTTTATTAGTTTAAGATATTTTATTGTAAAATTGTATTTATCCCACAAAAATATTGTTCTAAACCATCATGCTATATCATGATGAGTGTTGTGATGAGATAGGTCATTATCTCGTGAGTTTTCTAAAGGTAATATGAACAAATATGATGAAATGGTACCGTAAGTAAACCTTGTGGTATTTAACCGTAAAATTAAAATAAAAGTTGTATAACATTGTATTTTGAATTGAAACTTGTTCTAAATGTTTGTTTTAAGATTACTAAACAAGTTATAACAATATGGATGTTTGGTTATTAAGAAAAGTTATGTTTTTAACAAAATTAGAATCGGAAGTCGTAATAACTCCGCTTCCGATGAGTTTTGAGAAAAGAACTTTTTAAGTCAATAAGAGGGAAGAGGAGAGGGGGCTCACTGGATTAGATGAGAGAGGGGAGGTAGAGAAAGAGTTTGAGAGCTTCGTGCAGTCGCGGTGTCGCCGGATTTGTCCCGAGTCATCGCCAGAAGATGACCTTGGGCTAACTCCACTTGTACAACTAAATTGACTTGGAAAAATTTGAGAGTTTTGATGATTGATTTCAAAATAGAGAGGGATAGGGTGTGGGATGGTATTTATAGGATAGAATTAGAGTTTAGGGAATTAAAAATGCATTAAAATGGATTAAAGAGGTGGATTTAATCTCTCTGTAAATTTACAGAGAAATCAAACAACAGAGGAGTAGTGGGGGAGGCCAAAGGGTGTTAGGGAAAAATTTGAGACCATTCCCCATGGAGGGGCCCGGCGGCGCCGGCCCAAATGCCTCTCTCGCCGGTCGATTGGAAGGGGTGGGGCTTGGATTGGTGCCACGTGTCGGGGTCTGTTCATATAATAATTTCCACATGTTTGATTTCTGAGACTTTTTATTTTTACGTGTATTGCACGTGTAAACTTTTGGGCTTCCAAAAAGTTTAAAAGAAAAATCATTAAAAACAATATGTGGCTGGGGGGATTTGAACACAGGGGCTACGTTACACTAGTGCAAGGCTTTACCAGTGAGCTACAGGTCTTTCTTGCTATCCTTGAACAAATTAAATACTTATAGCATTCTTAGGGTTGCAAATACTCCATTAACTTTAAACAAATTTCTGTACATTAAAAACAGAGTCGTTACATTCTACCCTCCTTATAAAAATTTCGTCCTCGAAATTTACAATTATTTAAGAACTAATTTACAAACAAGTAAGGGTATCTTGCACGCATGTCGTCTTCTCTTTCCCATATTAATTCTCCTGGTGAATCTTTTCTCCACATCACCCGAACCAGGTTTACTTCCTTGTTCCAAAGTGATTTTACCTTTCTGTCCACGATCTCAATGGGTTGTTGCTCACAAGATAAATCCGTCTGTACAGTGAGCTCGGAATGATTAAGGATATGACTGGGGTCGCTCACATATCTTCGGAGCTGGGATATGTAGAACACGTTGTGCACTCCTTCCAATGAGGGTAGAAGTGCCAAGCGATATGCCACTTCTCCGACTCGTTCGAGTATGTCGAACGGTCCAATGTACCTCGGACTTAGCTAACCCCTCTTTCCAAAACGAATCACTCCACGGTTTGGAAAGATCTTTAGAAAGACATGATCGTCCGGTTGGAACTCCAAGTGTCGGCGCTTTGCATCTGTCCAGTGTTTCTGTCAGTCTTGGGCTATGTGCATTCGTTCTCTGATAGTGCGAACTACATCTACAGTCGCCACTATCATCTCAGGTCCAAGGAGTTCCCTATCTCCGATATCGTCCCAACTTAACGGTGAAAGACACTTCTTTCCATAGACACTGCAAAGGGTGTCATTCCAATACTCGCTTGGTAGCTGTTGTTGTATGAAAACTCCACAAGATGTAGGCGATCTTCCCACGATCCTCCAAAGTCTAGCATACAAGCTCTTACCATATCTTCAAGGATCTGAATCGTTCGTTCAGACTGTCCATCTGTTTATGGATGGTAAGCTGTGCTAAAGTTCAGACTCGTTCCCAAGTTAGCTTGCAGACTCTGCCAAAATTGCGATCGAAATCTGGTGTCACGATCGGAAACAATGAAAACAGGTACTCCATGTAATCTCACGATCTCCTGCATGAGTTCATGGGTATCAGAAATAGTACACTATGAAGAGTTAAATCTTACTAGATTCAGACTTACTTCCATGTACTTCTTTGCTAGTGTCTCAGTAGATTGGCCAACTCGAAATGGGATGAAGTGAACCGACTTTGTGAGTCGATCCACAATAACCCATACTGCATCGTTACCTTTTGTGCTGTGAGGAAGAGCAGTCACAAAATCCATGGTAATATGTTTCCACTTCCATTCTGGGATAGGTAACGGTTGAAGTAGACCGACAGTCCTGTAATGTTCAGCTTTTACTTGCTGACACACCAAGCATTTGGCTATGCTTCTGGCTACTTCACGCTTCATTCCATGCCACCTATAATGTTGACATAGATCTTTGTACATCTTTGTACCACCAGGGTGTACTGAATATGGAGAGCTGTGAGCTTCTTTTATCAACTCTTCCCGAACAGGACCTTATGGTACGCACAATCTACTTCCGTATCTCAAAGATCCGTTTTCGTGGATGATGAAGTCTATTCTAAGTCCACTTTCTATTTGGTCTCTAATCTTTTGCAACTTGGCATCACTTGCTTGAGCTGTTTTGATCTGATTGACAATAGTAGACTAAACTTATAAGTTCATCAACTCTGAAGTATTACCTAGCATAACCACTTCAATCTCCATCCTGTGCAAATCTTGCTGAAGTTTCCACTATGCGGTGAGATTCATTGATAGTGGTTGGCGACTAAGTGCATCAGGAACTACATTCACCTTCCCTGGATGATATTGTAGGTTGATGTCGAAGTCTGCCATAAGTTCTAACCATCTTCTCTGCCGTATATTCAGTTCTTTCTAAGTAAACACATACTTCAGACTTTTGTGGTATGTGTATATATCTACCCGTTCTCCAAGAAGATAATGACGTCAAATCTTCAGTGCAAATACAACTGCTGCCAACTCTAGATCATGCGTCGGATAGTTGCACTCATGAACCTTCAGCTGCCTTGATGCATAAGCTACAATTTTACCATGCTTATGTAGAACACATCCTAATCTCTTACCGGATGTATTGCAATGCACTACGAAACCTCCAGATTGGTCTGGTATGACGAGAATAGGTGCTGATGTCAATCTTGACTTGAGTTCTACGAAAACTTGTTCGTATGCTTCTGACCACACGAACTCTTCATCTTTATGTGTGAGCTTGGTCAGGAGAGTTGCAATCTTCGAAAAGGCTTCAATAAATCTTCGATAGTATCCTGCTAATCCCAATAAACTTCGAATTTCCTTCACTGTCTTTGGTGTCGGCCATTCGCTTACTGCTGATATTTTAGCTGGATCCACAGAGATTTCTTTGCCTGAAACGATATGTCCGAGAAATCCGACTTTTTCTAACCCAAACTTGCACTTGCTGTACTTGGTATAGAGTTGATGCTGTCGTAAAGTCTCCAGGACAATCCTCAAATGTTCAGCATGCTCTTTCCGATTCTTCGAATATACCATGATGTCATCGATGAATATAACAACGAACCTGTCTAGGTACTCTCGGAAAACTTGATTCATCAGGTTCATAAATATGGCTGGTGCATTGGTCACTTCAAATGGCATCATAAGAAACTCATAATGACCATAGCGAGTCCTGAATGCCGTCTTCGGAATATCAGACTCTTTGACCTTCACCTGATGATAACCCAAACGAAGATCTAACTTTGAGAAAACGCAAAACCCACTTAGCTGATCGAATAGTTCATCGGCTCGTGGTAGTGGATACTTGTTCTTTATCGTGACTTCATTCAAAGCTCTGTAATCAATGCACATTCTGTATGAACCTTCCTTCTTCTTCATAAGCAAAAATGGAGATCCCCAACTTGAAGTACTTGGACGAGTCCATCCTTTCTACAGAAGTTCGTCCATCTGAGTACGGATCTCCTTCAAACCTTCTGGACTTACGCGATATGGTGCTTTGATCGCCGGTTGTGCACCAGGTACTAAGTCAATACTGAATTCAAGAGCTCGATCGGGAGGAAAACCTGATATATCATCAGGAAATACATCTTCGAACTCTCAAACTATCTCTGGCTTCGATTCTTCGGCTTGTGTTGTTGCAATCATTACTTTCCTCGGTTTTGCTTTGTATGTGCTAGGCTCCAGGGTACGGGCTCCACTTTTGAAATAAAAGACCGGATGCTCTGGAATCTTGAACTCCACTCTCCTTTGACGACAGTCGATAGTAGCGTAGAAAGTTCCTAGCCAATCCATACCCAAAACTATATCGAAGTTCGGTATGTCCAGCACCTTGAAGTCAACATAAAATTCTCTGCTGCAGACGACTACTGGACACAGGTCGTATCCCATTGTTTCCTTTAGAACGCTGTTCCCTGAACTGACATTCCAGCTGGATACGAGCGGTTTAACTGGAATCGTATGAGTTCGGACGAACCGTTGTGACATAAGGCAATGAGATGCTCCGGTATTGAAGAGTGCTAGTGCAGGGAGTGAGGTTACTAAGATTGTACCTAAGTTATGTGGAATATGTTTAGGTATAGGAAAAGATATTTTGATATGTATAAAGATTGAAAGAAAGTTTGAAAAAAAGGAGTTACCAGTGATGACTTGGGCAGTGGCTTCAGCTTCTTCCACAGACATTGTGAATTCCTGTCGCCTTGGTACATTCCTCCTTACCGGGGGAGCATTTCTCTGTCCGTTCCTCTGTCCTTGATGTAGGTTCCTTTGTGCTTGATGGAACTGACGAGAAGAAGGTGCAGTATGTCCACGAGGAGGTGGAGCTGGGAGAGCAAGACAAGGAGCAGGTGCCTGGATAGTTGGTCGCTGCAAATAGGTGATTGCTGGTCTGGGTGAGGTATTCTGATTGAGTCTGTGAGGACAAGACCCAATATCATGTGTGGATGAGCCACAGACTAAACAGAGGTGATTAGCACGCCTACAATCCTTTTCCAGGTGTCCATTCCTTTTGCAATAAAAGCAGAAATCTAGATTTGGGCTGGTTGAATGGTACTCCCGGTCTCCTGGGTACAAACGGTGGATTAGAAGAGGCTCCTCGTGCTATCTGAGTAGCAGGGCGCTTCATCTCGGCAGATTGAGGTCTGCCCTTCTTCTTCACCACTGCCTCATATCTTTGGGCAGCCTTCAAATCTAGGTCATAGGTTAGGAAATCCCCTGTAGCTAAAGCAGCTTGGATCTTCTGGTCCAACCCTTGCTGAAATCGTTTGACCCTAATATCAGCAGTCGGTATGAAATGTGTCGCGAACCTGTTACGGTCTTGTGTTAGCTGTGTAGTACGTGATAAAGAAAATTCGAATATTTAAGACATATCTTACCTGCTCATCATGGTGAATTCGGCGTCATACTCATCCACAGATTTGGTCCACATCGAACCCTGTTGCAAGTGGATGAATTGCTGCTCCATGTCGAATCGGACAGTCTCGGGAAAATATTTCGCGTGGAACATCCGCGAAAAATCCTCCATTCGATCGGCCAGGCAAGACGGCTTTCTTCCGCCTTCCACTAAACTCGAGCATTATCGGTAAGTTGCAGCTTTGCAACCCTTACTTAAGCAATGTCTGGCACTTGTGCTGCTGCCAAATCGTCTTCGATCGACTGAACCCATTCTTCAGCTTCCAATGGGCTCTCTTTCCCAGAGAATTGCTTCGGATGCAGTGCCCGAAATTGCTTCACTCCAGGTGCCTCAGCTTCTGGGCTGTGTAGAAGTATAGAAGTCTACTGCTGTTGTCCCCCCAAGAGGCTCTTAATTGCCTCAAGCAATACCGTCTGCTCGTTGATAGGAGATGCTACGGTAAGTGTAAGTGGTAGAGGAGGTGGTGTGGTGTTACCATTGGCGTTCGTGCTCGTATTGTTCGGGGAATCCATAACCTTGAAAGAAAGAAAAATAGGGTTATAATAGATTCAAGGAATAGGAAATGTAAAGAATGTTTTAGTTGCTGATTCTTATGATATATTGCTTAGGTTTCCATGCAGAACCGCCCTGCATGATATGACTTCATGCAGAACGGATCTGCATGGGCCGCCAACAAAACCTGTCACGCCCCGCTTCCCAATGTATAGATAAGGAGACGCGACGAGGCACACGACGTATTTACTCAGAAGTAAACACGTTAAGCGTAAATAAGCAATATAATATAAATGTACACAAGAAAGATATGAGATGTAAATGAACAACTTTTTATTTATTAAATATTCTTTACAATACAACTGAAAAGTAAGTACTATGTGGAAAGCAATGCCTAAACAATGTTATGAACTGAAAGTAAAGTATATACAAATGACTAGAGCTTGAGGTTCTTAATAAACTGCTCCAAGTCTTCCTGGCTGGGCTCGATCTCCAGAGAGTCGGGTCTTCCTGACAACATTCCAAAGAAAGAATAGAAAAAGGAACGTCGTCAGCGAACAATCGCACGATAAGTCCCAAAAAAATAGAATAGACAGATAAGAGAATATAACTGGTATATGTCTGTTTGTTATGTTAACGTGGTTATTTGTAGCTTGGTACAGAATGTGCCAGTGTATACGAGAGGAGTCCAACTTGCTCCGTGGACTAAGGTATAAGGAGTACATGGCCCCGTCAAAATCCACGGGACAACGGCAACGGATGTTCAGCTTAGGTGTATTAAAGTGACCATCATTGTGCCACTTTTAACACATTTCGTACCAGTCTACCCATTTAAAAACCCCGTAAATGAATATTGTATTGTTTGTAAGGATTTGTTGTATAAGACTTGCCAAAACCATGATATCAGTTGTTCATGTAAACAGATCGGATGTAAACGGATAGTCATGTAATCAAGTCAATATATATCCATAGTTCGGTCCAGTCGAGTCTTGTTGATATTTGATAGTATTCTGGTATTCATGTTCAAGTTCCAGTATATATGGATTCATGATATATTGGAGTTATATTTGAATTGTATGTAGATTGAAATTGTATTCAGATTAGACTGAGACTCTGTCCGAGTCAGACACTTTAACAGAATTTGATTCCTGAATTAGGTTTTGGAGTTATCGGTAACTGCTGCACACGGACGGCAGGATTTGTGACTTTTTCCAAGTCAATTACCATTGATAAACCCGTTTTAGTTTCCTACCTTAAATAGGCAAGCACCCACTTTCTCCGGCTCCGTGAGGCTCAAGAGAATTGGTCCCGCTTAAACCTATATTTACTAGAGTACTTAGTGTAAATTAATAAACTTGACGCGGTTTTATGAAAAATGGTTTTGATAAACTTTCAAAATAAACCTCAAGCATTTATTTATCGTATTTAGGGTTTTCATGGATGTAGATTTTAAAAGTGAGGTATTCTAGTGAATAAATACCTAGCTTTAATAATATATGGTATTTTTGTGTAAATTGGAATTGTATAGATTGATAAAGGTATTTTCTTGAAACTTGTGATTCTTTTATTTTATTTAGAAAACATGGAATTTATTATATATTTAAAATAGATGGTTTGATAATATTATATATATAATTATTAAAAATAAATTTTATCTATTAAATAGAAATTCACGTTTTTCTTAAAAATTGTATTAAAAATTCCATCGAAATCGGATGCTCCGTAAGAAGGTCTGCATCCCACACTACTAGTTCCGAGAATGTGCGATAACCCGCACCATCCAAACCGGGTTCCCCGAAAGAGGTTGTAGAGGCTTAATTGCAAGGAATTTAATTAAAACAATCTTAAATAATACGGTTTTATTAGTTTAAAGTATTTTATTGTAAAATTGTATTTATCCCATAAAAATATTGTTCCGAAAGCCATCGTGCTATGTCATGATGAGTGTTGTGATGAGGTAGGTTATTATCTCGTGAGTTTTCTAACGGTAATATGAGCAAATATGATGAAATGACGCCGCAAGTAAACTTTATGGTATTTAATCGTAAAATTAAAATAAAAGTTGTATAACATTGTATTTTGAATTGAAACTTGTTCTAAATGGTTGTTTTAAGATTACTAAACAAGTTATAACAATATGGATGTTTGGTTGTTAAGAAAAGTTGTGATTTTAACAAAATTAGAATCGGAAGTCGGAATAACTCCGCTTCCGATGAGTTTTGAGAATAGAACTTTTTAAGTCAGTAAGAGAGAAGAGGAGAGGGGACTTACTGGATTAGATGAGAGAAGGGAGGTAGAGAAAGAGTTTGAGAGCTTCGTGGAGTCGCGGTGTCGCCGGATTTGTCCCAGTCGTCGCCGGAAGATGACCTTGGGCTAACTCCACTTGTACAACTAAATTGACTTGGAAAAATTTGAGAGTTTTGATAATAGATTTCATAATAGAGAGGGGTAGAGTGTGAGATGGTATTTATAGGATAGAATTAGGGTTTAGGGAATTAAAAATGCATTAAAATGGATTAAAGAGATGAATTTAATCTCTCTGTAAATTTACAGAGAAATCAAACAACAAAGGAGTAGTGGAGGGAGGCCAAGGGGTGTTGGGGATAAATTTGGGAGCATTCCCTATGGGGGGCCGGTGGCGCCGGCCCAAATTCCTCTCTCGCCGGTCGATTGGAGGGGTTGAGGCTTGGATTGGTGCCACGTGTCGAGGTCTGTTCATATAATAATTTCCACATGTTTGATTTATGAGACTTCATTTTTACGTGTATTACACGTGTAAAATTTTGGGCTTCCAAAATGTTTAAGAAAAATCATTAAAAATAATATGTGGCTGGAAGTGTAACAACTCTAATTTCAATGCACATAAAAATTGTTTAAAAGTTAATGTACAATTGGGGTACTTGCAATCCTGTGAATGCTATAAGAATTTGTTTTGCTTTACAACAGCAAGAAGGAGCTTGTAGTTCACCGGTAAGGCCTTGCACTGCTGGGACATAGCACCAGAGTTCAAATCCCATCAGCCACATTATCTTTTTATTTATTTTTCTTTTAATCTTTTAGTAGCCTAAGAGTTTGCACGTGCACTGTACGTAAAATGAAGAGCCACACTTAAAACAAACAGGTGCAAATTAGTATTCAGACCGACTTGGACACGTGGTAGAGATCCGAGCCCCACCCCAATGTTTGGACCGGCGAGATTCAAGTATAGGACAGCGCCGCCGGTTTTTGTTGGCCCAAACCCAAATTTTTTTGAAAACCTTAGACCCTTGGACTACCCCCTTAACTCCGGTATTGTTTATTTTCTCTGCACATTTACAGAGAATAATAAAACCCCTTTAAATCCCATTTTAATGCAAATTTTAATGCATTTTTCATCACCTCTAAACCCTAATTTTCCATATAAATACCCACTCCATTTTACACCCCTCTCACTCAGAATTCTATTACAAAAACTATACAAAATTCTCAAGCACTTTTGTGTACAAGTGGAGTTAGTGAAGGGCGAAGCTCAAATAAACTTTCGAGGAGATTCCGGCGATGAAACGATGCCCCAAAACCTTCTTTAGGACCCCCTATCTCCTCTAGTCTAACAAGACAGTAAGTCCCCTCTCCCGTATCTTCTTATTCTATAAAAATATTCATTTCTAAAACCCGACGAAAGCGGAGTTAATCCGACTTCCGATTCGGTTTTTCTTCAAAACTTAACTTTTCTTAATCCAGAACATACCATACTCTCACATATTGTTTATCGAACATTAATAAATCTATTAAAACAAGTTTCACCTTAAAAAAGTCATTTTTGTAACTTTTATTGCACTTTTTCAGAAAAATACCATATTCTTACATTTCGACATAATAACTTTATTCCTTACTATACTTTTAAATAGTTCACGAGAAAATGACCTAGTTCATCACAACACACATCTCTATCATAGCACGATGAATTTTGGGACAATAGAATACGGGAAAATACGATTTTACAAATAAATACCATCAACTTATAAAACCCTTTTCTTTAAAAAGATGTATTAAACATTTCCATGCAATTGCGCCTCTACAATCCATTTTAGGGACCCCGTTTAGGATGGTGCGGATTCTCGCACATCCTCGGGCTTAGTAGAGCGAGATGCAGACCTCCGCAATGAGCATTCGATCTCGATGGAATTTTTATACATTTTTCTTTAGAAAATGAGATTTCTATAAGAAAATAAATAAATTATTTTCATTAAATATATATATGTGTATATATATATATATATATATATATATATATATATATATTATCAAAATATCTATTTTAATTATATAAATATTCCAAGTTTTCTAAATCAAAGGAATCACTATTACATGAAAATACTATCTAAATACAACACAGGTACAATATTTCAAGAAAATACCATATACTATGAAATTAGGTTTTTACTCACTAGAAATTTCATATTTATAAAATATGCATCTATGGAAAGCCTAAAGACGATAATTAAATGCTTGAGGTGTATTTTGAAATTATGCCAAAACTATTTTTACATAAAACCCCCTCAAGTTATACTAAATTACAATAAGGATGCTAGTAAACATAGGTTTAAGCGGGACCAGTCTCTTGAGCTTCAAGGAGCCGGAGATATGGGTGCTTGCCTATCTAAGGTAGACAACTTAACAAACGGTGTTATCAATACGGTAATTGTCTTGGAAAAAGACACAAATCTTGCCGTCCATGTGCAGCAGTTACCGATAACATCAAAATCTAATTCAGGACTTCAATATCCTTTCTAATTGTCTGACTTAGACTGAGTCTAAATATAATCAACCTGACTTGAATGTAATTCAAGTATAAAACCACATTTCAATATGAATCCATCTATTCAATCTATACAACTTGACTGAACCGAACCATGGAAATACTCCATTTACATGTTCATCCATTATATCCGTTCCATTACTGATGTCATGGTTTCGGCAAGTCATCCATTCTATACAATTATAATACAAGACAATACAATACAATACAAACAATACAATCAAGACATCGCGGGATTTATAAGGGGTAGATTGGTACGGAAGGTGTTAGAAGTGGCATGAGACTATAACCATAAGACACCTAACCTGAATATCCATTGTCGTTGTACCATGGTTGAACGGTTCCTTATACTCCGTATATCTTAGTCTCCGGGATAGTGGGACTCCTTTCGTATACACTAGTATCTTCTGTACCAAACTATAAACAACAGCGTTAACAATATAATACAACTTTAAAAGTTGCATTCTCCTTCTGTCTATTCTGTCTCTTCTTACTTTTAGGATTTACCGAGCGATTGTTCGCTGACGACATTCATTTTCTTCTTCTTTTGGAATGTTGTCAGGTGGATCGGACCTTCTGGAGACAAAGCCCACCAGCGAGGACTTGGATCAGCTAGCCTTTGACCCGGAGCTCTAGTTTACTTGTATATTTCATTTTTATTTCTGTTATGCCATTGTTTAGGCATTGCTTTCAGTACATGTATTTTCATTTCAGTTGTATTATAAAAAGAATGTTAATAAATAAAATTGATGTTCATTTACATCTTGTCTCTTGTGTATATTTTATTTTATATTGCTTAGATACACTTAGCGTGTTTACTTTTGAGTAAATACGCCGTGTGACCCGTCGCGTCCTCTGCCCGTACACTGGGAAGTGGGGCGTGACAGGGGGGATTTGAACATAGGGGCTACGTCACAACAGTACAAGACTTTAACAGTGAGCTACAAGTGTTTTCTTGCTGTTCTTAAACAAATTAAATACTTATAGCATTCTCAGGGTTGCAAATACTCCATTAACTTTAAACAAATTTATGTACATTAAAAACAGAATCGTTACAATTCGCGGTAGTGGATACTTGTTCTTTATCGTGACTTCGTTCAGAACTCGGTAGTCAATGCACATTCTGTATGAACCTTCCTTCTTCTTCACAAGTAAAACTGGAGATCCCCAACTTGAAGTACTGGGATGAATCCATCCTTTCTTCATAAGTTCATCCAATTGAGTACGGATCTCCTTCAATCCTTCTGGACTTAATCGGTACGGTGCTTTTATCACCGGTTGTGAACCAGGTACTAAGTCAATACTGAATTCAAGGGCTCGATCGGGAGGAAAACCTGAGATGTCTTCAGGAAATACTTCTTCGAACTCTCGAGCCACCTCTGGCTTGTCTTCTTCCGCCTGAAGTGTAGCAACCACTGCCGTCTTTGGTTTAACTTTGTAAGTTCTAGGCTCTAGTGTATGGTCTCCACTCTTGAAATAAAAGATCAGATGATCTGAAATCTCGAACACTGCCCTCCTTTGACGACAGTCGATAGTAGCGTAGAAAGTTCCTAGCCAGTCCATACCCAAGACTACATCGAAGTTCGGTATGTCCAGCACCTTAAAGTCAGCATAAAATTCTCTGCTGCAGACTACCACTGGACACAGGTCGTATCCCAAAGTTGCCTTTAGAACGTTGTTCCCTGAACTGACATTCCAGCTGGATACGAGTGGTTTGACTGGAATCGCATGAGTTCGGACGAACCGTTGTGACATAAAGCAATGTGATACTCTAGTATCGAAGAGTGCTAGTGCAGGTAAGGAGGCTACTAAGATTGTACCTAAGTTGTGTGGGATATGTTTAGGTATAGAAAGAATATATGGATGTAAACAAGTACTGAATGGATTTGAAAGATAGAAAGTTACCAGTGATGACTTGGCCAGTGGCTTCAGCTTCTTCCACAGTCATTGTGAAAGCCTGTCGCCTAAGTATGTTCCTCCTTACTGGGGGAGCATTCCTCTGTCCGTTCCTCTGTCCTTGAGGTAGGATCTTTTGTGCATGATAGAACTGACGAGGAGGAGGTGCAGTAGGTCCATGAGGAGGTGGAGATGGGAGTGCAAGTCGAGGAGCAGGTGCCTGGATAGCTGGCCGCTGTAGATAAGTGATAGCTGGTCTGGAGGCTATATTCAGATTGAGTCTATGGGGACATGCACCAATGTCGTGAGTGGACGAGCCGCATACTAAGCACAGGCGGTTTGCACGCCTGCAGTCTTTCACCAAGCGTCCATTTCTCCTGCAGTAGGTGCAAAAGTCTGGACTGGGCCGGTTAAAAGTTACTCCCGGTCTCCTTGGTACAAACGGTGGCCTGGAAGAGGGTCATCCTGCCATCTGAGTAGCAGGGCGCTTCATACCGGCAGATTGAGGTCTGCCCTTCTTCTTTACAACTGCCTCATATCTTCGAGCAGCCTTCAAAGCAAGGTCGTGGGTTGGGAAATCCCCTGTAGCTAATGCAGCTTGGATCACCGGGTCTAACCCTTGCTGAAATCGTGTAGCCCCGATCTCAGCAGTCGGTATGAGATGTGATGCGAACCTGTTATGGTTTTATGTTAGCTGTGTAGTATGTGATATTAGAAAATCGAATATTTGAGACATATCTTACCTTCTCAGCATGGTGAATTCAGTGTCATACTCATCCACAAATTCGGTCCACATCGAACTTTGTTGAAGTTGGATGAATTGCTGCTTTATGTCAAAATGGACAGTCTCGGGAAAATATTTCGCGTCGAACGTCTCACGAAAAATCCTCCATTCGATCGGCTGGTAAGTCGGTTTTCTTCAGCCTTCCACCATACCCTGGTATTGTTAGTGAGTTGCAGCTTCGCAACTCTTACTCAAGCGATCTCTGGAACTTGTGCTGCTGCCAAGTCATCTTTGATCGACTGAGCCCATTCTTCTGCTTCCAAAGGGCTCTCTTTCCCAGAGAACTGTTTAGGGTGCAGTGCCCGGAATTGTTTCACACCGGATGCCTCGGCTTCTGGGCGATGTAGGAGGATGGCAGTCTGCTGTTGCTGTCCCTCCAAGAGGCTCTTGATTGCCTCAAGCAAAATCGTTTGCTCGTTGATCAGAGTTGCTACGGTAGGTGTAAGTGGTAGAGATGGTGGTGGGGTGTTTCCATTGATGTTCGTGCTCGTATTGTTTGGAGAATCCATAACCTTGAAAGAAAAATAGGGTTATGATAAATTCAAGAAATATGAAATGTAAAGAATATTTAGTTGCTAATTCTTATAAATCTTATGACTTATATTGCTTAGAATTCTATGCAAAACTGACCATGCATGGTGTTAGGGTCAAAATTTGCACCCCAGTTGACCGGATCAAAGTTAAGGTCAATCCTAAGTAAGCGGGCCCAAGCCCAAGCAAGTGGGCCCATGCCCAAGTTGAGCCCCGTGGCCAGCCTCCCCATACCAAAATAAAAATCATGTAACAAATAATTTTGATGCCATTTTTTGTGCATGAATGTAAGCAAAATGGGCATAAAGCCAAATTTTTGTAAGGTCCATGGCTTATGTGCAAAAAGAAATAGCACATGAGACATGGGATGGGCAAAATGCCATTTTGTAAAGCCCAAGGGGCTATGTGTAAATGTGTAAACCTATATAAGGCAACATGATAATGAATAACATATACACTTTTTATTTCTCTAAAACTCTAGGGTTTTTGTGCCTCCTTCTCCTTCCTCAAGGTTCTAAACCTTCTTCTTTTTTTTTGAATTAAATCAAGAGTTTTACTCTTCCTTTTCAAAAACTAAATGGTTTTTCACCACAAAATCCACAGAGGGGAGCTCAGATCTTTCATTAGATCTCAAAAAGGAGAGATTTTTAAAATCTCATACCTTCTGTTCTTCAAGATCCGGCCAACAGAAGAGGAAGAAGGAGACCCATCTCCAAAGACCCCACTTTGGAGAAGATCTAGGGATTAAGAGAGAAGCCCCTTCATCAGCTCCAAAAATATCTTAGGAGTTTAACTCCTCAAATACACACACACACACATAAAATAATAAGTATTTCTTTTTGGGAGTACAACTCCCAGTGCAGGGATTAAATCCCTTTTGCCGCCCAGCGCCCGAGCGCCCAAGCGCCTAAAGCGCGAGCACTCGAGCGCCCACGTGCTTGGTACGTGAGGCGCTTGCGTCCAAAGCACTAGCGCCCGAGCGCCCACGTGCCCGGCACATGGGGCGCTAGCGCCTAAAGTGCAAGCGCCCGAGCGCTCACGTGCCCGGCAAGTGAGGCGCTAGCGCCTAAAGCGCTAGCGCCCGAGCGCCCACATGCCTGGCACGTGAGGCGTTAGCGCCCGAGCGCCAGAGCACCCGAGCGCCCGAGCGCCCGAGCACCCCAGCGCCCCAGCGCCCGTGTGCCGCGTACGTGAGGTGCTGGCGCCCTCTCCCACGCATCCTTTGGTTGCCCTTTCTTTTATATATATATGTGTGTGTGTATGTGTGTATGTACACACACACACATACTCCACAACACTGTTCCCCCGTAAAAACTCTGCGGGGCCCCCGATATATTCAAAACCCCTTCAAAACACAACAATGCACATTGAGTTCGCATGACCAGTTTAACCCGTTAATCGGAGGTTCTCTCGCTCCAAAGGCGAGAGGTAATTAACGACAGCTTAGTCCGCGGCTGCCGAGATTCAGATCCCCACGATCAATAAACCCCCGCCTACCCTAGACAAGGGGAATCTGTAGTACGCCTGACAAACGCGCGTATTCCTATCTCAATGGGGTGACCAAAAAAACCCTACATATGGTTATGTAGGTTTCCATGTACAACTGGCCTGCATGGGCCACCAACAAAACCTGTCACGCCCCGCTTCCCAATGTACGGGTAAGAAGTCGTGGCATGGTGCGACGTATTTACTCAGAAGTAAACACGTTAAGCGTAAATAAACAATATAAAAGTAAAGCACAAGAATGACAAATGATATATTGAAACAACAACTTTTTATTTATATTCATTCTTTACATACACTGGAAAGTAAAATACAATAATGGAAAGCGATGCCTAAATAATGGCATATGAACTGAAAGTAAGATAAGTACAAGTAAATCTAGAACTCTGGATTCTCAGTGAACTGCTCCAAATCTTCCTGACTGGGCTCGATCTCCTGAGAGTAGGGTCCTCCTGACAATATTCCAAAGAAAGAAGAAATAGGAATGTCGTCAGCGAACAATCGCTCGATAAGTCCCACGTGAGAGATAAGAATAGATCAAGTAATGAAATATAGATGGTAATTTATCTGTTTTCGTTATACTAACGCAGTTGTTTGTAACTTGGTACATAATGCATCAGTGTATACGAGAGGAGTCCAACTATTCCGTGGACTAAGGTATACGGAGCACAAGGACCCGTCAAGCCACGGGACAACGGCACGGATATTCAAGTTAGGTGTATTATGGTGACCGTCTCGTGCCACTTCTAATACATTCCATACCAATCTACCCTGTTAAAACCCGGTAATGCATATTGTATTGATTGTAATGATTTGTTGTATAAAACTTGCCGAAACCATGGTATAAGTTGTTCATGTAAACGGATAGTCATGTAGTCAAGTTTAAAATATATCCATGATTCAGTCCAGTCGAGTCATGTTGCATGTTCATGTTCAAGTGTTTATGTTTGATACATTGGGTTCATGTTGAATACAATTATAGTTGGATTCATGTTTGGATTATATTCCGATTAGACTGAAACTTAGATTGAGTCAGACACACTTTAAACAGATTTGACTCCTGAATTAGGTTTAGGAGTTATCAGTAACTGCTGCACATGGACGGCAGGATTTGTGACTTTTTCCAAGCCAACTACCATTGATAACCCCGTTTTAGTTTTCTACCTTAAATAGGCAAGCACACACTTTCTCTGGCTTCCTGAGGCTCAAGAGAATTGGTCCCACTTAAATCTATATTTACTAGGGTCCTTATTGTAATTTAATATAACTTGAGGGGATTTTATGAAAAATATTTTTGGTATACTTTCAAAATAAATCTCAAGTATTTATTTATCGTATATATGGTTTTCATGGATGTAAAGTTTAAAAGTGAGGTATTCTAGTGAATAAATACCTAGCTTGAATAATACATGGTATTTTTGTGTAAATTTGACTTGTATGGATTCTTGATGGTATTTTCATAAAACTTGTAATTCTTTTCTTTTGTTTGGAAAAATATGGAATTTATTATATATTTAAAATAGATGGTTTGATAATATTTATATATAGTTATTAAAAATAACATTTATTTATTAAATAGAAAATCACGTTTTTCTTTAAAATTGCATTAAAAATCCCATCGAGATTGGATGCTCCGTGAGGAGATCTGCACATCGCTCTACTAGTCCCGAAGATGTGTGATAACCCGCACCATCCCGATCGGGTTACTCAAAATGCGTTGTAGAGGCTTAATCGCAAGGAAAGGAATGTAAATAACACAATTCAAAGAATACGTTTTTTTAATAGTTTATGGTATTTTGATGTAAAAGTCGTATTTGTCCCAAAAATATTGTTAAAAAGAAATCGTGCTATGTCATGATGCGTGTTTGTGAGAGGTAGGCCATTATCTCGTGAGATTTTCTAAAGGTAATATGGGCAAAACATGATAAAAGATGTCATATGTAATTTTATGGTATTTAAACGTAAAAATGTAATAAAAGTTGTTTTTATATGGAGTTTTGGAATGAAACTTGTTTATAATTATTGTTTAATGATTGGCAAACAAAGTATAATGATTTAGATAATTAGTTCTTAAGAAAAGTTATTATCTTAAAAGTTTTAGAAATGAATGTCGGTATAACTCCACTTACCGACATCATTGAAAGGTAGAAGTTTTGAGATGTGAAAAGAAGATAAGAGAAGGAAGCTACAAGTTTAGGGTTTAGAGGAGAGCTTGATGAAAGAATTGTGAGCTTCGTGGAGTTGAGGGGTCGCCGGAATCGTCTTGAATTGTCGCCGGAACTTGACCTAGTGCTAACTCCACTTGTACCTTCTTTGCCTTGGAAATTTTTAAGAATTTTACCAATAGATTTAAGAATGAGGAGGGCTAGGGTGTGATGTTGTATTTATAGGTTAGAATTAGGGTTTTGAGAATTGAAAAGAGAATTAAAAATACATTAAAATAGGATTAAAAATGTGAATTTAATCTCTCTGTTAATTTACAGAGAAATCAAACAGAAGAGGAGTAGTGGGGGGAGGCCAAGGGTCATATGTGCAAGGTTTGGGGGTATTTGCAATGGGAGGCCCCGGCGCCGCCGGTCCAAATATAAATCTCACCGGTCGTGATGAGGGTGTTAGGCTCTGGATCGATGCCACGTGTCCTAGTTAGTATAAATACCCTTTTGCATATGTATATTTTCTGTGACTTTTCATTTTACGTGTATTGCACGTGTAAACTTTTGGGCTTCCAAAAGTTTAAAAGAAAAATCATTAAAAATATATGTGGCTGATGGGATTCGAATACAGGGGCTACGTCACAGCAGTGCAAGGCTTTACCAATGAGCTATAGGTGCTTTCTTGCTGTTCTTAAACAAATTAAATTTATAAGTTGTTCTCACGCTTGAAACTCTATTCTGTACATTAACTTGAGAATTTTTGTACAATGAAATTAGAGTCGTTACAAGGTTCATGAGCGCAACTATCCAACACATGATCTGGAATTGGCAGCTGTCATCTTCGCACTCAAGATTTGGTACCACTATCTATTGGGAGAACGTGTGGATATATACACTGACCACAAAAGTCTGAAGTATGTATTTACTTAGAAAGAACTCAACATGCGGCAGAGAAGATGGCTAGAACTCATGGCAGACTTCGACATCAACCTACAGTATCATTCTGGAAAGGTGAACGTAGTTCCCGATGCATTTAGTCGCCAGCCATTAGCAATGAAACTCACCGCTTAGTGGAGATTACAACAAGAATTGCATGGATTGAAGATTGAAGTAGTTGTGCCAGGTAACGCTTCATCTTTGATGAACTTACAAGTTCAGTCCACTATTATAAATTAGATTAAGGCAGCTCAAGCAAATGATACCAAGCTGCAAAAGATCTGAGAACAAGTAGAAAGTGGATTACGAACTGATTTCATCATCCACGAAGATGGATCCTTGCGGTATAGAAGCCGTTTATGTGTACCAGTCGGCTCTGTTCGAGAAGTGTTGATGAAAGAAGCTCACAACTCTCCGTATTCTGTACACCCCAGTGGTACAAAGATGTACAAGAATCTACGGCAACACTACTGGTGGCATGGAATGAAGCGCGAAGTAGCTAGAAGCGTAGCCAAGTATTTTGTGTGTCAGTAAGTAAAGGCTGAATATCACAGAACTGCTGGTCTACTTCAGCCGTTACCAATCCCGAAATGGAAATTGCAGGACATTACCATGTACTTCATGACTGCACTCTCTCGTAGCACGAAGGGTAACGATGCAATTTAAGTTATTGTGGATCGACTCACCAACTCGGCTCACTTTATTCCATTCAGAATTGGCCAGTCAACTGAGACGTTGACAAGAAAGTACATGGAGGTGAGTATAAATCTAAAGTAAGATCGATACCTTCAAGATGTACCATACTTGATACCCATAAACTCATGCATGAGATCGTGAGATTACATAGGGCACCTGTTTGCATCGTCTCTGATCATGATACAAGATTCCGATCACAGTTTTGGCAGAGTCTGCAAACTAACCTGGGAACAAGTCTGAATTTCAGCACGGCGTATGATCCACAAACAGATGAACAGTCCGAACGAACAATTCAGATACTAGAAGATACGCTGAGAGCCTGTATGTTAGATTTCGGAGGTTTGTGGGAAGATCACCTACACCTTGTGGAGTTTTCATACAACAACAGCTATCAGGCAAGTATTAGGATGGCATCATTCGTAGCACTCTATGGACGGAAATGTCGTTCCCCATTGAGCTGGGACGACATTAGAGATCGTGAACTCCTTGGACCAGAGATGATCGTGGCAACTATAAATGTGGTTCGCATGATCAGGGAAAAGATGCGCATAACCCAGAACCGACAGAAGCATTGGGCAGATGCAAAACGTCGACATCTGGAGTTCCAACCTAGAGAGCATGTATTTTTGAAGATCTCTCCAAATAGAGGAGTGATACGTTTTGGCAAGAGAGGTAAATTAAATCCAAGATATATAGGACCGTTCGACATACTCGAACGAGTTGGAGAAGTGGCATACCGTTTAGCACTACCACACTCATTAGAAGGAGTGCACAACGTATTCCACATATCCCAGCTAAGATGATATGTGAATGACCCCAGCCATATACTTGATCACTCAGTGCTCACGGTACAAACCGATCTAACTTGCGAGCAACAACCAGTTGAGATCCTGAACCGAAATGTGAAGACCTTACGGAATAAGGAAGTGAATTTGGTCCGGGTAATGTGGAGAAAAGACTTGCTAGGAGAATCGACATGGGAGCGAGAAGACGATATGCGTGCATGATACCCTCAGCTATTCGAAGATTAGTCTTTTATGTAAATTTCGATAACGAAATTTTTATAAGGAGGGTAGAATGTAACAACTCTGAAATTCGTGTACAAAATTATTGTATAGAATGGGTATTTCATCCTGCTGTAAAGTTATAAGTTATTTTTATTCAATAAAAGCAAGAATTGACTTGTAGCTCACCGGTAAAGCCTCTACACTGCTGCGACATAGCATGTGTGTTCGAATCCCATTAGACCTAATTATTTTAAAGATTTTTATTTTTAATTTTTCAGAAGCCCAAGAGTTGCACGTGCAATTCACGGAAAAACGAAAAGTTTAAGAAAAATCAAATAGGCGTAAATAGGAGTAAACACAAAACTTGATACGTGGCACGAATCTCGAGGCAGACCTCAAGATCCGACCGCCCGTTTTGCCAATATGGTCGGCGCCGATGGCTGAGATAAGTCTAAATGACTCCGTGCTTTGCACACTCGTCCCTTCGACTCCCCTCAACTCTTCTGCACTGTTTGATTTTCCTGCAATCAAACAGAGACCATTCAATTCACCATTTAACACCATTTTAATTCTTTTAATCCAAATTTTTAATTCCCAAACCCTAATTCTTCACTATAAATAGCACCCCATCTCCTAGCTCTCCCCTATTCTGAAAATTTCTAGCAAAACTATCCCAAAAATTCCTAAGTGCAAGTGGAGTCAAGTGGAATTATTAACCAAGCTCTTTCCATCGAAAATCGAAGTCGTTTCCGAAGCTTCCGCGACGCCACGGAAACCCCCTCTTTTTCTTTAATCTCTTCCCAACACTACACAGTGAGTAAGTCTCTCTTCTCTCTATCTTTTTTTTTATCTCAAACCATCTTTTAAAAACATGTCGGTAAAGTGGAGTTAATTCTGATAAATGTTATTTTAACCTTTGTACTCCCCTTTTATGCAAAAATAGGTCAAACAAACTTTCTCACACTACTTGTAACCTTGTTTACAATCATTTACTTTTGAGTTTAACCAAAATTTTCATGTGAAACAATCATATAACGAACTTTTCATTAAAATACCATGAAATTTAGTATAACCATTTTTCGATAACTAATATACCCATTTCTAGAATTTTCACGGGGTAACGACCTACCCCACACGCACACTATAATTTCATAGCACGGTATTTTAGATATATGGTTCATTTAAAGAATAAGTTTTTTTTTAAAATACCACACCTTTCAAAACGGGTTTCTTTTAATCGGTATTTTTGTAATCCTTAGCAATTATGCCTCTACAACACTCGTTAGGGGACCCGCTAATGGATGGTGCGGATTATCACACATCCTAGGGGTAGTAGAGCGAGATGCAGAATTCCTCACGGAGTATTCGATCTCGAAAAGAAATAAAAATACGGTTTTTAAGAAATACGAATTTCTAAATAAAAACAAAATTTTGGAAAAATTATATAAAACTATGAATTCGTATTTTCAATAAAAATATATTATGAAATTGTATTTTAAAATGAAAGAGTAGAATTTTAATAAAATACTATCAAATTTCCAAAAGATCTAGTTTTCATAAAAATACCACAAACTTTTAAAAGTTAGGTTTTTATCACTAAAACACCATCTAAATTAAAATACATGTTCATGAAAACCCTAATATTATAAATCACCCTCGAGGTTTATATTTCAAACTATATTAAAGTATTTTTCATAAAATCCCCTCGAGATATGCAAAACAATATTTTAAGAATTATAGAATTAATATAGGCTTAAACGGTATCATTTCTCTTGAGTCTCGGTGAGTTGGAGAAAGTGAGTTCTTGCCTATTCAGGCTAGACAACTTAACAGAGATATCAAATGGAAATTGTCTTGAAAAAGACACAAATCATGCCGTCCATGTGCAGCAGTTGCCGATTACTCCCGAACCCAAGAATTTCAAGAAATAAATCCTTTCATTAGATTATAACTTCAATCTGAATCCAAACTCAAACTAGAATCCAAAATCAAACACGAACTTGAATACTTGATCATGAACTTAAATACTCGAATTCAAATATCAAACTCAAACTTGTATATTTAACTCGACTTGACCGAACTATAGTTATAACTTGACATGCACTTACATGAATACCTAAACACATGATTACATCTTGAACATGAACCTGTACATTTTATATCCATGGATTCGGCCAAGACCTATAATCTTAATTTATACAATACAATATGTGAGGATAAAGGGATAGATTGGTACGGAACGTATATCATGGCACAAGATGTCACTTTAAAAGACACTTACATGAATTCACGTGCCGTTGTCCCATGAATTATGACGGGGCCTTGTACTACATGTTACCATAGTCCACGGGATAAAATAGACTCTCTTGTATACATGAATACCTTCTTTATCAAACTACAAATAACCACGTTAGAATAACTATTCTATACTTGTGAATGATTATATACAATTCTACCTGTCCTCTATTTATTTGGTTTCTATTCACATTATATATTATCTTTTGTTACTTCTTTTGGGACTTACCGAGCGCTAGTTCGCTGACGACATTCCTCTCTGTTTTCTTTCTTTGAAATGTTCTTCAGGAGGACCGAACTCTGAAGAGATAGAGCCGAGCCCGAAAGACTTGGACCAATTTGCTGCTCAGCCAGACTACTAGCTTCTTCCAGCCTGCACTTACTTTCAGTATGTCATTGTTTAGGCATTTGCTTTTATTATTGTATATTTTATTTTCAGACAGTTGTATGTAAACTTGAATATAAATAAAGTTGCTATTTCATTTTATTAATCTTTTTATTCTTGCACGTTATTATATTGCTTAATTACGCTTAACGTATTCTCTTAGTAAATATGTTGCGGACTTACCACGCTACCGTTTCCGTCCACTGGGAAGCGGGACGTGACACATCTATCCTATGAGTTTATACGGAACGGACATGGACCCAAACCTATTAATGATCTAAATTCATTTATCTACTTTTTATCTCCACTATTTTTAATCCTACCGTTGCTGGTCCCAAGTCCGGATGAGAAAGGGAGAGGGTTGTGGTAGGCTTGTGACAGCCAACGGAAAACTTTGTCACATTCTATGACATGAACCAATACAAGAATATCGTTGGGGCGTCCCCTACTCAGCGACGCGCTACATCGGATCCCGGGTGTAGTGTTAAATATGCAAGGGCTTGGTCGTCGTCCAGATGCGGCGCGCTACATCGGACCCCGGGTGTAGTGACAAATAAGCAAGGGTCGTCGTCCAGAGACGGCGCGCTACATCGGACCCCGGGTGTAGTGACAAATAAGCAAGGGTCGTCGTCTACAGACGGCGCGCTACATCGGACCCCGGGTGTAGTGACAAATAAGCAAGGGTCGTCGTCCAGAGACGGCGCGCTACATCGGACCCCGGGTGTAGTGACAAATAAGTAAGGGTTTCATAGGATCCGTCTAGCTTCCTGGAACATAGGTTCCCTTACGGGTAGACTAATAGAATTAGTGGAGGTGATGATTAGGAGGAGAGTTGGTATTATGTGTTTGCAAGAAACTAAGTGGGTAGGTGAAAAGAGTAGAGTCATAGAGCCTTGGGGTTATAAGCTTTGGTATACGGGTAGAGATAAAAATCGTAATGGGGTAGGTATAATCATAGATAGACGGTTGCTTGAGGATGTAGTTGAGATTAGGAGAAAAGGTGATAGAATTTTACTGGTTAAGCTTATTCTAGGTGGAGAGATCTTTAATGTTATTAGTGCTTATGCACCACAGATAGGTCTTGATGACGCTAGTAAGCGTCTATTCTGGGAGGATTTAGATGAGGTGGTGCAAAGTATACCTAGTGGAGAGAAGTTATTTATTGGTGGTGATCTTAATGGACATGTAGGTACTAGTCGTAGTGGGTTTGATACTATCCATGGAGGTTTTGGTTTCGGACAAAGGAATGAAGTAGGTGACTCGATTCTAGATTTCGCTTTATCTTATGACTTGATCTTAGCAAACACCTGGTTTAGGAAAAGAGAGTCCCATCTTATCACTTTTAGGAGCGGATCAAATGCTAGTCAAATAGACTTTTTTCTGACGAGAAGAATAGATAGAGGTTGTTGTATCGACTGTAAAGTAGTGCCAGGTGAGAGTGTAACTACTCAACATAGACTTTTAGTTCTAGATTTTCGATTTAGAAGAGAACCTAGGAAGATTAGACGTAAGGTAGAGCCTAAAATTAAATGGTGGCGATTGAAAGAAGGTAATCAAAAGGCTTTTATCGATCGTGTAGTACAAGAAGCGGATTGGCAGTCGGAAGATGATCCAGACAAAACATGGAACAAAATGGCTAGTTGTATCAAGAAAGTAGCTAGAGATCTACTTGGTGAGTCGAGAGGTGGTGCTCCACCATCTAAGGACATATCATGGTGGAATGAAGATGTAAAAGCTGCTATTAAAATTAAAAGGGATTCTTATAAAGATTTGAAGAAAAGTAGAGATGTGGAGAGATTTGAGAAGTACAAAATGGCTAAAAAGGAAGTTAAGAAAGCTGTTCGGGAAGCTAAATCTAAGGTCTACAAGGAGGTGTACGAGAAATTAGACACTAAAGAGGCTGCAAATGATATATACTGGATTGCTCGAATGCGGGAAAGGAAGACTAGAGACTTATGTGCGGTGAAGTGTGTCAAAAATAAAAATCAGAAGGTTTTAGTTCGAGATGAGGATATCAAGGAAAGATGGAGAGATTATTTTGACAAATTGTTCAATGAGAGCTTTACTAAGAATTTGGATGGACTTGTCATTCAATCTCAAGATATAAATCGTGATTTCATGCGTAAAATAAGACTTACTGAGGTTAAAGAAGCTTTGAACAGAATGGGTTTAAGAAAAGCGGTTGGTCCTGACGGGATTCCTATCGAGATTTGGAGATGCTTAGGCGAAATAGGCGTTAAATGGCTGACAGATCTGTTTAATAAGATTTGGCAGACAAAAAAGATGCCAAATGAATGGAGGAAAAGTATTCTTGTACCTATCTACAAGAATAAGGGTGACATTCAAAGTTGCTCAAACTACCGTGGAATAAAACTAATGTGTCACACCATGAAACTTTGGGAGAGGGTGATTGAGCACAGGCTAAGGAAGGATATTAAGATAACAGAGAACCAATTTGGGTTCATGCCTGGACGATCGACGACAGAGGCGATTCATTTGCTTCGTCAACTTGTCGAGCGCTTTCGAGAGAGGAGAAGAGATTTGCATATGATATTTATTGATTTAGAAAAAGCGTACGACAAGGTACCTAGAGAGGTATTATGGGGGACAATGATGAAAAAGGGGGTCCCCGTCAAGTATATTGACATAATCAAGGATATGTACGACGGAGTAGTGGCAAATGTCAGAACTTGCGGTGGCTTAACAAGTGATTTTCCGATTACTATTGGTTTACATCAAGGATCTGCATTAAGTCCTTTCCTGTTTACCATTGTGATGGATGAGCTTACTAGAACTATCCAAGATGAAGTCCCTTGGTGTATGCTATTCGCTGATGATATTGTTCTAGTAAATGAGACGAAAGCAGGGGTTAATGCCAAATTGGAATTATGGAGACAAACATTGGAATCTCGGGGATTCAGATTGAGCAGGTCCAAGACAGCATATATGCACTGCAAATTTAGTAGCCAGAGAAATCAAAACCATATTGGTATAACATTGGAAGGTCAAGAGATATCACCGAGCGACCAGTTTAGATATCTAGGTTCCATCATCCAAAGGAATGGGGAGATCGATAGTGATGTTAATCAAAGGATCCAAGCTGGTTGGTTGAAATGGAGGAGTGCAACAGGGATTTTGTGTGATCGTAACTTTCCGTTAAAATTGAAAGGGAAGTTTTATCGGAGCGCTATTCGGCCTGCCTTATTATATGGTACAGAATGCTGGGCTCCTAAGAAACATCATACACAGAAGATGCACGTAGCGGAGATGCGCATGCTTCGTTGGATGTGCGGTAACACTAGAAAAGACAAGGTGCGAAATGAGGATATTCGTGCAAAAGTTGGTGTAGCACCCGTGGAGGAGAAGATGCGGGAAAACCGGCTTAGATGGTTTGGTCATGTGCGACGCAGATCTATGGAAGCACCGGTTCGACGAATAGATACTATCGATATGGGTAATGGCAAAAGAGCAAAAGGGAGACCGAAGAAAACATGGATGGAGGTGATACGAAACGATATGGTTGCCAAAGGACTCAATGAAAGTATATTGTTCGATAGAAGTGAGTGGAGACAGAGGATTCATGTGTTGGACCCAGCGTGATTCTCATGTTGGTTCATGTAGCCTACCCCTTATACTTGGGATAAAAAGACTCAGTTGTTGTTGTTGTTGTTGTGTTATCTCCACTATTTTTACCAACAAATCTTGAGAATCACTGATTTTGATTTCAATTTGATAGTATAATACGGCCTTCAATAGCGCATGTCAGTATTAAAAGAAATAAATGTAGATTTTTTAACAAATATTTAACAAATACAATCATCAATCCAATTACTTATAACCACACAATACCAAACCCGGATTTTATCAACATGTCTAGGTCGGGTCATTGGCTGGCCTATCTGTCACATCCTATTAACGTAACATAATATATTTCTGAAAATTATTTAACTAAAAGACATGGTAATGCAACATATTTCAAACTGGAACATTTTAAATTGACACTTCTAGAAACATTATATTTCTCAGTCTCAGTGCAGCTTACCATTGTATTTATTTATTTGGAGAGCGAATTTTTTCGACATTATAGGAGAAAATTGCATCCTATGACACCTTCCATCCATCATTCTCTCCCCTTCCCTCTTCCCCGCCCTCTCTCTCTCTCTCTCTCTCTCTCTATATATATATATATATATATATATATATATATATAGAGAGAGAGAGAGAGAGAGAGAGAGAGAGAGAATAATGGAGAAAAGAGGCCATAGGAGGGAATTTCCTCCTATAGCGTCGAAAAAACACACCCTCCATCGTGTTTTCCGACGATCGGAATGCATCATCTTCATCGTTATCATCTAAGATGTAGGTACACTAAATTTCATGTGATTCTACAATCTTTTCTCCGTTGATTTAGCAATGTAAAAAGTTCTATTGTCGGTAAACCGTTAATTTTGAACCCACTAATTCAACGGTGAAAAAGTTGTAGAATCACATGAAATTTGGTGTACCCATATCTTAGATGATAACGATGAAAATGATGCATTCCGATCGTCGGAAAACACGAAAATATAAATGTTGTTTAGACGCCATAGGAGGAAATTCCCTCCTTTGGCATCTTTATATATATATATATATATATATATATATATATATATATATATATATATATATATATGTTGTTGTTGTAGTATATAATATAAAGCCCTTAAAAGTTTGATTCAAGCTTTTCTTTTCATCATTCTGCCCCTTGCATTCAATTTAATTACTATTTTGTCCTAAATATCTTTGAGCTTTCCTTTTATATTCATGCGTGGAAAATTAGACTTCACCCCTTTAATTTAAGAAAATCCGCTTTTAGCTCCTTATTGCAAAATAAAAAATAAAAAATCCTCCATCCCCTATAATTTAAGTTAATATGCATTTGATCCATTCTAAACCTATCTTCATATTCTTGCAATATATTTTTTGATGTATTTATTTTCTAAGCATATCTGCATTTGACCTAATCTAAGCTTTTCTTTCGTCTTAATATTAGACTCCATTCTTTTAGTTTAACAAAATCTACATTTAGCCTCGTATTGCAAAAAATTAATTCTCTGCCCTCTATAATTTAATTCAATATGCATTTGACCTATTCTAAGCTTATCTTCATATTCATGCAATATATTTTTCGATGAATTATCTATATTTATTTATATATAATATAAAGCCTTTAAAAGCTTGATTCAAGCTTTTCTTTTCCCCATTTTGACCATTGTATTCAATTTAATTACTATTTTGTCCTAAATATGTCCAAACTTTTCTTTTGTCTTCATGCATGGAAAATTAGACTCCACCCTTTTAGTTTAAGAAAATATGCTTTTATCCTCTTATTGCAAAATATCAATCCTTCATCCCCTATAAGTTAAGTTAATATGCATTTGACTCATTCTAACCTTATCTTCATATTCATGTAATATATTTTTTGATGAATTATCTTTAATTTTTTTCTCAGCTTAACTGCATTTGACCCATTCCAAGCTTTTCTTTTGTCTTCATGCATGGAAAATTAGACTCCACCTCTTTAATTTAAGAAAATATGTTTTTAGCCCCTTATTGCAAAAAATTAATCATCCACCCTCTATAATTTAATTTAATATGTATTTGACCCAATCTAAGCTTATATTTATATTCATGCAATATAGTTTTTGATGAATTATCTGTATTTATTTTTATACAATTTATCACCGTTCAACCTAAATTGTATCGTAATATTTATGGAAATTATTTTCTTCATTAACACGTGTGGATGGAAAATTAAATGAGATCTTTGATATCTTTTGAAAATTGAAATCAATCGGTCTATTATTAATTTGTATATGTACACGCATGGAAAATTCAATGAGATTCAGATGTATTTTGAAAAATTGTCGTCAACACCTACATTATTACTTTGAATACGTTCTCATTGATCGGATGCGTCCGTCCATTATTGCTTTGCATAAGTACATGGATGAAAATAACCGTCGTATGAAAGAGGGCGGAGGTCGAGAGCAACCAATGATGATGGCAGGAAGATTGCGGAGAAAATCTTTTAAAATTTCAAATGCAGCCCGTGATAATTGCATGAATTTTCGAATGCAATTTGTCATCTGTTGAATACATGTAATAGGCAGAAATGTGTAAAACATTTACTTTTCTGTAATTATTTTGAGAGAAAATGAAGAAATTTTCTAAATTGTTTCGAAAGGGACTCGATTTATGTTAGATTTGAATGATTTGCCTGCAGTAAAATTCAGTCATTTATGTGATATCATTTTTTTTGGCAACTCTTGGGCT
Organism: Agapanthus africanus; assembly: GCA_030015575.1. Taxonomy (NCBI): domain Eukaryota; kingdom Viridiplantae; phylum Streptophyta; class Magnoliopsida; order Asparagales; family Amaryllidaceae; genus Agapanthus; species Agapanthus africanus. The sequence continues at coordinate 605,927,945 of CM057343.1, forward strand.
CGGGACACTTGCTAGTATATATAGAAAATGGTAAGGTGCACGCACATCCAGCTTCCTTTTGTCGGCATGTGTCCCCATCAAAATTAGCTTCTGCCTCTCAACTTTCAAGAAAATTTGCATAAGCCCCTTTCAAGTTTATCATGCCAACATTTCTTCCATGTGAATATTGAGATTCCACCCCTTGCTTTTTAAGAAAATTTTGATTTGTCCTTTTGTGTTTATCCATAATTAGGTAGAAGATTGAAAAATTAACTTTCACTCCGAATTTTGGAAAATTTTCTACATACCCTCATAGTATATCTATTGACCTTTTTTAGTTTATATATCTATACAAAGCTTAAAGACTGAAATTTTCATTTTATTTTTAGTGTTTTTTCTTCCCGCTTGAATTGATGAAGTTTATAGACATTTTTAAGACTGATATGCATTTTGGAGTTATATGAAATTGCGGTCAAGAATAGTAAATTTGTTGAGGTCCGTCACATCTTAACTAGAGAAGATAGTCGAATAATATGTTTTTTTGGTTTATTAGGGAGTTACCTATCGTTAGGGATATGCCATGCGTTCGCAGTCATGAGGACTTAGCCAATCTCAAAACCACTTTTGCTTATATTTTGTGTGACTTTTTAATTAAAACAAATGGTACAAAATCCGCTTACATTATGACTTTGTTATGCTAAACATCAACCTCTCAAACACATTAAGTACAACCAATAAATATATAGATGGCCTACTTATTAGTTTAAATTCATTTTCATGTTATTTATTTTTATTCGTGCAAAATATCAATACTGGTTGTAGCATAACATCTATCATTAACTGTCATAAATTATTTCAGATTTAATTCACATATATTTTTAAAATCACGCGCCATTCTTTAATATGACTTCTTTACATTAATCGTGAATCAAGCAAAATATCAAAAAAAAAAAAGAAGTATCTTTGCAGCATTTTTTTGGACCCATGCATTTGTAAAATTGCAAAATATCAAAAAATCAACCTCTCATACAGATAAACTACAACCGATAAATATATAGATGGCCTATTTATTCTTTAGATTCATTTTCATGTTAATTAATTATCTTAATTTCTGTAAAATATCAATATAGATTGCAGCATAACATTTATTCTCAACTGTTATAAATTATTCAAGATTTAAGTGACATATTTTTTAAATCATACGAATTTTTTTAATATAACTTATTTACATTAATCCTGAATCCATATCTCTTGAAAACTGACATGCATAATATTATGATGTGAGCTCCTATTTATATCTCTTGGGTAGAAAAGGATATGAATTCAAAATGGATAGATAAGGAATTGCTCCTAGAGCATATGAGAGCCCGGCATGAATTCAAAGCGGGCAGAGAAAAGCATAAACTTTCCTGAATGTGGCTGCTGTACATGTGTTGTGTTCCCCACACATGATCCCCTTCAGGGCTGTTTGGTTGAAAGATTATGAAATTTGGATTCAAAAATAGTACGGTTGAAAATTTGTAATTTGTTGTTTGGTCGATATTGGATTCCTAGTATTGGATTTGTAGATTCTTATAATTTTTTTTGGTTGGTGAAAAGAAAGTGGGATTTGAATTTGATAATTTTACAGAGAGATAGATAGAGAGATGATTATTAAATAAATAAAGTATCCGTGTCCGATTTAAAAGTATAATGAATAATGCCAAATCTTTGCAAATTCTCCAAATTTTTTAGGATTCAAGAATTCTTGATTTTTGTTGGCCCTCCATGAAAAACAAAGGAATTCTATAAATCCAAATTGCACAACCAAACACAAAATTATGGAATCCTCTGAAATTTTTGGATTGGACAGTCCAAATCAAATCTTTTGTAATCCTACGACCAAACAGGCCTTCAGTCCCTGTCCCTGTCTCAATCCATACTTGCTTGTTTTCCGTTTATTTTAATACCAAACACATGAGAGGAACAAAATCCATCTCCTTTGAACTTGTCATCACCATCTCCAAATCCCTAACCTCAATCTCTCTGATTTCCATGGTATCTCCAGCTCTTCTCACCTCTCCTCAAGATTCCACCATCAAGGATCTCACAAGCTCTGGAACACTCTCTTCTCTTCCCTCTCTTTATGCCTCTCAGGATCCAAAAGTAAACCAACTTACACCTGTGGTTGAAGATGATCAGATCCCAGTCATCGATTTCTCATTGCTCACTCAAGGAACTCCTGATCAGAGATCTCAGGTGATTCGCGACATCGGCAAGGCTTGTGAGGAGTGGGGTTTCTTCATGGTATATATATGTTCCTACATTTATTTTGGAAATTTTCCATTTGTTACATAACAGAAATATAGGTTGATGCTGGAAATAATAATTCAATTCTTATAACCCTGTTCTCCTCTTAAAAGTGGATATCAACTGAACTATTAACATTGTTACTTGAAGATGAGAAAACTCTAATCATATGTAATTTGGTAAGCCCAAATTTTTTTAAATCTCTCGTAAAGGATCATAATTAATAGAGAACTTAGCATTACTGATGGAATTGTTTTTTATCATATTTTTGTGACGAATACGCATAATTTCGACAATAATATCGGTGTAAGTGACACGATCTCTGGTTGCAGATTGTGAACCATGGAGTTCCGGGGAAGCTGAAGGCCGACATGATGGATGCACTCAAGGGATTTTTCGATCTGACAGAAGACGAGAGGAAAAAGTATGCCGATATAAATGTGCTCGATCCGATCCGGTACGGTACCAGTTTTAATACAAAGAAGGAAGATGTAAGGTTCTGGAGAGACTATCTTAAGGTGACTGCTCACCCCGACTTTGTATCCCCCACAGAGCCTATTGGCTTCAGGTAACAAATTGCTTCCAATTGATTTGTTTTGGATTTCATTCAAAGTCGAGAGAAGTGCAGTTATCTCGACCTAAAGTTTGCAGATTGTTAGCGTGTAGGTTTCTGGTGCTCATCTTTTTTAATCACCCTATTATTCTTCTTAGTGAGACATTAGAAGAATACTGCAAAACCACAAGAGATCTAGCATGGGAGCTTCTCAAAGGCATATGGGAATGTCTCGGAATCGAGGATAGCTCTATCAAGAAATCCTTGGGCTACGAGTCAAGCTGGCAGATCTTTGTCGGCAATCTCTACCCTCCTTGCCCGCAGCCCGACATGGCGGTTGGCCTGCCGTCTCACTCTGATCATGGCCTCCTCACCGTCCTTTACCAGAATGGCACGGTCGATGGCCTCGAGGTGAAACATGATGGCAAGTGGGTCCGTATCAAGCCTCTTCCGGATTCGTTCCTTGTCAATACCGGTGACCACCTTGAGGTGTACTAATTTCTGCCAATTGATGTGGTTTTTTCTTAATTATGGTGAACTTCCTTAAACCTTGGTTTTAAGGATTTATTTCACTAAAATATCCTTAAGTATAACATTTTAAGTCCATATCCTCAATTTCTGTTTCTTGAGATCTGTGCATAATGAAATCAGATCGTTACCAATGGAAAGTACAAGAGCGTCTTGCATCGGGCAGTGGTGAATGAAACAGCTGTGAGGATGACTATTGGGGCTGCGGTTGGCCCATCGATGGACACGGTTGTTGTTCCTGCACCACAGCTGGTGAGCGGCGAGAACCCAGCGGCTTTCCGTGGTATGAGTTTCAGAGAGTTCACAGAGCGCCAACAGGGAGATCAACTTAAGGACAAGTCTGTGCTTGATACCTTGAGGATCTAGATATAATACCTGTAAATACACAATGAATAAGAGCGAAGCTTAGACTCATAATTTCTTATGCCGTAATTGGATATCTTGGTGATCTTTGTAGCAATCTTTGCTTAGATTGTGCACGACGATGAATGCATCTATTTAGTATTATATGCTGTTAAAAAAAATTCTTGATCGATGATGTGAAGAAATAAAAGTGACAGTAAAGCAAAAAGGATGAACAATTGCCAAGAAACCGCGTTGTTCCTTTCAGGCACAAATGCGATCGTTTTTCGCTCCATTTTGCTCATCTTTTGTTTATTTTCTTGTTTATTTATTTGCACCAACTGAATCCTGAGCTGTGAATGACCATCGTTCCATTTAATGATCCTTGCCTTTCAAATTTTCTCTCTATTTTGTGATTCGTTTTGGTCATCTAAAAATATGATTTTAGTTCTTGTTGAAGGCGACTAGATAGAAGTAAAAGATTCGACGAAGTATGTATATGAAGGCTTGCCAGGCAAAAATTATACCTAAACATAGCCATGCAAAATGTCTACAAAAGACATGACTATAACTTATCATGCTTCTATTTATTTCTTGGTAAATTCTGAGAATCATCATCATTCCATTGAATATCTTCGAGTATTTATTTACAGAATAGATGAAGAGAAATAGTTTACATATGAACAATGTAATGATAAATAAGACTCAATCTACGTTTAACATTTCATATTTATGTTTCTGCGCACACATCACCATACACAACTCTGCGTATATAGGGGAACACAAATCTTTTACAAAAACTAATTAAGTAAATAAAATCAAGATGTTTACGAATTGTTTCAATATTTTTTGAGACAGAAACAGGTCAAATTTGATCCATAGTTTTGGACAAATATTGGCCATTATTATGCTTATTTCTCCTCTACTTTATGTCCTCTGACCTGATACGAGAAGACCCCCATTTCTTCATGCGCGCCGCCGCAATCATGGCCTACACTCCATAAAATTTCACCGATAAATATGTAATAAATTCAAAAAATGAATTTAAAAAATATATAGTATAAAATGAATAAGAAATGCGATGAGATAGATGCATTTGAAGTTTGAACTCTTACTTCTTTATCCCAGTTACATCGGATGGTGAGAACGGCCAGTATCATTGTTTGTACTGCGGTTCCACCAATCATCCCGGCCCAAATACCCTATTCATCGAAATTTTCAATCGTTAGACATAGGTTATTATAGATAGAAAATTTATGAACAAACATTCTATTTAGAGACCTAAATTCTTCCAATTTGCTTTTAATAACAATCAATAGATTTTTTTTTCTTTCACTTCGTAATGCTGACACGTCCACAGACTTGATCGTCTAGTTTTAAGAAATTAGGAAAATATAAGAAGAAATAAAAATAGAGTGTAGAATTTTAGACATAACCCGAACGTGTAGATTAAAAACTCATCCCAATAGAACTCCTGCAGGGACTCCGATTAAGTAGTAGCTCCCAAGGTTCACATATGCAACCGATCCTTGCCATCCAGAACCGACAGCAAAGCCTAAGAAAACAGAAATTTTCCGGTTTTTAAAAGTTAGTATCAAAGAATAAGAGATGCCTTCCAAAATCCTTTATCATAAATACATTAGATAACCTTTATTGGTAAGTGGTGGTAGCAAAAACTATTTGTCTTGATGTTATTATTGCAATACACTGAGCTGTACTAAATATACACACCAATAATAGTGTCTAAGGGCCCATTTGGTTGGGATTTTTGAGCTTCCAAAATCTCTTTTGGAGCTAAAAAAAGTATATTTGAGAAAAAAATACCAAATATGCCCCATGCCTAAAAGCTCAATGGAGCCAAAGAAAAGAAAATCTTCTTTTTCCGAAAGCTAAAATATGAAGCTTTTAGGAAAAATCTCTTCCTAAATTCTTTTATTACTATCATCTCTTCATCATCACCCAAGCCCGACCCTTACACTTGATTTCTCTCCTCATCATCTCATCAGTTCGAAGTCTTAGACGATCGAGGCCCTCAAAGCGATCGATGCCCCCAGATCGAAACCCTAAAAGATAATGATGACGAAGAACATTAAGCGATCGAGGCCCCCGAGCTCGACGTGATCTTCAAGAGGTTAATCGACGAGATCCAAATTTTGGGTTTCATACATCAGGCGATCAAAACCTCTTGATTTCGACGAAGAATCCATAGATCGAGAGGATGGATCTCAAATATTTTTGTGCAGATATTTTAATATTTGTGAATCTTTTGAAAGTAAATTTTAAATTAAAAAAATGATATTTTCTTTCACTAATTTCTTTCAAATATTAAGAAAAATGATGCCCTTTATGCTTATTTAAACAGTCAACGGCACTTCTGCAACTCCTAACAGATTTTTGAACCAAACAGCTTTTCGAATCAAAAAGCACATTTTACGACAACACTTTTTCCTAAAGAGTTTTCTTCAATGGCATTTTTGCTAAAATCCCTTTTCGCAATACCCAATCCAAACAGGCCCTAAGTATTTCCAGAAATTGGACTTTTTGTTGCAAATGTTAGAAATTGGACTTTCTTCTTGTCTACGACTGATTATAGAGATCACCAAATGAGCAATAAAGAGGAAAGAGCAATTTAAATTTTTTGACAGTCAGAAAAAGGAACACGCATCTATTTTTTGGGTATATTATTCTTACAACATCCTTTGTTCATGCAGTTAAAAATAAAAAATATTGAGAATATTATCAGTAAAAGGGCGCGGGGGATCTAGTTTAGATGAACTGCTAGTGAACAAGAAAAAGTACTTTTAGCTCCATACAAGGTAAAATAATAGCAAAATATACAAAACTAGTAAGGGACCGTACGCAATGCACGGTACAAAGTCCAAACATTATTGTTATATTGGTATATGATTTGTAAATTGTAATATCTTATATTTATGAACTTTATAAAACATATGAAGGATTAACTTGCAAATACTTCGTCATTTTTCTTCAGTTTTTCAATATTTTTCTTACTGTAGCACACGAGAATCACGAAAATGTACAAAAATCCCGCCCAAAAAATTGTCATCTTCAAATTTTTCAATTTTTTTGCATACGATAGCACACAAATATGGCGAAATTTAAAATCCCGAAATTTCCATTTCTTCGGTTTTCCAATATTTTGCTTGCTAAATCATAAGAAAATCATGAAATTTTTAAAAATAAAATATATTTTGTCTTCTTGGGGTTTTCAATGTTTTTCATGATATATAAGCATACAAAAATCACAAAATTTTCAAAAATCTCAAATTTCTATTGTCTTCATTCTTTTTCAATATTACGCATGCCATAGCATATGAAAATCATGAAATTTCGAAAATTCTCTTATTTCTTCGCTTTCTTAATATTTTTGATGTTGCACATAGCAATCGTGAAATTCAAAAATCCCAAAATTATTTGTTCCTTCAAATTTACAATATATTACACGCTACTTCAAAAAAACCACGTAATTTTCAAAATATCTAAAACTTTTTTCTTCAGGTTTTCGATATTTTGCTTGGTATATAACACACAAAAATCTCAAAATTTTCAAAACTTCAAAATAGTTCAGTCGTCGATTTTTCAATATTTTGCATTCTATATATAGCACACGAAAATCGTGAAATTTTAAAAATCTCAAAACTTTTTGTGTTCTTCGATTTTTCAATAGCCTGCAAATTATAGCATATGAAAATCGTGATATATTCAAACAACCCAAAAATTTCTATTTGCTTCAAATTTTCAAAATTTTCACACGAAAATCGCGAATTTAAGATTTTTTAAATATTCAAAAAATTCCGTTTTCTATTAATTTTCATTATGCAAAAATTGTGAACTTTTCAAAAATCTCAATATTTTCTGTTTTATTCAGTTTTAAAATAGTTTGTTTATTTATATAGCACACAAAAATCACTATTTTTTTTTAAAATATCAAAATTTTCTTCTTTTTTTTCCGTTTTTTCAATTTTTGTGTTTCTTATATCGTTAAATTTAAAAAAATCTCGTCTTTTTGTTTTCTTCGGTTTTACAATTTTTTTATATGTTGTATTTATGTTTTCTTTTGTTTTCAATAACTTTTGTTGCTTATAGCACTTGAAAATCATGAAATTTTCAAAGCTCTTAAATTTTTTGTTTTCTTTGGTTTTTTATTCTATTTCTTGTTATACAAAGCATGAAAACCGTAATATTATCAAAAATCCCAAAATTTTCAATTTTCTTCGGTTTTTTAGTATTTTGCTTGCTATAATAAACGAAAATTGTAAAATTTTCAGAAATCCTGAAAAAAAAATTGTTTTCTTCGCTTTCAATATTTTGCCTGATATATCACATTAAAATAGCAAAATTTTCAAAAATCTCGAAAAAATTTGTTTTCTTCCTTTTTTAATTATTTTGCATGCTGACACACGAAAATCATGAAATTTCATAAATCACAGAATTTTCAATATTCTTTAGTTTTCCAGTATTTTACTTACACATATTTTTGAAGAACTTGCACATTTTAAGGAGATAAAATGGTATGCGAAGGAAAAGAAGCAAAAGTCGCTGATTGTTAGTAAGAACCTTACTGAACAAAGAAATTTGATCCGAGTGATGGAGATACCGGATGACGAGAAAGCCCCGGCAACATACGAATGAAGTTTTAAAAATCATAAATTTTTTTGTTTTCAAATTTCCAATTTTTGATGGCGTGGTAAACGAAAATCGCGAAATTTTCAAAAAAATCTTATTTTTTGTTTTCTTTGGTTTTTCAATATTTTTCTTGTTATAGCATACAAAAAGAGTAATATCTTCAAAAATCTCATAAATATCTGTGTTCTTCGGTTTTTCAATATTTTTGTTTGCTACAAAAGTTTCAAAATTCTCAATATTTTCACTTTTCCTTCCAATTTTTCATATTCTATATGCTATAGCACATAAAATCGCGAAATTTTCAAAGTCTCAATATTTTCCGTTTTCTTTCGTTTATCAATTCATATTTTACATCCTATACCACACACAATTGCGAAATTTTAAAAAATCTCAAAATTTCCTTTTTTCTTCCGGTTTTCTATATTATGCATGCTGTAGAACATGAAAATCGCAAAAAAATTTGTTTCCTTCAAAATTTTAAAGTTTTGGATGCTGAAAATAGCGATTTTTTCAAAAATGTAATTTTTTGTTTTCTTTGTTTTTTTTTCCTACAATACCAAATTAAAATTTCGGAAAAAAAAATCAAAATAGTTTTAACAAAAAACATGATCTTTTTCAATATTTTGCAAATAAAACTTAATTAAATAGTAGGAGAAAAAATAGAAAGGGATTCTAAGGAAGGGGTCTAATTAGAATTTTTAGCCTGGCAGCATGGGATTGATAAATATCAAAGTATGGAGCCAATAAAAATTTCCCATGACCCAAATGTAGATAAAATAATTAAATAGGGGCTAGATAACAGCTTTTCCACTAAAGTCCAAGCCAGATAAAGTAATATTTCTTAGAATATTCTCTCGTATAGTTTTATATATATTATATAGATAGCTAGTTTGAATACTTCTTTGGATTACCTGTGGCACCAATATGCTTATAAAGTTATAATCATGCACTCTCTATATATAATCCCTATCTTCTCTCTATATATAATGCAAATACCTTGATTAGAGGCTCTTCTCTTTTTTCTTAAAAAGATAGAAAAAATGAGAAAAATACTCAGCTCTCAAGCCCTCCATATCATCTCTTTCACCTCTCAAGACCTCCACCTCATCCCTCGCTCTTTTTAAAAATAAATAAATAAATAAGACTCTAGAACGCTCCACATTTCTCTCTCTTCCCTTCTCAATTTTTTTAAACACGTGCATCACACGTGCATAAATTCAAGTATTAATAATGTAAATATATAGACAATCTCTCTCTTCTCTCTCTCTCTCTCTCTCTCTCTCTATATATATATATATATATATATATATAATGCAAATATATATAATGCAAAAATCCTTAATTAGAGACCCCTCTCCTTCTTTTAGAAAAATAGAAAAAATGAGAAAAATCCTTACCTCCCAAGACCTCCACATCATCTCTTTCACCTCTCAAACCCTTCACCTTATCCCTCCGCTTTTTTTAAAACTAACTAAATAAATAAGACCGTAGAACCATCCATATTTTTCTTTCTTCCCTTCTCAATTTTTTTAAAAACGTGCAACGCACGTGCATAAATTCTAGTATTAATAATGTAAATATATATACAATCTCGGTAATTTCATGAGGCAACAGGCATGAACCCTTTCTTATACTACTGTTCTGGTTGATTTTTCATCTAAAATATGTGTAATTAGAATCAGTTTGCAGCACGACCTCAAAATATTATAGGAAACATAAAATCGTTCCAAGGCCTAGAGATTGAGAAGCGAGCACTAACCAGAGAGAATAGGTTGGATGCTGTTGAGGAGAACAGAGAATGCCAGCAGGTAAGACAATTGGTCCACAGCCTCGAGCACAACCTTGCTTGATGAGAAGATGAGAGCAATCTTGTCATGGAAACCCAAGATCAGAGACCAAAATAGAAGACCAATAAGCAATGATGTTCCCACTGATACAATGGTCGCAAATCTTGCACCTTTTCCGTTCCCTGCACCAAGCTCATTCCCAACTCTCACTCTGGAATTTATTAGAAAAAAATTACAATCGGCTACTTATTTGTAGAAAAAGGAGAGAGAGAATATTGCAAAGTAATTATTTAATGCGGTATCTAAGAATAATAACCTAAGTTTGAACCGCGGTTTAAGAATATGTGATACTATTTACAAACACCACTTGACATGTAGACTCGACATTAGATTTGCAAGTAGTGCATGTAACCTTCATAACATGATGCAACACATAATGCTCTTGTGTTATGTGATTATATAAAAGTATCGCGATTGTGTTAAAAGTTGCATTTTTATTACACAAACAGTTAGACATGTAACGGCGGAGGTGTCCGAGGGAAGAGGGGATCATTTCAGAATCAACTATGCTAATGTGGTGTTAATACCGAAAGTCTGTACTCCAAGAAATGTAAGCGAATTTGGACATATTAGCTTGGCTAACGGTTCTTTGAAATATGGTGGCCAAGATTTTCGTGTCTAGGGTCAGCAGATATTACAAGAACAGGTTGGTGATTATCAATCAGGCTTCATCCCTGATCGCTTCATTCCGGATGGGTATCGGCTGACCATGAGGTAATTTGATCAATACACAAGGATACTTCTGAATCTTGATTTTGAGAAAGCTTATGATAGAGTGGAGTGGGATTGTGGGACTACTTATTGGAAGTACTCAGGATTAGGGGATTTGAAGAGAAGTGGAGAAGATGGATTGACTATTGGCTAGCATTAGCAAAATCTTACTTTGATGCGCAAGTATCTTACTTGATTCAAAGTATTTGGATGCTATATATATCTCGTATAGCCTACGGTTTATGTTTCGCTCCAAGATACCCTCCACATCAAAATCTATAGCCGCCACAATGCCGTCCCTATTTGTGAGAGTTCACCTTTCCCCTCTAGTGAGAGATCCGGGAGGGATATAGCTTTTTGTATTCTCCATGCAACTCTCTTTATTAGTGGGATCTGCCACTCTCTCCTCTTCTGGTGGATTAGGACTTTTGCTATGAACCGTGTTAAATCCTTGTGATGTTGTGAATCAATTACGTTTATGATCATCTCGTGTTGCTACGAATCTGATCTCTGGTGTTTCCGCTGTGGTGGATCAAATCCCTTACAATCCGGTACCTTCAAGGTCTTATGGCGGATTTGCCATAACAATTTGGAACCGCACTTATTCGGAAAGTGTCGGCCCTTTTGAAAGTTAAAGCCATTGTGGTGCTTACCCTCAGGAAACACAATTCTTACTAAAGATGATTTAACTAAGAGAGGGTGGCAAGGGGGTTAGGATTATGTGTATAATATAGGTAATGAGTAGCTTAGTCATTTATAGGTATACTATGAGAATGTGAGATCGATTTAGAATTTTTTTTATTGCAAAGGTTTAAACTTAGAGAATAGCTAGGCATGGTATGTTGTAGTGATGGCGATAGTTTGGGGTATTTGGCTTAATTGAAACTGCGTCGTATTCAGGTTTAAACTTAATTTGAGCAATCTTGTAATGAGTCGCTTTTGGGTAAAGTGGTTCTCGACAACCGGGGACATTAATTAACCCACTCATTTCCTTATAATAAAGAGTTAGATATGTTTAAGAAAAACATCACTATTCCATACCCTGTCCCCGCAAAGAATGCCATAGGAATCATCATCTCCCATCCATTTATGCTCATGCTGCTCGAAAAATAAAAAATGTTTATGTCAGAAATATAACCATATTCCACAAGATTGCCAACCGTCGCTTAAAACTGACTAATCTTTTAGGCAAGACACGAGACTCTCAATGTTGATTAAAACTATTCTCACCATATGGAAAGTGCATCCACCGCAACTTCAGCATTCTTCAGATTACCAGTCAATATTATCAATATTCTATAATACCAGAATTCCAAGCTGCACCAATAACAAAATAATAGACATCAGAAACCCTATAATACTTCTTCTAGTTCCCAAGCACATAGAAGATTAAATCAAGATAAGGAAGCTTCTTTTCAGATGAAAATTAAGGTGGGTTCATATAGTCAAATAGTAATTAAAAGCCAAAGATAGTTTTAAAATTTTGGAAATTTGACAACATGTCCAAACTCGAATGTCCTGCGGTAAGGCCGGTGCCATCCAGTTTTCTTATATTGCTCACATGAACCAGGCTATTTATAATATGAATATCTCAAACATTATGGCTCTATAATTATAGCTTAAACAAACAGTTAGATGATGAGATAGATAGAAAGAGAGAGAGAGAGAGAGAGAGATAATGAGCGAGAGAGGAAAAGAAAGTACCATAACATGAATCCAGAACCAGTCGACAACCTTGTAAACTCCCAAAGCCCAGAAAACGCTTCAGACGAGAATCCTGTCCAAGAAGCAGGACAACCCCCACGGACAACATATACAAACAAAACAAGCATTGTGACCCACCAAGAAAAATTAAGCGTAAGAGCCATAGCTATGAGTCCAAGCTTCATCTTTTGCACAAACAACCAGCTGATTAAAATATGCATGATAAGTGCAGCTAAAGTGCTATAAGCATTGACCGCATTCTTCAACTGACATTGAAGAAACCTTTGCAATGGAAACAACAACGCAAAAGAGAAATGCATGGGGATGAACCATAGACACAGATATCCAGCTCTGTTTGCTAAGTCTTCGGGCTGCCCAACCATTTTTAAGATCGGGCCAGCAAAGAAATAAATAGGGAGAACAAGGATTGCGCAAAGGAAGAGAACAATCCATGAGCGTTGCATGTAGATACCAAGTATGTGATATTTTTTGGCACCATAAGCTTGCCCGCAAAGTGTCTCCAATGCACTCGCCATGCCAAGCTGAAATAATAAGATCACATACATTAGGTTATTGCAGTTTAGGAAGAATTTATATAGGCTAAATTTAACTAAAAACCAGGATCTTTCAGTGTTTACAGAAAATTACCATGAACTTTCAGCGAATGGATTCGATTGAGAATTGCTGAAAATTTATGTGCAATTTACCAAGTCATGATATTTATTTTCAATTCACAAAGTTTATGGCAGTTTATTAAAATTTAGCCATTTATTTGAAACTTTATAGAGTGTTTGGTTCGGTGCGATCAAAATAAAGTAGGCTGTTACATGTGAACAACATTTGTGCAACAAATGCTCTATGAATTCATTGTTTATACTGCTTAGTGCAATAGATGTGGGTTTACATACATGTTACTTGTAGTATGTTTGTTTAGATGGCGGCAGCAACTCTTGAATCATCGTCATCATCATTTCTTTTTGCAATAGCCCGTAACCATTTGGGGAGGGGGTGGACCCCCAAGTCCTTTGGAAATTGCTCCATATATTTGGTCGAAAATTCCTCCTTACCATGTCAAGTGAGGGGATTTGACCCAGCATGATTTCTTCTTATAGTTCGGACTCATGTTTTAATACCGAAAGTCAATTCTAAAAAGTTCGGCCTTGGACAAAAAGGAAAATGTAGATTTAGACTCGGACTACATGCATCCGAGTTACAACCGTGACACAATTAAGACATGCTTCAAAATTACTATTATAGGTTTGTTAAAGATGGAACGATCACGATTGGTTCTGTTTTCTATTGTTGCTTATTAGACCGTCTCATTCAGAGCTCTAATACCTTGTTTTGTAGGGCAAATTAGCAATAATTTATTTCCAGTTCTAGAACATTTTCTTTCCTATTTTCGTTAACTCTATAAATAGAGCATTATGATATTAATAAAATCATCATGTTATCATTATTTTACAAGGTTGATCTTCAAGATGTTTGTAACTCTTTGGATGGATTTACATATGAACCTTTAGTTTGCGACTCCGATATGTGAGGAGCCATGATGCACTAGCTTATGTTTTATATTATTAATGAAACTTAGTGGATTATCGCTATTTATATCACAAAAAAAAGAAGATGTTTGTAACTCTTTGGCTACAACCGAAAAGGGAAGTATTCTGAGATTGTACACACCCAGTCAAATGAATTCAAAAATTCAAATGATGGTACATAGAATTAAAATGGTACTCATCAAGCCAAGATAATTCAAAATTTTGGATTGTACATAAAATGGTGAAAGGGCCAGAGTCAAAAATCGACTGTGTCGTGCATAGTACGTAACTACTGTACATGGAGTAGGTTCTTGCTCCTCTTGGTTGGTGCGGTGCCGAAAAAACCCTCAGGCGTGCTACTCCTCAGAATTTAACAATTTTTCTCGTCAATTAATCATTCAGCTTTGAACCACAGAACAATATTAAAATTGTAATTTTGTTTCAATCCATTTTCTTATGGTTTTGTCACAGCATATCAAAAATATATACAAACTGGTGGAGTCTCCGAAACATGAAAAATTGTGTTCATGCATGAAGATCATATAAGTATAGATGCATACACCAGTACAAATGTTGGTTGCCCCTACGGATTGGAAAATCCGTAGGGGCAATTTTTGTTTGCCCTTATGGTTATCACCGTAGGGGCAAAGACTATAAAAAAATTATTTCCTTTTATTGTCCCTACGGTGCCATAAAAGAAACCCCTGCAATTGGCACGGTAGGAGCAAAATCAAGCACTTAAAAAAATAAAAAATAAAAACCCCACGCCCAAAATCCTCGAGCCCAAAATTTCCCCCCAAATTTTCCCCGTCGCCTCCTCCTCCTCCTTCCCGAGCTCGCCCTCCTCGTCGTCATCGCCCTAGACCTCATCCTCCTCGTTGTCGCCGCTCAAATCCCTCCCTAAATTTTCACCTCGTCGCAATCGCCTTCCTCTTCCTCGTCGATGTCGCCCTAGCCCTCCTCCTCATCGCCGTCACCAACTCCTTCCCCGACCTCCCGTCGTCAGTCCTCATTTCCGGCCTCCTCCTCGTCGCCGCAGCCACCTCATCCTCGTCGTCGCCGCAGCAACCACCCTCCTCCCCCTCATCGCTACAACAGCCAACCTCTTCCTTGTCGCCGCAGCTTCCTTCCTTGTTCGATTTGTCGGTTAGTTTCATCAATTTTAATTTTAATTTTCCTAAAATTTTGTTGTTAATTTCTTCAATTTTAGAGATTTAATTGTTAGTTTTTAATAATTTTTTGGTGGTGGTGTTGATTTCTAATAATTATTAAAAATTATTATATTGTTAGGGTTAGGGCTGGTTTAAGGCTGGGTTGGGTTAATTAGGGTTAGGGTTATGATTAGGGTTAATGGTTAGGGGGTTAATTAGGACCGGGTTATGGTTAATTAGGGTTAGGATTAATGGTTAGGTTTAGGTTTAGGGTTAGGACTGTGGTTAGGGTTAGGGTTAATGATTAAGGTTAGTGTTAATAGTTAGGGTTAGGTTTAGGGTTATGGTTATGGTTAGGCTTAGGACGATTCATTTATTTTTCCGCAACAAACGTTTCAAATATACTACTCACGATGTTTGAAGCAACCGGGATGGAGTGTCGTATGTCGTTGGAAATCCAGAAATGTTTACGATATCCCAGAATTCGAGGATCGTATAGAGAACAACGATGAGAATGAAAAAGAGAGAAGACTTAGAGTGCTTCGACCATCTGTTTCAAAAGACGGGTTGTTTTCGGCTGATCGTGAAGTTACGTGGGTTAGAAATGATATCGATGATGAAATTCCAGTAGATACGTCTAATACATCTACGAAACGAAAAATGTTATCAGTAATGTTATATTATTACTTCATATTTGTACGATCTATACATATATTGATTGCATATATAATGATTGTACTCTTATCTAGGTCTGATGACGACGCTAGGAGCAGCGAGGGACGGCAGGAGCACCAGCCGCGGCAGAGGCAGAGGCAGAACGGTTCTGCTGCCCGGGGAGCTGCGTAGGGGGCTCCAGAGGACCGGTCTTGCACCCCGATCCGTATCCCCTTCGGATGATTCCTTCCGTATGGATTTTGCTACATTTCCAGGTATATTGCACGCATATTCATTTTGAATGTAATATTATAGATATACACGCATATTTATTTTAAAATTATTTATATAGTTAATATTTAATTGTCTGGTTGTAGGTGGTGCGTCCACATTAGAGGCAGATGCCACTATCGTCCCTGCAGGTATGCTTATATATGCTATAGTGCATGCATATTAATTTAGAATGTTATATCATAAATATACACACATTCTTTTTGCTCTTACTTAGATAATCAATTTTTGATTGTTTAGCTGAAGGTGGTGCCTCCATATCCCGGGCAGAGGCCACCACTGCACCTGCGGGTATATTTATATATCCTATTTTGCATGCATATTGATTTAGAATGTTATATTATACATATACACATTCTTTTTGAAATTACTTATATAATCTATTTTTAATTGTCTAATTATAGGTGGTGCATCCATATCTGGCGCAGAGGCCACTCCCGCCACTTCCGTACCCTCCGCTCAGTCTGCAGATTAATATTCTTAAATATAAAATATTTATTCATTTTACATATCCTCTAAGAATAACCATGAATTTCATGTAATTTTATCGTCAATGTTTATTTTCTAGTTGGAGGGAATATGTCCATGTCCGAGTCACCGGCTGTTCCTTACCGGAGGAATTATCGTCCCGTTCGTGCTGCTGCCCGAGCCCAGACTCGTGCTGCTGTTGCCGGAGGTATATATCACATTTCAATTTTCGTTAATCATTGATTTCTAAGTACCGTTTTGTCTTAATATTTCTTGTTTTGATATTTCTTATAGATGCAGAGCAGCCCCATCCCGAGAGGGAGACTCGAGGGCCGAATCGGTCCCACAGGCTGAGGCTTGATAGAGGTAGGGGAAGCATCATTCTCCCTCTTCTTTACTCCCGATTATCGCTATACTGGCGATTATGCCGAGATGTTCGGCCGGTTTATGGGGGATGAGAGCCGCATCCAAAAGAAGTATCCACTTCATGTTGAGTGGGGCGATCAGCACCGGCGCTCATTTGCTCTTTTCTGGGATCAGGCTCAGGTATTAATATATATATTTTCATTTGACTTATCAAATAAATTTATTATTATTTAACACTTATAATTTAAATACATTATTTTCTTTTATTTGCAGTTGGATCACGACTTTCAGCCTGTACCCGACCCTGATCATCCTGACAGAGTGCTCGATCTTCAGGCTCTTTACCTGGGCCTCATGAAGAACATGCAATCTAAGGTCCGATATAATAGGAACGAGCTGAAGATCAATTGTTATTTGGTGTGGTTGGCGACCCCTGAGGAGGAGAGAGCGGCTCTCCTACTTCTCCGGCCTTTGCCAGAGTCGACGTAGATACATGGTCTCTCTTATGCCAATATTATGCCTCTGAGCGCAAACATGTTTGTAATTTAAATGTAATTTATTGTTTAGTATATAATTTATTTTTTCTTGTTGCTTAATTAGAAAACTAAATCTGATTGTGTTGTGCAGAAACAAGCCGATCAAAATAAAGAGAATAGGAAGTCGGCGAAGAGGGGTCGCCCCACTTACACAGATGGCTCAAGGAACATTACTCGTGCCATGGAGGCATCGGTAAATTACAATAGATCTATTTTGATATAATACAATATTAAGAGTTATTTTATAATATATGTAAATTTTTGGTGAATTGCAGAGAGGTCAGACCCTGGCGCAGGGTGGTACATCGAGCGGCTGACCGCGTATCTTGCCGTCCACGACACCTCGACAGATCCCGCCACGGACGAGCTTCGATTCCCCGACACCGCTACCCAGGAGTATTGCGTAAGTGTTAATATTTATTCTAATTCGAATGAAATTTTTGTTTTGATAAGTTCAAATTTAAATGATATACTTATATTTTAAAGGTTAATATGGGTGTAGAAGCGGGTGGTGGAGCAGGCGGAGGCATCGGGGATCGATTTAAGTAGGCAGGCTGATCTGATGATACTGACCCTAGTCCTAGACGCCGCACACGGAGGGCACCACGGATGTTGGGAGAGAGGCCGGGGATTGGGTCCTAGCAGGGCCCATATGAAGTTGGTCTCCACTCCGGCGGTTACTTCCCCTACCCCTGTGAGCGACGTTTGGAGCATGATATTGCCGTCTTAAAGACCACCGTCGAGGAGTTGAAGATGTTGGTACATATATTACTTAACAGTAAAATATTATATCACATTATAGATAGTAACATATGCAAAATTAGTAGTCTGAGTTTATTTGGTTGTAGACTTAGCTTTGGTTAATCGTACTTATATAAAACTATCTAATTAAACTGAACTCTATAATCATAACCATACCACATCTTTCTTCATTTTGGAGTTTAAAAAGTTATGATTATCCAAATTCAAAATTTGAGGAGAAGAACTTTCTTTGTAAATTAGATAACTCCAAAATCAAGCATCCAATCAAAGTTAAACAATTAAGGAAAGATACGGGTTTACAAGTTAGAGTAAGCAACATTTCTACCCCCACTTAAAATAAACTACGGTTTTCCAAACTAGATAACCAAACTAGGCCTAAGTCCCTAAGTATTCTTAGATTGGGGTATAAAAGTATAGTCCTGAATGTGTGGAATTTCAAAATGTATAAATTCTCATACATAACATATGAATTTCAACAGAACGTGTGGAATCTCAAAAAAACATATATAAATTCGCGGTTTCGCAATAATCTGATAATGATATGAATTCGACTAAAATCTAATATACCGTTCTTATTCGTTTATTACACACACAAAATTTTATAGATTCGGCAGGCTATTTCGGCTGCGGCTCCACATGTATCTCCTTCAGCTACGGCTCTGCAAGCAACTACCTCGGCTGCGGTTGCGCAGACCGCTTCTACAGCTGCACAGTCCGCTCCTTCATTAGTCGAGCTTTTGACAACTCAGGGTTGCACCGAGAAGCAGATGCGGCAGATTACGGCGATTATCAGAGGTGGAGGAGCTGGACCGAGCTAGGGTAGCTTTATTTATATTTTTGAGGATGTATGTACTTATCTGATACATATTGTATATATTTTGGATGATATTGGTGGTTGTTTGTATGTTCACGATGATTTTAGATTGATTTCGTATTCTGTTTGTTTATTTCTTTTATATATTATGCGTGAGATGTTGATTATGAATATTTCTGTATTTGGCTATATATATATATATATATATATATATATATATATATATATATATATATATATATATATATATATATATATTATTGTGCACAGGGCAGGGAAAAACGGGAAGCCCATTTTTTAAAAAAAAACTGATATAATGTCCCTACGGATTACTCCGTAAGGGCAACTATTGCAATTACGGATTTCTCCGTAGGGGAAAGTTTTGCCCCTACACATTTCTCCGTAGGGACAATATCAGAATATATGATATTTTGTCCTTATGGACTTAGTAAGAGGCTCCTACACATTTCTCCGTATGGACAAAATATCCGAATATCTGATATTTTGTCCTTATGGACTCAGTAACAAGGACAAAACTTGTCTCTACGGATTAATCCGTAGGTTCATTTATCAGGCCTTACGGATAAATCCGTAGGGATAAGTATTTTATTTTATAAACAGATAAATTAAATAAAGATTATGTCCTTACGGAATAATCCGTAGGAATAAATGTCTCTACGGATTAAGACGTAGGGGTAATTATTACTCCGTAGGGACATGTTCAGAGCGAAAACTTGCACCTGCGGTTTTTAGACCTACGGATGAATTTTATATCTTTACAGATGTATCCGTAGGGGCAGTGATTTTCCCCTACGACTAAATCTGCAGGATCAAGTGATTATTATAGTAGGGATATTATAACGTAGACAATAAAGTTATTGTATTTGTAAGTACCATGAGGCCAAAGCTAAAAGCAAGCACCACATTGGTGGCGATGGAGATGGAAGCAAGCTCAAGATCGCCAAGATGCCCAGCATAAGCCTGAGTTATGACATGCATCCTGTACAACGACAGCCGTCCGATCATCTCTGGCCCCACGATCCGCCACAGCTTCTTCGACTCGTCGAACGTCCTTGTCACCAACCCCAACTCGTTTTTGGCTACACCGCCATTGTTATTCTCCAACAATGGAACTCTCTCTCCACCCTCCATTTTCTAGAAATTTTCAAATTAATCAAGAATGAAGCTTAATTACAGGACTGTTGGGATATTTATACTGAATTCTATCTCGTTCGTTTGACTTTTAGACAATTAATTGGCACTATATTGATTTTGGGGTTCTTAACTTACATGTTTTGAGGTTCTAGCTTTCAATGTGTTTCTCTAGCGTGGGGTTTCGCTTAATAATTCCTTTGTTTATTATAGTATACCATCAAAGCGTGGATATATACGATTGATAAAAATTCAGTAAAAAAAAGTTGTCTCACAAAACTTATATCGAGCTGAAAATGGTCATGTTTCTGTGAAAAAGATTGAAAATGATTTTTGTGTAAAGCAAAAATTTCAAGCCATATAAATTCTATAGTGGGAAAAATGGGCATGTGATTGTCACAGCCAACCTTAGGGGAATTAGCAATTTTTTAAAAATATTTAGAAGAGCAATGTTGGGCACATGGTTAGTCCGGTTTAATCGTTGTTAACTAAACCTCACTTTTAAAGTGCGGTTTTAAGCTAAAATCTTCACAAAAAACTTGTAAGTTAAGAACCGTGCATTGAAACTGAAGAACAACGATCCTCTCCAACCAACAATCTTCAGCCCAACACAATTCTGCTAAATATTTTCCGGGAAACCCCATTTTACTAAACATTTCGGAAAAATTGATAATTCGCAAAAATTATCCCCTACCTTGGTTGTGAACCTGTCTCCTGAGCCCTGGACGGGCCCAACTAAAACAACCTTTCTCCTAAGTTTAAACTTCCCTCTTCAATATGTAAGGTCACATGTTTGATTCATATGACGGCCGTATTCAGGAAAAAATAAATAAAATTGAAGGCCATGATATGCTATGGCAAATTAGCACCGTCTATTTATAGGTACATACAAGTTCATAGATTGTTTTGAATTAGTTTTCTTAAATAAAATAAAAAAAGAAATTCTTAATATTTTTTATTGCTTAAAATTAATTGATAATTAATGTTTATACCAAAATAAAAGTTTCTTTTAATATAGAGCACATTGGATTCATACATGATCGATTTACATAGGTTTTTCCGATTAAAACACATATGATCCATTTACGGATGTTTCAAATGGTACAATAATGACGCTTTTGAGTGACAGATAATATTGCCAACAAAAATCCAAAAATTTTTGTTAGAAATTGGCATTTTTTTGTATTTCAATGGAAATTTCCTATAAAAAAATGCAATATATTTTTATAATGTGCTCACAATATTCATAATATTTTTCATCTAGTTCATTGGTCTACCAATTCTTGCCAACACTTCTGCTGGGTATAAGGTGGATTGTTACTACTATCCAAAATATAAAATTTGTCCCACAGCTCATAAAAAGCCAACTACCACTGATAGCATTAGCTCAATATGATTGGATTCTTTTAAATAATTAGCCTAGGTATCATTGGATCCCCTATTAAATATCACGAGCCAAGAAAATTCTCATCAATAAGCGTTTGTTTGTCCATAAAAATAAATGCCGCTGGCATGAATAATATGATGTATTATTGTTTCTCTCTTTAATTTCATTGTATCCACATATCCCTTCGGATCCTCTCAATGACACTCTTTCTTAGACATTGAAGTGGACTGTGATACGGCCTGTACCTTTTGTCGGCCAGGATAAGAAATTGAAGGAATGCATGAAAGCAAAATTCAAATTTATAAAATAATATCTAAGAATATGGAGGAAAAAAATTTTAATATAGATGACACCAAGAAACCATAAAAGTAAGTTGTTAGAGAAGAAAAGATAATCCGAAAGCAATTTGTTTGGAGATCTACCTAAAATTGTCCAATGTGGATTCTGTGCGATCGTTACCCATTTTGATGAAAACTATCCCAGCCTTGACCTCATAACATAATCACCATTAGACTAAGATCAACTCTTGTTTCAAATATCAGCTTGCTTTTTTCCTTATATAAAGTTTCTAAAGCAATTTGTTTGACATGTACCTGATTTGGGCACATTAAATCTAAAGCAAAATTGTTGCATTCTAAACTAATTAAACATATGTAGGTGTAATATTTGAATCCATGACCTAGCTCAAGTTTGACTCTATAAGTGTTTGTTCAAATTCGATTCGTTAATAAATGAACTGAACTTGAGCTACACATCAGGTTTATTAAGTTAATGAACCGAACTTGAGTTGACCATGGGTTGTTCGTTATGGCTCAATTTTGACTCATTTATGTATTATATAATTTATATTATATTTTACATATTTATTGAAATAAATATGTCAATTTTTCAATACATAAATATCAATCCAAAATAGTCTACATTCGATGAAATCATATCAAAATGCATCGGTTTTATCCTCTTTTGTTTTGATGATATTTTGATAATATTGGTTAATTAGCTATAATCAAATCAAACTTACCCCTGAGTTACAACCAAGTTTGTTTCTTCATTTATGAACTCGGTTTATTTTGTAATCGTTAATAGAACTTGAGTTAGCCAAGCACATCCCAAAAACAAACTTGATCTGCGCTGAAAAAAAATAAACGAGCTGAACCCAAGCAAACACCAGCTCATCCCAAGAAAGCACCCATGTCAAGGTGTCAAGCGGGCCGGCCCGGCCCAAAAAATAGCCTGACCCAGCCCGAGCGCCACGTAGCGGGCCCGGGTCGGCCTGACCAAGGCCAAGGCTCGGCCCCGGGCTAGCTGTTGGTGGCCCGATGACCAGAGCCTGGCCAAATTCAAATTCGAATTTGGTCGTTTGGCCTTAGGGGGTTTGGGGTGGGTGCCGGCCAATTTCTTGGAATGTGTTTTTTTTTAATGGAGGTGGGTTTTTTAATAAAGGGGGAAATTTGAATTAAAATGGGGGTTGTAAAATTATCTAAAACCCCCTCACTCAAAATTATACATTTCTATACTTCTAATCCAAAACTCTATAAATACCTATCTACACTTCTCATTCTTCTTACAATTCACAACAACAAAATTTTCAATCTTCCAATGACTTTCTTTAATTTCCGAGAAATTTACTGTTAAAATTGGAATCACGCAATCTTCATTTCCACGGTTTCAATTTTCATTTCAGTTTCACTAATTTGATTCTGCTATTTGGAATCATGGGTTTTCTGTATTGATTATATATTTTCTCGTATATTTTTTTATCATTTCTCTTTCTCTGTTACTAATATTTTTAATTAAGAATGTCAGATTCATCTTCACAAGGTAACATGAGTGTTTCATCTTCACGGAGACGTTCATTTCAAATTGATATGGATTCATAAGAGAGACGGATATTAACCAATATGCTGCAAACTAATTTTGATTCTTATTCTCTTAACTATGAATATTCTAATTATGAGATCTCTGCTACGTCACAAAATAATGTCTTTGAAGAAATTGCTGCTTCTACCGTTTCTGAAGCAAGAGCTTCTGCCTCTAAATATAAAAGAGCTAAAACTTCTGATGTTTGGAAATATTTTGTAGTACAAACAGTTACAGCTAAAAACGAGCAGCAATTTTCACTCATTACCAAACAAATTTTACTTGTGCCACTTCAGGTGGAACTACCCATCTAAAAAAATATTTAATCAAACACGAAAATGCAGATTCTCGGCTGACGACTCTAAGTATGTCGTCTAACTCTTTAATTAGTTTTTCTTATTCGCAAGATACTAATAGAAGCGAACTTACAAGATATGTCATAAATGCTGAACAACCATTTAGTTTTGCAGAAAACGAAAAATTTGATAGATTAGTAAAAAATGCATATAATCCAGCATTTCAAAGGGCGCCTAGAACAACACTTAGAAGTGATGTTTTAAAAAAATCAAGATGGTAAAACCAATTTGATTGACATTTTTGCAAATTTTAAGAGTAAAATTGCATTAACTTCTGATTTTTGGATTACAAAATGGAGTATGAGTTATAATTGTCTTACTGTACATTTCATTGATAATGATTAGTTTTTACATAAAAGAATTATTGGTTTTTAAAAAATGGAGCATTTATATAGTGGAAATAATATAAGTAATTGTATTTTGACCACCGTACGTGAATATAATATTTAAATTAAAATATTTTCTGTTAGTTTTGATAATGTTGCTAATAATGTCACGCCCCGCTTCCTAAAAGAAGGTGAAGGAGGACGTGGCATGGTCCACAACTTAACTGTATTAAAGGTGGTCTATTCAATACAGTTACGTTAAGCGTATGAAAATCTATGACATGCAGGATGTATACCAAAACAAAATAATAAAAGCGAAAGGCATTTATTTCCATTAACTAAAACTTTATTACATCCCAAAAGAAAAAGTAAATTAAGCTAAATAGTTTAATTACATCGAAGAAAAAGCTAAAACCCCTAAACAAGTGGGGGAAAAAAAAACTATCTAATCTTCTGTCGTCAAGTCTGCGTAATCTTCATTAGTTGGCTCCACACCTTGATCCTCATCATAAAACTCATTCTCATATAACGGACATTTCAAAGATAGAGAGGGAAAAAGAAAGCCCGCCGGCGAGTTACACTCGAGTAGGATTTCCTCATAAGGAAGTAAGAGTATAGAAACGAACATGTGTATATAAATATGATGTATATGTGCAGACATGATATGTATGGGTATAAGGGTAGGTTGTATAAAGTGTATGTAAGTAAGGGTATGTGGTATGAAGTATATGTCAGGTAAAAAGCCACATTAGTTTGTTAAATAAGGCTTCGGATACTCGAGATTATTCCGTTGTGGCCACGGAACAACAACTGGGGAAGTGAAATATACCGTTTTACTTTCCGGGATCATGATCAAGAAGTAGGGGAATCCGAGTTCCGCATCTCCTTACCTAAACAAACTACCCATCCCCGTTATTCAGTATATAAATATTTTGACGAATTAAAGTTAGTGCGTATACATCTAGGCATGGAATTTCCACATTGTATGCCATCCATATATTGGATTATTCGCCCTCAAGTAGGGTTAGTATTCACCCGAATATCGGGTTAGTATTTTTCCACATGTTAGACCCTTCACCCCAAAGTAGGGTTGGTATTCGCCCGAATATCGTGTTAGTAGTCGTCCACACATTAGACTGTTCACCCTGTCTGCAAGGATCCTCATATATAAGTATTACATTCCTAGGTCCGCGCATTCTAATCCTAACCGTATCGTATCATGTCATGTATGTCGTAAACTTGTATTCAAAAGTTGATCTCATTTAATATGGCCTTCCACTACCACTCATTTTATCTTGTTGTGTTTTAAAGTTTGTAAGGTGTATCATATCATTTTACAGAATGCTTAGTTAACGAAGATTATAGCAAAAACTATTTGTCTTCCAAAATCCAGTTTTTAAAAGTTTGTATCAAAGAATAAGAGATGCCTTCCAAAATCCTTTATCATAAATACATTAAATAACTTTTATTAGTAAGTGGTGGTAGCAAAAACTATTTGTCTTGATGTTATTATTGCAATACACTGAGTTGTACTAAATATACACACCAATAATAGTGTCTAAGGGCCCATTTGGTTGGGCTTTTTGAGCTTCCAAAATCTCTTTTGGAGCTAAAAAAAGTACATCTGAAACAAAAATACCAAATATGCCCCATGCCTAAAAGCTCAATGGAGCCAAAGAAAAGAAAATCTTCTTTTTCCGAAAGCTAAAATATGAAGCTTTTAGGAAAAATCTCTTCCTAAATTTTTTTATTACTATCATCTCTTTATCATCACCCAAGCCCGACCCTTACACTTGATTTCTCTTCTCATCATCTCATCAGTTCGAAGTCTTAGACGATCGAGGCCCTCAAAGTGATCGATGCCCCCAGATTGAAACCCTAAAAGATGATGACGACGAAGAACCTTAAGCGATCGAGGCCCCCGAGCTCGACGTGATCTTCAAGAGGTTAATCGACGAGATCCAAATTTTGGGTTTCATACATCAGGCGATCGAAACCTCTTGATTTCGACGAAGAATCCATAGATCGAGAGGATGGATCTCAAATATTTTTGTGATGAGTCGCTTTTGGGTAAAGTGGTTCTCGACAGAAGAATCCATAGATCGAGAGGATGGACCTCAATTGAAGCTGCGTCGTATTCAGGTTTAAACTTACTTAATTAAAGCAATCTTGTAATGAGTCGCTTTTGGGTAAAGTGGTTCTCGACAGACAGACAACCAGGGAATTAATTAACCCACTCATTTCCTTATAATAAAGAGTTAGACTTCACCCTTTTAATTTAAGAAAATCTGCTTTTAGCTCCTTATAGCAAAAAAAAATAAAATCCTCCATTCCCTATAATTTAAGTTAATATGCATTTGATCCGTTCTAAACTTATCTTCATATTCTTGCAATATATTTGATAGATTATCTGTATTTATTTTCTAAGCATATCTGCATTTGACCCATTCTAAGCTTATCTAAGCTTTTCTTTTGTCTTCATGCATGGAATATTAGACTCCATTCTTTTAGTTTAACAAAATCTACATTTAGCCCCTTATTGCAAAAAATTAATTCTCCGCCCTCTGTAATTTAAGTCAATAAGCATTTGACCTATTCTAAGCTTATCTTCATATTCATGCAATATATTTTTCGATAAATTATCTATATTTATTTATATATAATATAAAGCCCTTAGAAGCTTGATTCAAGCTTTTCTTTTCCCCATTTTAACCCTTGCATTCAATTTAATTACTATTTTGTCCTAAATATCTCCAGACTTTTCTTTTATCTTCATGCATGGAAAATTAGACTCCACCATTTTAGTTTAAGAAAATATGCTTTTAGCCCCTTATTGCAAAAAATCAATCCTTCATCCCCTATAATTTAAGTTAATATGCATTTGACCTATTCTAACCTTATCTTCATGTTCATGTAATATATTTTTTTGATGAATTATCTTTAATTATTTTCTAAGCTTAACTGCATTTGACCCATTCCAAGCTTTTCTTTTGTCTTTATGCATGGAAAATTAGACTCCACTTTTTTAGTTTAAGAAAATCTGTTTTAAGCCCCTTATTGCAAAAAATTAATCATTCACCCTCTATAATTTAATTTAATATGTATTTGACCCAATCTAAGCTTATCTTTATATTCATGCAATATATTTTTGATGCATTATCTGTAATTATTTTTATACAAGCTATCACCGTTCAACCTAAATTGTATCGTAATATTTATGGAAAATGTTTTCTTCATTAACACGTGGATAGAAAATTAAATGAGATCTTTGATATCTTTTGAAAATTGAAATCAATCGGTCTATTATTAATTTGTATATGTACATGTATGGAAAATTCGATGAGATTCAGATGTATTTTGAAAAATTGCCGTCAACACTTACATTGTTACTATGTAAACGTTCTCATTGATCGGATGTGTCCGTCCATTATTGCTTTGCATAAGTACATGGATGAAAATAACCGTCGTATGAAAGAGGGCGGAGGTCGAGAGCAATCAGTGATGATGGCAGGAAGATTGCGGAGAAAATCTTTTAAAATTTCAAATGCAGCCCGTGATAATTGCATGAGTTTTCGAATGCAATTTTTCATCTGTTGAATACATGTAATAGGCAGAAATGTGTAAAACATATACTTTTCCGGAATTATTTTGAGAGAAAATGAAGAAATTTTCTAAATTGTTTCGAAAGGGACTCAATTTATGTTAAATTTGAACGATTTACCTGCAGTAAAATTCAGTCATTTATGCGATATCATTTTTTTGGGCAACTCTTGGGCTCTGGACACTTGCTAGTATATATAGAAAATGGTAAGGTGCACCCACATCCAGCTTCCTTTTGTCGGCATGTGTCTCCATCAAAATTAGCTTCCGCCTCTCAACTTTCAAGAAAATTTGCATTAGCCCCTTTCAAGTTTATCATGCCAACATTTCTTCCATGTGAATATTGAGACTCCACCCCTTGCTTTTTAAGAAAATTTGGATTTGTCCTTTTATGTTTATCCATAATTAGGTAGAAGATTGAAAAATTAACTTTCGCTCCAATTTTTGGAAAATTTCTACATACCCTCATAGTATATCTTTTGACCTTTTCTTAGTTTATCTATCTATACAAAGCTTAAAGACTGAAAATTTCATTTTATTTTTTAGTGCTTTTTCTTCCCGCTTGAATTGATGAAGTTTATAGACATTTTTAAGATCGATATGCATTTTGGAATTATATGAAATTGCAGTCAACAATAATAAATTTGTTGAGGTCCGTCACATCTTAGCTAGAGAAGATAGTTTAATAATATGCTTTTTTTGTTTATTAGGGAGGTACCTATCGTTAGGGATATGCCATGCGTTCGCAATCATGAGGACGTAGCCAATCTCAAAACCACTTTTGCTTATATTTTGTGTGGCTTTTGAATTAAAACAAATGGTACAAAATCTGCTTACATTATGACTTTGTTATGCTAAAAATTAACCTCTCAAACATATTAATTACAACCAATAAATATATAGATGGCTTACTTATTAGTTTAAATTCATTTTCATGTTATTTATTTTTATTCGTGCAAAATATCAATATAGGTTGTAGCATAACATCTATCATTAACTGTCATAAATTATTCCAGATTTAATTCACATATATTTTTAAAATCACACGCCATTATTTAATATGACTTATTTACATTAATCGTGAATCAAGCAAAATATCCAAAAAAGTATCTTCACAGCGTTTTTTCGGACCCATGCATTTGTAAAATAGCAAAATATCAAAAAATCAACCTCTCATACAGATAAATTACAACCGATAAATATATAGATGGCCTACTTATTCTTTAGATTCATTTTCATGTTAATTAATTATCTTAATTTCTGCAAAATATCAATATAGATTGTAGCATAACATCTATTCTCAACTGTCATAAATTATTCTAGATTTAAGTGACATATATTTTTAAATCATACGAAATTTTTTAATATAACTTATTTACATTAATCGTGAATACATATCTCTTCTAACCAGGAAACTGACATGCATAATATTATGATGTGAGCTCGTATTTATATCTCTTGCGTAGAAAAGGTTATGAATTCAAAATGGAATGGTAAAGTATTGCTCCTAGAGCATATGAGAGCCCGGCATGAATTCAAAGCGGGCAGAGAAAAGCATAAACTTTTCTGAATGTGGCTGCTGTACATGTGTTGTGTTCCCCACTCATGATCCCTTCTAGGGCTGTTTGGTTGCAAGATTATGAAATCTGGATTCGAAAATAGTACGGTTGAAATTTCTGGATTTGGTAATTTGTTGTTTGGTCAATATTGGATTCCTAGTATTGGATTTGTAGATCCTTATAATTTTTGTTTGATTTGTGAAAAGAAAGTGGGATTTGGATTTGAGAATTTTAGAGAGATAGAGAGAGAGAGAGGATTATTAAATAAATAAAGTATCCGTGTCCGATTTAAAAGTACAATGAATAATGCCAAATCCTTGCAAATTCTCCAAATTTTATAGGATTCAAGGATCCTTGTTTTGTGTTGGCCGTCCATGAAAAACAAAGGAATTCTATAAATCCAAATTTCACAACCAAACACAAAATTATGGAATGCTCTGAAATTTTTGGATTCGACGGTCCAAATCTTTTGTAATCCGACGACCATACAGGCCTTCAGTCCCTGTCCATGTCTCAATCCATGCTTGCTTGTTTTCCGTTTCTTTTAATACCAAACACCTGAGAGGAACAAAATCCATCTCCTTTGAACCTGTCATCACCATCTCCAAATCCCTAACCTCAATCTCTCTGATTTCCATGGCATCTCCAGCTCTTCTCACCTCTCCTCAAGACTCCACCATCAAGGATCTCACAAGCTCTGGAACACTCTCTTCTCTTCCCTCTCTTTATGCCTCTCAGGATCCAAAAGTAAACCAACTTACACCTGTGGTTGAAGATGATCAGATCCCAGTCATTGATTTCTCATTGCTCACTCAAAGAACACCTGATCAGAGATCTCAGGTGATTCGCGACATCAGCAAGGTTTGTGAGGAGTGGGGTTTCTTCATGGTACATATATGTTCCTACATTTATTTTGGAAATTTTCCATTTGTTACATAACAGAAATATAGGTTGATGCTGGAAATAATAATTCAATTCTTATAACCCTGTTCTCCTCTTAAAAGTGGATATCAACTGAACTATTAACATTGTTACTTGAAGATGAGAAAACTCTAATCATATGTAATTTGGTAAGCCCAAATTTTTTTAAATCTCTCGTAAAGGATCATAATTAATAGAGAACTTAACATTACTGATGGAATTGTTTTTTTTATCATATTTTTGTGACGAATACTCATAATTTCGACAATAATATCGGTGTAAGTGACACGATCTCTGGTTGCAGATTGTGAACCATGGAGTTCCGGGGAAGCTGAAGGCCGACATGATGAATGCTCTCAAGGGATTTTTCGATCTGACCAAAGACGAGAGGAAAAAGTATGCCGATATAAATGTGCTTGATCCGATCCGGTACGGTACCAGTTTTAATACAAAGAAGGAAGATGTAAGGTTCTGGAGAGACTATCTTAAGGTGACTACTCACCCCGACTTTGTATCACCCACAGAGCCTATTTGCTTCAGGTAACAAATTGCTTCCAATTGATTTGTTTTGGATTTCATTCAAAGTCGAGAGAAGTGCAGTTATCTCGACCTAAAGTTTGCAGATTGTTAGCGTGTAGGTTTCTGGTGCTCATCTTTTTTAATCACCCTATTATTCTTCTTAGTGAGACATTAGAAGAATACTGCAAAACCACAAGAGATCTAGCATGGGAGCTTCTCAAAGGCATATGGGAATGTCTCGGAATCGAGGATAGCTCTATCAAGAAATCCTTGGGCTACGAGTCAAGCTGGCAGATCTTTGTCGGCAATCTCTACCCTCCTTGCCCGCAGCCCGACATGGCGGTTGGCCTGCCGTCTCACTCTGATCACGGCCTCCTCACCGTCCTTTACCAGAATGGCACGGTCGATGGCCTCGAGGTGAAACATGATGGCAAGTGGGTCCGTATCAAGCCTCTTCCGGATTCGTTCCTTGTCATTACCGGTGACCACCTTGAGGTGTACTAATTTCTGCCAATTGATGTGGTTTTTTCTTAATTATGGTGAACTTCCTTAAACCTTGGTTTTAGGGATTTATTTCGCTAAAATATCCTTAAGTATAACATTTTAAGTCCATATCCTCAATTTCTGTTTCTTGAGATTTGTGCATAATGAAATCAGATCGTTACCAATGGAAAGTACAAGAGCGTCTTGCATCGGGCAGTGGTGAATGAAACAGCTGTGAGGATGACTATTGCGGCTGCGGTTGGCCCATCGATGGACACGGTTGTTGTTCCTGCACCACAGCTGGTGAGCGGCGAGAACCCAGCGGCTTTCCGTGGTATGAGTTTCAGAGAGTTCACAGAGCGCCAACAGGGAGATCAACTTAAGGACAAGTCTGTGCTTGATACCTTGAGGATCTAGATATAATACTTGTAATACACAATGAATAAGAGCGAAGCTTAGACTCATAATTTCTTATGCCGTAATTGGATATCTTGGTGATCTTTGTAGCAATCTTTGCTTAGATTGTGCACGACGATGAATGCATCTATTTAGTATTATATGCTGTTAAAAATAATTCTTGATCGATGATGAGAAGAAATAAAAGTGACAGTAAAGCAAAAAGGATGAACAATTGCCAAGAAACCGCGTTGTTCCTTTCAGGCACAAATGCGATCGTTTTTCGCTCCATTTTGCTCATCTTTTGTTTATTTTCTTGTTTATTTATTTGCACGAACTGAATCCTGAGCTGTGAATGATCATCGTTCCATTTAATGATCCATGCCTTTCAAATTTTCTCTCTATTTTGTGATTCGTTTTGGTCATCTGAAAATATGATTTTAGTTCTTGTTGAAGGCGACTAGATAGAAGTAAAAGATTCGACGAAGTATGTACATGAAGGCTTGCCAGGCAAAAATTATACCTAAACATAGATAGCCATGCAAAATGTGTACAAAAGACATGACTATAACTTATCATGCTTCTATTTATTTCTTGGTAAATTCTGAGAATCATCAGCATTCCATTAAATATCTTCGAGTATTTATTTACAGAATAGATGAAGAGAAATAGTTTACAGATGAACAATGTACTGATAAATAAGACTCAATCTACGTTTAACATTTCATATTTATGTTTCTGCGCACACATCACCATACACAACTCTGCGTATATAGGGGAACACAAATCTTTTACAAAAACTAATTAAGTAAATAAAATCAAGATGTTTACGAATTGTTTCAATATTTTTTGAGATAGAAACATGTCAAATTTGATCCATAGTTTTGGACAAATATTGGCCATTATTATGCTTATTTCTCCTCTACTTTATGTCCTCTGACCTGATACGAGAAGACCCCCATTTCTTCATGCGCGCCGCCGCAATCATGGCCTACACTCCATAAAATTCCACCGATAAATATGTAATAAATTCACAAAATGAATTTAAAAAATATATAGTATAAAATGAATAAGAAATGCGATGAGATAGATGCATTTGAAGTTTGAACTCTTACTTCTTTATCCCAGTTATATCGGATGGTGAGAACGGCCAGTATCATTGTTTGTACTGCGGTTCCACCAATCATCCCGGCCCAAATACCCTATTCATCGAAATTTTCAATCGTTAGACATAGGTTATTATAGATAGAAAATTTATGAACAAACATTCTATTTAGTGACCTAAATTCTTCCAATTTGCTTTTAATAACAATCAATAGATTTTTTTTTCTTTTACTTCGTAATGCTGACACGTCCACAGACTTGATCGTCTAGTTTTAAGAAATTAGGAAAATGTAAGAAGAAATAAAAATAGAGTGTAGAATTTTAGACATAACCCGAACGTGTAGATTAAAAACCCATCCCAATAGAACTCCTGCAGGGACTCCGATTAAGTAGTAGCTCCCAAGGTTCACATATGCAACCGATCCTTGCCATCCAGAACCGACAGCAACGCCTACGAAAACAGAAATTTTCCGGTTTTTAAAAGTTAGTATCAAAGAATAAGAGATGCCTTCCAAAATCCTTTATCATAAATACATTAGATAACCTTTATTGGTAAGTGGTGGTAGCAAAAACTATTTGTCTTGATGTTATTATTGCAATACACTGAGCTGTACTAAATATACACACCAATAATAGTGTCTAAGGGCCCATTTGGTTGGGCTTTTTGAGCTTCCAAAATCTCTTTTGGAGCTAAAAAAAGTACATCTGAGAAAAAAATACCAAATATGTCTCATGCCTAAAAGCTCAATGGAGCCAAAGAAAAGAAAATCTTCTTTTTCCGAAAGCTAAAACATGAGGCTTTTAGGAAAAATCTCTTCCTAAATTTTTTTATTACCATCATCTCTTCATCATCATCCAAGCCCGACCCTTACACTTGATTTCTCTCCTCATCATGTCATCAGTTCGAAGTCTTAGACGATCGAGGCCCTCAAAGCGATCGATGCCCCCAGATCGAAACCCTAAAAGATGACGACGACGAAGAACATTAAGCGATCGAGGCCCCCGAGCTCGACGTGATCTTCAAGAGGTTAATCGGCGAGATCCAAATTTTGGGTTTCATACATCAGGCGATCGAAACCTCTTGATTTTGACGAAGAATCCATAGATCGAGAGGATGGATCTCAAATATTTTTGTGCAGATATTTTAATATTTGTGAATCTTTTGAAAGTAAATTGTAAATTAAAAAAAATGATATTTTCTTTCACTAA
Organism: Agapanthus africanus; assembly: GCA_030015575.1. Classification (NCBI taxonomy): domain Eukaryota; kingdom Viridiplantae; phylum Streptophyta; class Magnoliopsida; order Asparagales; family Amaryllidaceae; genus Agapanthus; species Agapanthus africanus. The sequence goes on from CM057343.1 coordinate 605,962,000, forward strand.
TTTCTTTCAAATATTAAAAAAAATGATGCCCTTTATGCTCATTTAAATAGTCAACGGCACTTCTGCAACTCCTATCAGAGTTTTGAACCAAACAGCTTTTCGAATCAAAAAGCGCATTTTACGACAACACTTTTTCCTAAAGAGTTTTCTTCAATGACACTTTTGCTAAAATCCCTTTTCACAATAGCCAATCCAAACAGGCCCTAAGTATTTCCAGAAATTGGACATTTTGTTGCAAATGTTAGAAATTGGACTTTCTTCTTGTCTACGACTGATTATAGAGATCACCAAATGAGCAATAAAGAGGAAAGAGCAATTTAAATTTTTTGACAGTCAGAAAAAGGAACACGCATCTATTTTTTGGGTATATTATTCTTACAACATCCTTTGTTCATGCAGTTAAAAATAAAAAATATTGAGAATATTAACAGTAAAAGGGCGCGGGGGATCTAGTTTAGATGAACTGCTAGTGAACAAGAAAAAGTACTTTTAGCTCCATACAAGGTAAAATAATAGCAAAATATACAAAACTAGTAAGGGACCGTGCGCAATGCACGGTACAAAGTCCAAAGTTTATTGTTATATTGTTATATGATTTGTAAATTGTAATATCTTATATTTATGAACTTTATAAAACATATGAAGAATTAACTTGCAAATACTTCGTCATTTTTCTTCAGTTTTTCAATATTTTTCTTACTGTAGCACACGAGAATCACGAAAATGTACAAAAACCCCCCCAAAAAATTGTCATCTTTAAATTTTTCAATTTTTTTGCATACGATAGCACACAAATATGGCGAAATTTAAAATCCCGAAATTTCCATTTCTTCGGTTTTCCAATATTTTGCTTGCTATATCATAAGAAAATCATGAAATTTTTAAAAATAAAATATACTTTGTCTTCTTCTGGTTTTCAATGTTTTTCATGATATATAAGCATACAAAAATCAAAAAAATTTCAAAAATCTCAAATTTCTATTGTCTTCATTCTTTTTCAATATTACGCATGCCATAGCATATGAAAATCATGAAATTTCAAAAATTCTCTTATTTCTTCGCTTTCTTAATATTTTTGATGTTGCACATAGCAATCGTGAAATCCAAAAATCCCAAAATTATTTGTTCCTTCAAATTTACAATATATTACACGCTACTACAAAAAAACCACGTAATTTTCAAAATATCTAAAACTTTTTTCTTCAGGTTTTCGATATTTTGCTTGGTATATAACACACAAAAATCTCGAAATTTTCAAAACTTCAAAATAGTTCAGTCGTCGATTTTTCAATATTTTGCATTCTATATATAGCACACGAACATCGTGAATTTTTAAAAATCTCAAAACTTTCTGTGTTCTTCCGTTTTTCAATAGCCTGCAAATTATAGCATATGAAAATCGTGATATATTTAAACAACCCAAAAATTTCTATTTGCTTCAAATTTTCAAAATTTTCACACGAAAATCGCGAATTTAAGATTTTTTAAATATTCAAAAAATTCCGTTTTCTATTAATTTTCATTATGCAAAAATTGCGAACTTTTCAAAAATCTCAATATTTTCTGTTTTATTCAGTTTTTAAATAGTTTGTTTATTTATATAGCACACAAAAATCACTAATTTTTCTTTTAAAATATCAAATTTTTCTGTTTTTTTTTTCCGTTTTTTCAATTTTTGTGTTTCTTATATCGTTAAATTTAAAAAAATCTCGTTTTTTTGTTTTCTTCGGTTTTACAATTTTTTTATTTGTTGTATTTATGTTTTCTTTTGTTTTCAATAACTTTTGTTGCTTATAGCACTTGAAAATCATGAAATTTTCAAAGCACTTAAATTTTTTGTTTTTTTATTCTATTTCTTGTTATACAAAGCATGAAAACCGTAATATTATCAAAAATCCCAAAATTTTCAATTTTCTTCGGTTTTTTAGTATTTTGCTTGCTATAATAAACGAAAATTGTAAAATTTTCAGAAATCCTGAAAAAAATTGTTTTCTTCGCTTTCAATATTTTGCCTGATATATCTAGCAAAATTTTCAAAAATCTCGAAAAAATTTGTTTTCTTCCTTTTTTAATTATTTTGCATGCTGACACACGGAAATTATGAAATTTCATAAATCACAGAATTTTCAGTATTCTTCGGTTTTCCAATATTTTACTTACACATATTTTTGAAGAACTTGCACATTTTAAGGAGATAAAATGGTATGCGAAGGAAAAGAAGCAAAAGTCGCTGATTGTTAGTAAGAACCTTACTGAACAAAGAAATTTGATCCGAGTGATGGAGATACCGGATGACGAGGAAGCCCCGGCAACATACGAATAAATTTTTAAAAATCATAATTTTTTTTGTTTTCAAATTTCCAATTTTTGATGGCGTGCGTGGTAAACGAAAATCGCGAAATTTTCAAAAAAAACTTATTTTTTGTTTTCTTTGGTTTTTCAATATTTTTCTTGTTATAGCATAAAAAAAGAGTAATATCTTCAAAAATCTCATAAATATCTGTGTTCTTCGGTTTTTCAATATTTTTGTTTGCTACAAAAGTTTCAAAATTCTCAATATTTTCACTTTTCCTTCCAATTTTTCATATTTTATATGCTATAGCACATAAAATCGCGAAATTTTCAAAGTCTCAATATTTTCCGTTTTCTTTCGTTTATTCATATTTTACATCCTATAGCACACACAATTCCGAAATTTTAAAAAATCTCAAAATTTCCTTTTTCCTTCCGGTTTTCTATATTATGCTAGAACATGAAAATCGCAAAAAAAATTGTTTCCTTCAAAATTTTAATGTTTTGGATGCTGAAAATAGCGATTTTTTCAAAAATGTAATTTTTTGTTTTCTTTGTTTTTTTTTTCTACAATACCAAATTAAAATTTCGGAAAAAAAATCAAAATAGTTTTAACAAAAAACATGATCTTTTAAAAACATGTCGGTAAAGTGGAGTTAATTCTGATAAATGTTATTTTAACCTTTGTACTCCCCTTTTATGCAAAAATAGGTCAAACAAACTTTCTCACACTACTTGTAACCTTGTTTATAATCATTTACTTTTGAGTTTAACCAAAATTTTCATGTGAAACAATCATATAACGAACTTTTCATTAAAATACCATGAAATTTAGTATAACCATTTTTCGATAACTAATATACCCATTTCTAGAATTTTCACGGGGTAACGACCTACCCCACACGCACACTATAATTTCATAGCACGGTATTTTAGATATATGGTTCATTTAAAGAATAAGTTTTTTTTTAAAATACCACACCTTTCAAAACGGGTTTCTTTTAATCGGTATTTTTGTAATCCTTAGCAATTATGCCTCTACAACACTCGTTAGGGGACCCGCTAATGGATGGTGCGGATTATCACACATCCTAGGGGTAGTAGAGCGAGATGCAGAATTCCTCACGGAGTATTCGATCTCGAAAAGAAATAAAAATACGGTTTTTAAGAAATACGAATTTCTAAATAAAAACAAAATTTTGGAAAAATTATATAAAACTATGAATTCGTATTTTCAATAAAAATATATTATGAAATTGTATTTTAAAATGAAAGAGTAGAATTTTAATAAAATACTATCAAATTTCCAAAAGATCTAGTTTTCATAAAAATACCACAAACTTTTAAAAGTTAGGTTTTTATCACTAAAACACCATCTAAATTAAAATACATGTTCATGAAAACCCTAATATTATAAATCACCCTCGAGGTTTATATTTCAAACTATATTAAAGTATTTTTCATAAAATCCCCTCGAGATATGCAAAACAATATTTTAAGAATTATAGAATTAATATAGGCTTAAACGGTATCATTTCTCTTGAGTCTCGGTGAGTTGGAGAAAGTGAGTTCTTGCCTATTCAGGCTAGACAACTTAACAGAGATATCAAATGGAAATTGTCTTGAAAAAGACACAAATCATGCCGTCCATGTGCAGCAGTTGCCGATTACTCCCGAACCCAAGAATTTCAAGAAATAAATCCTTTCATTAGATTATAACTTCAATCTGAATCCAAACTCAAACTAGAATCCAAAATCAAACACGAACTTGAATACTTGATCATGAACTTAAATACTCGAATTCAAATATCAAACTCAAACTTGTATATTTAACTCGACTTGACCGAACTATAGTTATAACTTGACATGCACTTACATGAATACCTAAACACATGATTACATCTTGAACATGAACCTGTACATTTTATATCCATGGATTCGGCCAAGACCTATAATCTTAATTTATACAATACAATATGTGAGGATAAAGGGATAGATTGGTACGGAACGTATATCATGGCACAAGATGTCACTTTAAAAGACACTTACATGAATTCACGTGCCGTTGTCCCATGAATTATGACGGGGCCTTGTACTACATGTTACCATAGTCCACGGGATAAAATAGACTCTCTTGTATACATGAATACCTTCTTTATCAAACTACAAATAACCACGTTAGAATAACTATTCTATACTTGTGAATGATTATATACAATTCTACCTGTCCTCTATTTATTTGGTTTCTATTCACATTATATATTATCTTTTGTTACTTCTTTTGGGACTTACCGAGCGCTAGTTCGCTGACGACATTCCTCTCTGTTTTCTTTCTTTGAAATGTTCTTCAGGAGGACCGAACTCTGAAGAGATAGAGCCGAGCCCGAAAGACTTGGACCAATTTGCTGCTCAGCCAGACTACTAGCTTCTTCCAGCCTGCACTTACTTTCAGTATGTCATTGTTTAGGCATTTGCTTTTATTATTGTATATTTTATTTTCAGACAGTTGTATGTAAACTTGAATATAAATAAAGTTGCTATTTCATTTTATTAATCTTTTTATTCTTGCACGTTATTATATTGCTTAATTACGCTTAACGTATTCTCTTAGTAAATATGTTGCGGACTTACCACGCTACCGTTTCCGTCCACTGGGAAGCGGGACGTGACACATCTATCCTATGAGTTTATACGGAACGGACATGGACCCAAACCTATTAATGATCTAAATTCATTTATCTACTTTTTATCTCCACTATTTTTACCAACAAATCTTGAGAATCACTGATTTTGATTTCAATTTGATAGTATAATACGGCCTTCAATAGCGCATGTCAGTATTAAAAGAAATAAATGTAGATTTTTTAACAAATATTTAACAAATACAATCATCAATCCAATTACTTATAACCACACAATACCAAACCCGGATTTTATCAACATGTCTAGGTCGGGTCATTGGCTGGCCTATCTGTCACATCCTATTAACGTAACATAATATATTTCTGAAAATTATTTAACTAAAAGACATGGTAATGCAACATATTTCAAACTGGAACATTTTAAATTGACACTTCTAGAAACATTATATTTCTCAGTCTCAGTGCAGCTTACCATTGTATTTATTTATTTGGAGAGCGAATTTTTTCGACATTATAGGAGAAAATTGCATCCTATGACACCTTCCATCCATCATTCTCTCCCCTTCCCTCTTCCCCGCCCTCTCTCTCTCTCTCTCTCTCTATATATATATATATATATATATATATATATATATATATATATATATATATATAGAGAGAGAGAGAGAGAGAGAATAATGGAGAAAAGAGGCCATAGGAGGGAATTTCCTCCTATAGCGTCGAAAAAACACACCCTCCATCGTGTTTTCCGACGATCGGAATGCATCATCTTCATCGTTATCATCTAAGATGTAGGTACACTAAATTTCATGTGATTCTACAATCTTTTCTCCGTTGATTTAGCAATGTAAAAAGTTCTATTGTCGGTAAACCGTTAATTTTGAACCCACTAATTCAACGGTGAAAAAGTTGTAGAATCACATGAAATTTGGTGTACCCATATCTTAGATGATAACGATGAAAATGATGCATTCCGATCGTCGGAAAACACGAAAATATAAATGTTGTTTAGACGCCATAGGAGGAAATTCCCTCCTTTGGCATCTTTATATATATATATATATATATATATATATATATATATATATATATATATATATGTTGTTGTTGTTGTAGTATATAATATAAAGCCCTTAAAAGTTTGATTCAAGCTTTTCTTTTCATCATTCTGCCCCTTGCATTCAATTTAATTACTATTTTGTCCTAAATATCTTTGAGCTTTCCTTTTATCTTCATGCGTGGAAAATTAGACTTCACCCCTTTAATTTAAGAAAATCCGCTTTTAGCTCCTTATTGCAAAATAAAAAATAAAAAATCCTCCATCCCCTATAATTTAAGTTAATATGCATTTGACCCATTCTAAACCTATCTTCATATTCTTGCAATATATTTTTTGATGTATTTATTTTCTAAGCATATCTGCATTTGACCTAATCTAAGCTTTTCTTTCGTCTTAATATTAGACTCCATTCTTTTAGTTTAACAAAATCTACATTTAGCCTCGTATTGCAAAAAATTAATTCTCTGCCCTCTATAATTTAATTCAATATGCATTTGACCCATTCTAAGCTTATCTTCATATTCATGCAATATATTTTTCGATGAATTATCTATATTTATTTATATATAATATAAAGCCCTTAAAAGCTTGATTCAAGCTTTTCTTTTCCCCATTTTGACCATTGTATTCAATTTAATTACTATTTTGTCCTAAATATGTCCAAACTTTTCTTTTGTCTTCATGCATGGAAAATTAGACTCCACCCTTTTAGTTTAAGAAAATATGCTTTTATCCTCTTATTGCAAAATATCAATCCTTCATCCCCTATAAGTTAAGTTAATATGCATTTGACTCATTCTAACCTTATCTTCATATTCATGTAATATATTTTTTGATGAATTATCTTTAATTTTTTTCTCAGCTTAACTGCATTTGACCCATTCCAAGCTTTTCTTTTGTCTTCATGCATGGAAAATTAGACTCCACATCTTTAATTTAAGAAAATATGTTTTTAGCCCCTTATTGCAAAAAATTAATCATCCACCCTCTATAATTTAATTTAATATATATTTGACCCAATCTAAGCTTATATTTATATTCATGCAATATAGTTTTTGATGAATTATCTGTATTTATTTTTATACAATTTATCACCGTTCAACCTAAATTGTATCGTAATATTTATGGAAATTATTTTCTTCATTAACACGTGTGGATGGAAAATTAAATGAGATCTTTGATATCTTTTGAAAATTGAAATCAATCGGTCTATTATTAATTTGTATATGTACACGCATGGAAAATTCAATGAGATTCAGATGTATTTTGAAAAATTGTCGTCAACACCTACATTATTACTTTGAATACGTTCTCATTGATCGGATGCGTCCGTCCATTATTGCTTTGCATAAGTACATGGATGAAAATAACCGTCGTATGAAAGAGGGCGGAGGTCGAGAGCAACCAATGATGATGGCAGGAAGATTGCGGAGAAAATCTTTTAAAATTTCAAATGCAGCCCGTGATAATTGCATGAATTTTCGAATGCAATTTGTCATCTGTTGAATACATGTAATAGGCAGAAATGTGTAAAACATTTACTTTTCTGTAATTATTTTGAGAGAAAATGAAGAAATTTTCTAAATTGTTTCGAAAGGGACTCGATTTATGTTAGATTTGAATGATTTGCCTGCAGTAAAATTCAGTCATTTATGTGATATCATTTTTTTTGGCAACTCTTGGGCTCGGGACACTTTCTAGTATATATAGAAAATGGTAAGGTGCACGCACATCCAGCTTCCTTTTGTCGGCATGTGTCCCCATCAAAATTAGCTTCTGCCTCTCAACTTTCAAGAAAATTTGCATAAGCCCCTTTCAAGTTTATCATGCCAACATTTCTTCCATGTGAATATTGAGATTCCACCCCTTGCTTTTTAAGAAAATTTTGATTTGTCCTTTTGTGTTTATCCATAATTAGGTAGAAGATTGAAAAATTAACTTTCACTCCGAATTTTGGAAAATTTTCTACATACCCTCATAGTATATCTATTGACCTTTTTTAGTTTATATATCTATACAAAGCTTAAAGACTGAAATTTTCATTTTATTTTTAGTGTTTTTTCTTCCCGCTTGAATTGATGAAGTTTATAGACATTTTTAAGACTGATATGCATTTTGGAGTTATATGAAATTGCGGTCAAGAATAGTAAATTTGTTGAGGTCCGTCACATCTTAACTAGAGAAGATAGTCGAATAATATGTTTTTTTGGTTTATTAGGGAGTTACCTATCGTTAGGGATATGCCATGCGTTCGCAGTCATGAGGACTTAGCCAATCTCAAAACCACTTTTGCTTATATTTTGTGTGACTTTTTAATTAAAACAAATGGTACAAAATCCGCTTACATTATGACTTTGTTATGCTAAACATCAACCTCTCAAACACATTAAGTACAACCAATAAATATATAGATGGCCTACTTATTAGTTTAAATTCATTTTCATGTTATTTATTTTTATTCGTGCAAAATATCAATACTGGTTGTAGCATAACATCTATCATTAACTGTCATAAATTATTTCAGATTTAATTCACATATATTTTTAAAATCACGCGCCATTCTTTAATATGACTTCTTTACATTAATCGTGAATCAAGCAAAATATCAAAAAAAAAAGAAGTATCTTTGCAGCATTTTTTTGGACCCATGCATTTGTAAAATTGCAAAATATCAAAAAATCAACCTCTCATACAGATAAACTACAACCGATAAATATATAGATGGCCTACTTATTCTTTAGATTCATTTTCATGTTAATTAATTATCTTAATTTCTGTAAAATATCAATATAGATTGCAGCATAACATTTATTCTCAACTGTTATAAATTATTCAAGATTTAAGTGACATATTTTTTAAATCATACGAATTTTTTTAATATAACTTATTTACATTAATCCTGAATCCATATCTCTTGAAAACTGACATGCATAATATTATGATGTGAGCTCCTATTTATATCTCTTGGGTAGAAAAGGATATGAATTCAAAATGGATAGATAAGGAATTGCTCCTAGAGCATATGAGAGCCCGGCATGAATTCAAAGCGGGCAGAGAAAAGCATAAACTTTCCTGAATGTGGCTGCTGTACATGTGTTGTGTTCCCCACACATGATCCCCTTCAGGGCTGTTTGGTTGAAAGATTATGAAATTTGGATTCAAAAATAGTACGGTTGAAAATTTGTAATTTGTTGTTTGGTCGATATTGGATTCCTAGTATTGGATTTGTAGATTCTTATAATTTTTTTTGGTTGGTGAAAAGAAAGTGGGATTTGAATTTGATAATTTTACAGAGAGATAGATAGAGAGATGATTATTAAATAAATAAAGTATCCGTGTCCGATTTAAAAGTATAATGAATAATGCCAAATCCTTGCAAATTCTCCAAATTTTTTAGGATTCAAGAATTCTTGATTTTTGTTGGCCCTCCATGAAAAACAAAGGAATTCTATAAATCCAAATTGCACAACCAAACACAAAATTATGGAATCCTCTGAAATTTTTGGATTGGACAGTCCAAATCAAATCTTTTGTAATCCTACGACCAAACAGGCCTTCAGTCCCTGTCCCTGTCTCAATCCATACTTGCTTGTTTTCCGTTTCTTTTAATACCAAACACCTGAGAGGAACAAAATCCATCTCCTTTGAACTTGTCATCACCATCTCCAAATCCCTAACCTCAATCTCTCTGATTTCCATGGCATCTCCAGCTCTTCTCACCTCTCCTCAAGATTCCACCATCAAGGATCTCACAAGCTCTGGAACACTCTCTTCTCTTCCCTCTCTTTATGCCTCTCAGGATCCAAAAGTAAACCAACTTACACCTGTGGTTGAAGATGATCAGATCCCAGTCATCGATTTCTCATTGCTCACTCAAGGAACTCCTGATCAGAGATCTCAGGTGATTCGCGACATCGGCAAGGCTTGTGAGGAGTGGGGTTTCTTCATGGTATATATATGTTCCTACATTTATTTTGGAAATTTTCCATTTGTTACATAACAGAAATATAGGTTGATGCTGGAAATAATAATTCAATTCTTATAACCCTGTTCTCCTCTTAAAAGTGGATATCAACTGAACTATTAACATTGTTACTTGAAGATGAGAAAACTCTAATCATATGTAATTTGGTAAGCCCAAATTTTTTTAAATCTCTCGTAAAGGATCATAATTAATAGAGAACTTAGCATTACTGATGGAATTGTTTTTTATCATATTTTTGTGACGAATACGCATAATTTCGACAATAATATCGGTGTAAGTGACACGATCTCTGGTTGCAGATTGTGAACCATGGAGTTCCGGGGAAGCTGAAGGCCGACATGATGGATGCACTCAAGGGATTTTTCGATCTGACAGAAGACGAGAGGAAAAAGTATGCCGATATAAATGTGCTCGATCCGATCCGGTACGGTACCAGTTTTAATACAAAGAAGGAAGATGTAAGGTTCTGGAGAGACTATCTTAAGGTGACTACTCACCCCGACTTTGTATCCCCCACAGAGCCTATTGGCTTCAGGTAACAAATTGCTTCCAATTGATTTGTTTTGGATTTCATTCAAAGTCGAGAGAAGTGCAGTTATCTCGACCTAAAGTTTGCAGATTGTTAGCGTGTAGGTTTCTGGTGCTCATCTTTTTTAATCACCCTATTATTCTTCTTAGTGAGACATTAGAAGAATACTGCAAAACCACAAGAGATCTAGCATGGGAGCTTCTCAAAGGCATATGGGAATGTCTCGGAATCAAGGATAGCTCTATCAAGAAATCCTTGGGCTACGAGTCAAGCTGGCAGATCTTTGTCGGCAATCTCTACCCTCCTTGCCCGCAGCCCGACATGGCGGTTGGCCTGCCGTCTCACTCTGATCATGGCCTCCTCACCGTCCTTTACCAGAATGGCACGGTCGATGGCCTCGAGATGAAACATGATGGCAAGTGGGTCCGTATCAAGCCTCTTCCGGATTCGTTCCTTGTCAATACCGGTGACCACCTTGAGGTGTACTAATTTCTGCCAATTGATGTGGTTTTTTCTTAATTATGGTGAACTTCCTTAAACCTTGGTTTTAAGGATTTATTTCACTAAAATATCCTTAAGTATAACATTTTAAGTCCATATCCTCAATTTCTGTTTCTTGAGATCTGTGCATAATGAAATCAGATCGTTACCAATGGAAAGTACAAGAGCGTCTTGCATCGGGCAGTGGTGAATGAAACAGCTGTGAGGATGACTATTGGGGCTGCGGTTGGCCCATCGATGGACACGGTTGTTGTTCCTGCACCACAGCTGGTGAGCGGCGAGAACCCAGCGGCTTTCCGTGGTATGAGTTTCAGAGAGTTCACAGAGCGCCAACAGGGAGATCAACTTAAGGACAAGTCTGTGCTTGATACCTTGAGGATCTAGATATAATACCTGTAAATACACAATGAATAAGAGCGAAGCTTAGACTCATAATTTCTTATGCCGTAATTGGATATCTTGGTGATCTTTGTAGCAATCTTTGCTTAGATTGTGCACGACGATGAATGCATCTATTTAGTATTATATGCTGTTAAAAAAAATTCTTGATCGATGATGTGAAGAAATAAAAGTGACAGTAAAGCAAAAAGGATGAACAATTGCCAAGAAACCGCGTTGTTCCTTTCAGGCACAAATGCGATCGTTTTTCGCTCCATTTTGCTCATCTTTTGTTTATTTTCTTGTTTATTTATTTGCACCAACTGAATCCTGAGCTGTGAATGACCATCGTTCCATTTAATGATCCTTGCCTTTCAAATTTTCTCTCTATTTTGTGATTCGTTTTGGTCATCTAAAAATATGATTTTAGTTCTTGTTGAAGGCGACTAGATAGAAGTAAAAGATTCGACGAAGTATGTATATGAAGGCTTGCCAGGCAAAAATTATACCTAAACATAGCCATGCAAAATGTGTACAAAAGACATGACTATAACTTATCATGCTTCTATTTATTTCTTGGTAAATTCTGAGAATCATCAGCATTCCATTGAATATCTTCGAGTATTTATTTACAGAATAGATGAAGAGAAATAGTTTACAGATGAACAATGTACTGATAAATAAGACTCAATCTACGTTTAACATTTCATATTTATGTTTCTGCGCACACATCACCATACACAACTCTGCGTATATAGGGGAACACAAATCTTTTACAAAAACTAATTAAGTAAATAAAATCAAGATGTTTACGAATTGTTTCAATATTTTTTGAGATAGAAACAGGTCAAATTTGATTCATAGTTTTGGACAAATATTGGCCATTATTATGCTTATTTCTCCTCTACTTTATGTCCTCTGACCTGATACGAGAAGACCCCCATTTCTTCATGCGCGCCGCCGCAATCATGGCCTACACTCCATAAAATTTCACCGATAAATATGTAATAAATTCACAAAATGAATTTTAAAAAAATATAGTATAAAATGAATAAGAAATGCGATGGAACTCTTACTTCTTTATCCCAGTTACATCGGATGGTGAGAACGGCCAGTATCATTGTTTGTACTGCGGTTCCACCAATCATCCCGGCCCAAATACCCTATTCGAAATTTTCAATCATTAGACATAGGTTATTATAGATAGAAAATTTATGAACAAACATTCTATTTAGAGACCTAAATTCTTCCAATTTGCTTTTAATAACAATCAATAGATTTTTTTTCTTTTACTTCGTAATGCTGACACGTCCCAAGACTTGATCGTCTAGTTTTAAGAAATTAGGAAAATGTAAGAAGAAATAAAAATAGAATGTAGAATTTTAGACATAACCCGAACGTGTAGATTAAAAACCCATCCCAATAGAACTCCTGCAGGGACTCCGATTAAGTAGTAGCTCCCAAGGTTCACATATGCAACCGATCCTTGCCATCCAGAACCGACAGCAACGCCTACGAAAACAGAAATTTTCCGGTTTTTAAAAGTTAGTATCAATGAATAAGAGATGCCTTCCAAAATCCTTTATCATAAATACATTAGATAACCTTTATTGGTAAGTGGTGGTAGCAAAAACTATTTGTCTTGATGTTATTATTGCAATACACTGAGCTGTACTAAATATACACACCAATAATAGTGTCTAAGGGCCCATTTGGTTGGGTTTTTGAGCTTCCAAAATCTCTTTTGGAGCTAAAAAAAGTACATCTGAGAAAAAATACCAAATATGCCCCATGCCTAAAAGCTCAATGGAGCCAAAGAAAAGAAAATCTTCTTTTTCCGAAAGCTAAAATATGAGGCTTTTAGGAAAAATCTCTTCCTAAATTTTTTTATTACCATCATCTCTTCATCATCACCCAAACCCGACCCTTACACTTGATTTCTCTCCTCAATATCTCATCAGTTCGAAGTCTTAGACGATCGAGGCCCTCAAAGCGATCGATGCCCCCAGATCGAAACCCTAAAAGATGATGACGACGAAGAACCTTAAGCGATCGAGGCCCCCGAGCTCGGCGTGATCTTCAAGAGGTTAATCGACGAGATCCAAATTTTGGGTTGCATACATCAGGCGATCGAAACCTCTTGATTTCGACGAAGAATCCATAGATCGAGAGGATGGATCTCAAATATTTTTGTGCAGATATTTTAATATTTGTGAATCTTTTGAAAGTAAATTGTAAATTAAAAAAAAATGATATTTTCTTTCACTAATTTTTTTTCACATATTAAGAAAAATGATGCCCTTTATGCTCATTTAAACAGTCAACGGCACTTCTGCAACCCCTAACAGATTTTTGAACCAAACAGCTTTTCGAATCAAAAAGCACATTTTACGACAACACTTTTTCCTAAAGAGTTTTCTTCAATGACACTTTTGCTAAAATCCCCTTTTCGCAATAGCCAATCCAAACAGGCCCTAAGTATTTCAAGAAATTGGACTTTTTGTTGCAAATGTTAGAAATTGGACTTTCTTCTTGTCTACGACTGATTATAGAGATCACCAAATGAGCAATAAAGAGGAAAGAGCAATTTAAATTTTTTGACAGTCAGAAAAAGGAACACGCATCTATTTTTTGGGTATATTATTCTTACAACATCCTTTGTTCATGCAGTTAAAAATAAAAAATATTGAGAATATTAACAGTAAAAGGGCGCGGGGGATCTAGTTTAGATGAACTGCTGGTGAACAAGAAAAAGTACTTTTAGCTCCATACAAGGTAAAATAATAGCAAAATATACAAAACTAGCATGGGACCGTGCGCAATGCATGGTACAAAGTCGAAAGTCTATTGTTATATGATTTGTAAATTGTAATATCTTATATTTATAAACTTTATAAAACATACGAAGGATTAACTTGCAAATACTTCATCATTTTTCTTCAGTTTTTCAATATTTTTCTTACTGCAGCACACGAGAATCACGAAAATGTACAAAAATTCCCCCAAAAAAATTGTCATCTTCAAATTTTTCAATTTTTTGCATACGATAGCACACAAATATTGCGAAATTTAAAATCCCGAAATTCCCGTTTCTTCGGCTTTCCAATATTTTGCTTACTATATCATAAGAAAATCATGAAATTTTTAAAAATAAAATATTTTTTTGTCTTCTTCGGGTTTTCAATGTTTTTCATGATATATAAGCATACAAAAATCACAAAATTTTCAAAAATCTCAAATTTCTATTGTCTTCATTCTTTTTCAATATTACGCATGCCATAGCATATGAAAATCATGAAATTTCGAAAATTCTCTTATTTCTTCGCTTTCTTAATATTTTGGATGTTGCACATAGCAATCATGAAATTAAAAAATCCCAAAATTATTTGTTCCTTCAAATTTACAATATATTACACGCTACTACAAAAATATCACGTAATTTTCAAAATATCTAAAACTTTTTTCTTCAGGTTTTCGATATTTTGCTTGGTATATAACACACAAAAATCTCGAAATTTTCAAAACTTCAAAATAGTTCAGTCGTCGATTTTTCAATATTTTGCATTTTATATATAGCACACGAAAATCGTGAATTTTTAAAAATCTCAAAACTTTCTGTGTTCTTCGGTTTTTCAATAGCCTGCAAATTATAGCATATGAAAATCGTGATATATTCAAACAACCCAAAAATTTCTATTTGCTTCAAATTTTCAAAATTTTCAAACGAAAATCGCGAATTTAAGATTTTTTAAATATTCAAAAAATTCCGTTTTCTATTAATTTTCATTATGCAAAAATTGCGAACTTTTCAAAAATCTCAATATTTTCTGTTTTATTCAGTTTTTAAATAGTTTGTTTATTTATATAGCACACAAAAATCACTAATTTTCTTTAGAATATCAAAATTTTCTTCTTTTTTTTCCTCCGTTTTTTCAATTTTTTTGTTTCTTAAATCGCTAAATTTTAAAAAAATCTCGTTTTTTTGTTTCCTTCGGTTTTACAATTTTTTTATATGTTGTATTTATGTTTTCTTTTGTTTTCAATAATTTTTGTTGCTTATAGCACTTGAAAATCATGAAATTTTCAAAGCTCTTAAATTTTTTGTTTTCTTTGGGTTTTTTTTTCTATTTCTTGTTATACAAAGCATGAAAACCGTAATATTATCAAAAATCCCAAAATTTTCAATTTTCTTCGGTTTTTTAGTATTTTGCTTGCTATAATAAACGAAAATTGTAAAATTTTCAGAAATCCTGAAAAAAATTGTTTTCTTCGGTTTCAATATTTTGCCTGATATATCACATGCATTAAAATAGAAAAATTTTCAAAAATCTCGAAAATAATTGTTTTCTTCCTTTTTTAATTATTTTGCATGCTGACACATGGAAATCATGAAATTTCATAAATCACAGAATTTTCAGTATTCTTCGGTTTTCCAATATTTTACTTACACATATTTTTTTAAGAACTTGCACATTTTAAGGAGATCAAATGGTATGCGAAGGAAAAGAAGCAAAAGTCGCTGATTGTTAGTAAGAACCTTACTGAACAAAGAAATTTGATCCGAGTGATGGAGATACCGGATGACGAGGAAGCCCCGGCAACATACGAATAAATTTTTAAAAATCATAATTTTTTTAGTTTTCAAATTTCCAATTTTTGATGGCGCGGTAAACGAAAATCGCAAAATTTTTAAAAAAATCTTATTTTTTGTTTTCTTTGGTTTTTCAATATTTTTCTTGTTATAGCATACAAAAAGAGTAACATCTTCAAAAATCTCATAAATATCTGTGTTCTTCGGTTTTTCAATATTTTTGTTTGCTACAAAAGTTTCAAAATTCTCAATATTTTCACTTTTCCTTCCAATTTTTCATATTTTATATGCTATAGCACATAAAATCGCGAAATTTTCAAAGTCTCAATATTTTCCGTTTTCTTTCGTTTATTCATATTTTACATCCTATAGCACACACAATTGCGAAATTTTAAAAAATCTCAAAATTTCCTTTTTCCTTCCGGTTTTCTATATTATGCTAGAACATGAAAATCGCAAAAAAAATTGTTTCCTTCAAAATTTTAATGTTTTGGATGCTGAAAATAGCGATTTTTTCAAAAATGTAATTTTTTGTTTTCTTTGTTTTTTTTTTCTACAATACCAAATTAAAATTTCGGAAAAAAAATCAAAATAGTTTTAACAAAAAACATGATCTTTTTCAATATTTTGCAAATAAAACTTAATTAAATAGTAGGAGAAAAAATAGAAAGGGATTCTAAGGAAGGGGTCTAATTAGAATTTTTAGCCTGGCAGCATGGGATTGATAAATATCAAAGTACGGAGCCAATAAAAATTTCCCATGACCCAAATGTAGATAAAATAATTAAATAGGGGCTAGATAACAGCTTTTCCACTAAAGTCCAAGCCAGATAAAGTAATATTTCTTAGAATATTCTCTCGTATAGTTTTATATATATTATATAGATAGCTAGTTTGAATACTTCTTTGGATTACCTGTGGCACCAATATGCTTATAAAGTTATAATCATGCAATCTCTATATATAATCCATATCTTCTCTATATATAATGCAAATATCTTGATTAGAGGCTCTTCTCTTTTTTCTTTAAAAAATTGAAAAAATGAGAAAAATCCTCAGCTCTCAAGTCCTCCATATCATCTCTTTCACCTCTCAAGACCTCCACCTCATCCTCGCTCTTTTTAAAAATAAACAAATAAATAAGACTCTAGAACGCTCCACATTTCTCTCTCTTCCCTTCTCAATTTTTTTAAACACGTGCATAAATTCAAGTATTAATAATGTAAATATATAGACAATCTCTATCTTCTCTCTCTCTCTCTCTATATATATATATATATATAATGCAAATATATATAATGCAAAAATCCTTAATTAGAGACCCCTCTCCTTTTTTTTAGAAAAATAGAAAAAATGAGAAAAATCCTTACCTCCCAAGGCCTCCACATCATCTCTTTCACCTCTCAAGCCCTCCACCTTATCCTTCCGCTTTTTTTAAACTAACTAAATAAATAAGACTCTAGAACCATCCATATTTTTCTTTCTTCCCTTCTCAAATTTTTTAAACACGTGCAACGCACGTGCATAAATTCTAGTATTAATAATGTAAATATATATACAATCTCGGTAATTTCATGAGGCAACAGGCATGAACCCTTTCTTATACTACTGTTCTGGTTCATTTTTCATCTAAAATATGTGTAATTAGAATCAGTTTGCAGCACGACCTCAAAATATTATAGGAAACATAAAATCGTTCCAAGGCCTAGAGATTGAGAAGCGAGCACTGACCAGAGAGAATAGGTTGGACGCTGTTGAGGAGAACAGAGAATGCCAGCAGGTAAGACAATTGGTCCACAGCCTCGAGCACAACCTTGCTTGATGAGAAGATGAGAGCAATCTTGTCATGGAAACCCAAGATCAGAGACCAAAATAGAAGACCAATAAGCAATGATGTTCCCACTGATACAATGGTCGCAAATCTTGCACCTTTTCCGTTCCCTGCACCAAGCTCATTCCCAACTCTCACTCTGGAATTTATTAGAAAAAAATTACAATCGGCTACTTATTTGTAGAAAAAGGAGAGAGAGAATATTGCAAAGTAATTATTTAATGCGGTATCTAAGAATAATAACCTAAGTTTGAACCGCGGTTTAAGAATATGTGATACTATTTACAAACACCACTTGACATGTAGACTCGACATTAGATTTGCAAGTAGTGCATGTAACCTTCATAACATGATGCAACACATAATGCTCTTGTGTTATGTGATTATATAAAAGTATCGCGATTGTGTTAAAAGTTGCATTTTTATTACACAAACAGTTAGACATGTAACGGCGGAGGTGTCCGAGGGAAGAGGGGATCATTTCAGAATCAACTATGCTTATGTGGTGTTAATACCGAAAGTCTGTACTCCAAGAAATGTAAGCGAATTTGGACATATTAGCTTGGCTAACGGTTCTTTGAAATATGGTGGCCAAGATTTTCGTGTCTAGGGTCAGCAGATATTACAAGAACAGGTTGGTGATTATCAATCAGGCTTCATCCCTGATCGCTTCACATTCCGGATGTTAGGATCTTCACAACTTTATGTTCGGTCTACGATGTAGCCGAATGTGTTTGGAGGAGAGAATGGATAGAGAATGGAGAAAGTATCAATAAACTATTCATATATTTTCCTTGCTATTACAAAACTTTACAAAACATCTCCTTATATAGGAGTTTACATGCCCCTTCATTATGACTCTTCATAATACCAATTGATTACAATAACCGTTACATAACCTTTCATTAAACCTATTCATGAATTGGTATCCCTTCCTTTTATAACCGATGTCTCTTCAATTCTTTGTAACCGAAAACAAGTTTAATTTCTAACATGCTCCCTTAAACTTGTTTTACCATGCCGATCTTTCCTCGCAATTTTGCGAACACCTCAAATTTTAGGGGCTTTGTAAAAATGTCGGCCAGTTGATCTTGTGATTTGACATGAACGAGTTCGACCTCTTTCTTCCTCACATGTTCTCTGATAGAGTGATACCGAGTATCAATGTGCTTGCTTCGTTCATGAAACACTGGATTCTTCGCCAGTGCTATAGCAGATTGGTTGTCCACATATATCTTCGTAGGTCCTTCCTGTTCAACCTTTAGATCTTTCAGCAGATTTCTTAGCCATATAGCATGGCAAACTCCAGCCGATATAGCAACGTATTCGGATTCACAAGTTGATAGTGTCACTATCGGTTGCTTCTTGGAACACCAAGTAAATGCTGATTCACCGATGAAGAAAATGTACCCTGTCGTACTTTTCCGGTCATCTATATCTCCTCCCCAATCGCTATCGGTATATGCATATAATTCAAAATTGTTAGATTTCGAATAGAACAAACCGAAATTTGGTGTACCTTTGATATATCTCAATATCCTTTTCGCCGCTGATAAATGTGTCAATTTCGGTTCTTCCATGTATCGGCTGATCAAGCCGACTCCATATAGAATATTCGGTCTTGTGCATGTAAGATACCGAAGACTGCCTACCAAGCTTTTAAAATGTGTCGAGTCCACATTGCTCCCTTCATCGAACTTTGATAATTTTGTTCCGCAGTCTACTGGGGTATTGACCGAATTGCTTTGCTCCATATTGAACTTTCTCAAAATCGACCGAGCATATCCTTCTTGGGATAAGAAAATCCCATTCGGTCTTTGCTTTACCTCTATTCCCAAATAATATGCCATCTGACCGATATCGGTCATTTCAAATTCTTTAACCATCGAGCTTTTGAAGTCATCGAACATACGTGGATTGTTTCCTGTGAAGATGAGATCATCCACATATAAACATACTATAAAAATATCACCTTTTTCGGACTTCTTTATGTATAATGCATGCTCATAAGGACACTTCATGAAACCGTGTGCTTGGAAGTATATGTCGATTCAACTATTCCATGCTCTCGGTGCCTGCTTCAGGCCATATAAAGCCTTCTTTAGCTTCAGTACTTTCGACTCATGTCCTTTCTTCTCATAACCGAGTGGTTGCTCGATGTAGACTTCTTCTTCAAGATATCCATTGAGGAATGCCGATTTAACATCCAATTGATATATCTTCCAACTGAATTGAGCCGCCATAGCAATGATCAGTCGAATTGTCTCGAGTCGCGCTACTGGTGAGAAAACTTCATCATAATCAATGCCAGCTTGTTGTTTGTAGCCTTTGACCACTAACCTTGCCTTGTATCGCTCGATTTCTCCCGTAGCGTTCTTTTTCTCCTTGTACACCCATTTCACTCCTATGGGTTTCTTGTCTTTGGGAAGTTCGGTGATCTCCCAAGTTTCATTTCTCTCAATAGCACTGATTTCTTCGTCCATTGCTTCTTTCCACCTTCGGTCTTTGACCGCTTCTTCAAAATTCATTGGCTCGCATTCAGCAAACAAACAAAATAATGTTAGATTATTTTGCATTTCGGTTACCTCATATAACTCGGTCATAGTCCTCGTCCTTGGATTTCTTGGTGGAGTTGAACTTGACGACGCTTCGGTTTGTGGAGAACCGACTTGAGGCGAATTGAACCGAGGTGTTGTTGCAGGCGATGGAACATCAACTTCGACTTCATTTCTTTTCTTTTCTTCTTGACCGAGTACTTCATTCGGTCTGCTGCTTTCGGCTTCATCGCTCCAACTCCATGAGCTTTCTTCATCAAATTCGACATCTCGGCTAACAATGACCTTCTTATTGACTGGATCAAACAGCTTGTAGCCTTTGGTTCTTAGATCATAACCGATAAAAATCAACCGAGAACTTCGGTCATCAAGTTTTACTCTCTTTTGTTCGGGGACATGAGCATATGCTATGCTCCCGAAAATTTTAAAGTGACTTACATTCGGCTTATAACCATGCCACATCTCCTGCGGTGTTACATTTTGTAGACTCTGGGTTGGGCATCGGTTTAGAATGTACACAGCACATGCAACCGCTTCTGCCCAAAATTCCTTCGGCATATTTTTACTACTCAACATACATCTCACCATGTCTAATATGGTTCTATTTTTTCGTTCGGCCACTCCATTTTGTTGTGGTGAATAGGAGGCCGTTAAGAAATGCCGAATCCCATTTTCTTTGCAAAAATTTTCAAACTCATTTGAAGTGAATTCTCCACCTCGGTCTGACCTGACCGATTTCAAATAAAACCCACTTTCTTTTTCCACATTCATTTTGAATCTTTTAAAATTTTCAAAAACTTCCGATTTATTTTTTAGAAAATATACCCATGTTTTCCTTGTGAAATCATCAATAAATGTTAGAATGTACCTTTTCCCACCAAATGAATTTGGAGTAATTGGTCCACATACATCGGTGTGGACAAGTTGTAATGGCTCCTTGGCTTTAAACTCGGCTTCTTTTGGAAAACTTGCTCGGTGATGTTTACCAAGTAAACACCCTTCACATAACTCTTTCGGTGATGTTTACCAAGTAAACACCCTTCACATAACTCTTACTTGATTCAAAGTATTTGGATACTATATATATATCTCGTACAGCCTACGGTTTATGTTTCGCTCCAAGATACCCTCCACATCAAAATCTATAGCCGCCACAATGCCGTCCCTATTTGTGAGAGTTCACCTTTCTAGAGATCCGGGAGGGATATAGCTTTTGTATTCTCCATGCAACTCTCTTTATTAGTGGGATCTGCCACTCTCTCCTCTTCTGGTGGATTAGGACTTTTCCTATGAACCGTGTTAAATCCTTGTGATGTTGTGAATCATCTCGTGTTGCTACGAATCTGATCTCTGGTGTTTCCGCTGTGGTGGATCAAATCCCTTACAATCTGGTACCTTTAAGGTCTTATGGCGGATTTGCCATAACAATTTGGAACCGCACTTATTCGGAAAGTGTCGGCCCTTTTGAAAGTTAAAGCCATTGTGGTGCTTACCCTCAGGAAACACAATTCTTACTAAAGATGATTTAACTAAGAGAGGGTGGCAAGGGGGTTAGGATTATGTGTATAATATAGGCAATGAGTCGCTTAGTCATTTATAGGTATACTATGAGAATGTGAGATCGATTTAGAATTTTTTTTATTGCAAAGGTTTAAACTTAGAGAATAGCTAGGCATGGTATGTTGTAGTGATGGCGATAGTTTGGGGTATTTGGCTTAATTGAAACTGCGTCGTATTCAGGTTTAAACTTAATTTGAGCAATCTTGTAATGAGTCGCTTTTGGGTAAAGTGGTTCTCGACAACCGGGGACATTAATTAACCCACTCATTTCCTTATAATAAAGAGTTAGATATGTTTAAGAAAAACATCACTATTCCATACCCTGTCCCCGCAAAGAATGCCATAGGAATCATCATCTCCCATCCATTTATGCTCATGCTGCTCGAAAAATAAAAAATGTTTTTGCCAGAAATATAATCATATTCCACAAGATTGCAAACCGTCACTTAAAACTGACTAATCTTTTAGGCAAGACACGAGACTCTCAATGTTGATTAAAACTATTCTCACCATATGGAAAGTGCATCCACCGCAACTTCAGCATTCTTCAGATTACCAGTCAATATTATCAATATTCTATAATACCAGATTTCCAAGCTGCACCAATAACAAAATAATAGACATCAGAAACCCTATAATACTTCTTCTAGTTCCCAAGCACGTAGAAGATTAAATTAAGATAAGGAAGCTTCTTTTCAGATGAAAATTAAGGTGGGTTCATATAGTCAAATAGTAATCAAAAGCAAAAGATAGTTTTAAAATTTTGGAAATTTGACAACATGTCCAAACTCGAATGTCCTGCAGTAAGGCCGGTGCCATCCAGTTTTCTTATATTGCTCACATGAACCAGGCTATTTATAATATGAATATCTCAAACATTATGGCTCTATAATTATAGCTTAAACAAACAGTTAGATGATGAGATAGATAGATAGATAGAGAGAGAGAGATAATGAGCGAGAGAGGAAAAGAAAGTACCATAACATGAATCCAGAACCAGTCGACAACCTTATAAACTCCCAAAGCCCAGAAAACGCTTCAGACGAGAACCCTGTCCAAGAAGCAGGACAACCCCCACAGACAACATATACAAACAAAACAATCATTGTGACCCACCAAGAAAAATTAAGCGTAAGAGCCGTAGCTATGAGCCCAAGCTTCATCTTTTGCACAAACAACCAGATGATTAAAATATGCATGATAAGTGCAGCTAAAGTGCTATAAGCATTGACCGCATTCTTCAACTGACATTGAAGAAACCTTTGCAATGGAAACAACAACGCAAAAGAGAAATGCATGGGGATGAACCATAGACACAGATATCCAGCTCTGTTTGCTAAGTCTTCGGGCTGCCCAACCATTTTTAAGATCGGGCCAGCAAAGAAATAAATAGGGAGAACAAGGATAGCGCAAAGGAAGAGAACAATCCATGATCGTTGCATGTAGATACCAAGCATGTGATATTTTTTGGCACCCTAAGCTTGCCCGCAAAGTGTCTCCAATGCACTCGCCATGCCAAGCTGAAATAATAAGATCACATACATTAGGTTATTGCAGTTTAGGAAGAATTTATATAGGCTAAATGTAACTAAAAACCAGGATCTTTCAGTGTTTACAGAAAATTACCATGAACTTTCAGCGAATGGATTCGATTGAGAATTGCTGAAAATTTATGTGCAATTTACTAAGTCATGATATTTATTTTCAATTCACAAAGTTTATGGCAGTTTATTAAAATTTAGCCATTTATTTGAAACTTTATAGAGTGTTTGGTTCGGTGCGATCAAAATAAAGTAGGCTGTTACATGTGAACAACATTTGTGCAACAGATGCTCTATGAATTCATTGTTTATACTACTTAGTGCAATAGATGTGGGTTTACATGCATGTTACTTGTAGTATGTTTGTTTAGATGGCGGTAGCAACTCTTGAATCATCATCATCATCATCATTTCTTTTTGCAATAGCCCGTAAGCATTTGGGGAGGGGGTGGACCCCCAAGTCCTTTGGAAATTGCTCCATATATTTGGTCGAAAATTCCTCCTTGCCACGTCAAGAGAGGGGATTTGACCCAGCCTGATTTCTTCTTATAGTTCGGACTCATTATTTAATACCGAAAGTCAATTCTAAAAAGTTCGGCCTTGGACAAAAAGGAAAATGTAGATTTAGACTCGGACTCACATGCATCCTAGTTACAACCGTGACACAATTAAGACATGATTCAAAATTACTATTATAGGTTTGTTAAAGATGGAACGATCACGATTGGTTCTGTTTTCTATTGTTGCTTATTAGACTGTCTCGTTCAGAGCTCTAATACCTTATTTTGTAGGGCAAATTAGTAATAATTTATTTCCAGTTCTAGAATATTTTCTTTCCTATTTTCGTTAACTCTATAATAGAGCATTAAGATATTAATAAAATCATCATGTTATCATTATTTTACAAGGATGATCTTCAAGATGTTTGTAACTCTTTGGATGGATCTACATATGAACCTTTAGTTTGCGACTCCGATATGTGAGGAGTCATGATGTACTAGCTTATGTTTTATATTATTAATGAAACTTAGTGGATTATCGCTATTTATATCACAAAAAAGAAGATGTTTGCAACTCTTTGGCTACAACCGAAAAGGGAAGTATTCTGAGATTGTACTCACCCAGTCAAAAGCATTCAAAAATTCAAATGAAGGTACATAGAATTAAAATGGTACTCATCAAGCCAAGATAATTCAAAATTTTGGATTGTACATAAAATGGTGAAAGGGACAGAGTCAAAAATCGACTGTGTCGTGCATTGTACGTAACTACTGTACATGGAGTAGGTTCTTGCTCCTCTTGGTTCGTGCGGTGCTGGAAAAAACCTCAGGCGTGCTGCTACTCAGAATTTAACAATTCTTCTCGTCAATTAATCATTCAGCTTTGAACCACAGAACAATATTAAAATTGTAATTTTGTTTCAATCCATTTTCTTATGGTTTTGTCACAGCATATCAAAAATATATACAAACTGGTGGAGTCTCCGAAACATGAGAAATTGTGTTCATGCATGAAGATCATAAGTAAGTATAGATGGATACACCAGTACAAATGTTGGTTGCCCCTACGGATTGGAAAATCCGTAGGGGCAATTTTTGTTTGCCCTTATGGTTATCACCGTAGGGGCAAAGACTATAAAAAATTTATTTCCTTTGGTTGTCCCTACGGTGCCGTAAAAGAAACCTCTGCAATTGGCACGGTAGGAGCAAAATCAAGCACTTAAAAAAATAAAAAAGAAAAAAGAAAAACCCCACGCCCAAAATCCTCGAGCCCAAAATTTCCCCCCAAATTTTCCCCATCGCCTCCTCCTCCGCCTTCCCGAGCTCGCCCTCCTCGTCGTCATCGCCCTAGACCTCATCCTCCTCGTTGTCGTCGTTCAAATCCCTCCCTAAATTTTCACCTCGTCGCAATCGCCTTCCTCTTCCTCGTCGCTGTCGCCCTAGCCCTCCTCCTCATCGCCGTCGCCAACTCCTTCCCCGACCTCCCGTCGTCGATCCTCATTTCCGGCCTCCTCCTTGTCGCCGCAGCCACCTCATCCTCGTCGTCGCCGCAGCAACCACCCTCCTCCCCCTCATCGCTACAACAACCAACCTCTTCCTTGTCGCCGTAGCCTCCTTCCTTGTTCGATTTGCCGGTTAGTTTCATCAATTTTAATTTTAATTTTCCTAAAATTGTGTTGTTAATTTCTTCAATTTTAGAGATTTAATTGTTAATTTTTAATAATTTTTTGGTGGTGGTGTTGATTTCTAATAATTATTAAAAAGTATTATATTGTTAGGGTTAGGGCCGGTTTAAGGCTGGGTTGGGTTAATTAAGGTTAGGGTTAATGGTTAGGGGGTTAATTAGGACCGGGTTAGGGTTAATTAGGGTTAGGATTAATGGTTAGGTTTAGGTTTAGGGTTAGGACTGTGGTTAGGGTTAATGATTAAGGTTAGGGTTAATAGTTAGGGTTAGGTTTAGGGTTATGGTTATGGTTAGGCTTAGGACGATTCATTTATTTTTCCGCAACAAACGTTTCAAATATACTACTCACGATGTTTGAAACGTCCGGGATGGAGTGTCGTATGTCGTTGGAAATCCAGAAATGTTTACGATATCCCAGAATTCGAGGATTGTATAGAGGACAGCGATGAGAATGAAGAAGAGAGAAGACTTAGAGTGCTCCGACCATCTGTTTCAAAAGACAGGTTGTTTTTGGCTGATCGTGAAGTTACGTGGGTTAGAAATGATATCGATGATGAAATTCCAGTAGATATGTCTAATACGTCTACGAAACGAAAAAGGTTATCAGTAATGTTATATTATTATTTCACATTTGTACGATCTATACATATATTGATTGCATATCTAATGATTGTACTCTTATCTAGGTTTGATGACGACGCCCGGAGTAGCGAGGGACGGCAGGAGCACCAGCCACGGCAGAGGCAGAGGCAGAGGCAGAACGGTTCTGCTTCCCGGGGAGCTACGTAGGGGGCTCCAGAGGACTGGTCTTGCACCTCGATCCATATCCCCTTCGGATGATTCCTTCCGTGTGGATTTTGCTAAATCTCCAGGTATATTGCACGCATATTCATTTTGAATGTAATATTATAGATATACACGCATATTTATTTTAAAATTATTTATATAGTTAATGTTTAATTGTCCGGTTGTAGATGGTGCGTCCACATTAGAGGCAGATGCCACTATCGTCCCTGCAGGCATGTTTATATATGCAATAGTGCATGCATATTAATTTAGAATGTTATATCATAAATATACATACATTCTTTTTGCTCTTACTTAGATAATCAATTTTTGATTGTCTAGCTATAGGTAGTGCCTCCACATCCCGGGCAGAGGCCACCACCGCACCCGCGGGTATATTTATATATCCTATATTGCATGCATATTGATTTAGAATGTTATATTATACATATACACATTCTTTTTGAAATTACTTATATAATCTATTTTTAATTGTCTAATTATAGGTGGTGCATACACATCTGGCGCAGAGGCCACTTCCGCCACTTCCGTACCCTCCGCTCAGTTTGTAGATTAGTATTCTTAAATATAAAATATTTATTCATTTTACATATCCTCTAAGAATAACCATGAATTTCATGTAATTTTATCGTCAATATTTATTTTCTAGTTGGAGGGGATATGTCCATGTCCGAGTCACCGGCTGTTCCTCACCGGAGGAATTACCGTCCCGTTCGTGCTGCTGCCCGGGCCCAGACTCGTGCTGCTGTTGCCGGAGGTATATATCACATTTCAATTTTTGTTAATCATTGATTTCTAAGTACCATTTTGTCTTAATATTTCTTGTTTTGATATTTCTTATAGATGCAGAGCAGCCCCATCCCGAGAGGGGGACTCGAGGGCCGAATCGGTCCCACAGGCTGAGGCTTGATAGAGGTAGGGGAGGCATCTTTCCCCCTCTTCTTTACCCCCGATTATCGCTATACTGGCGATTATGCCGAGAGGTTCGGCCGGTATATGGGGGATGTGAGCCGCATCCAAAAGAAGTATCCACTTCATGTTGAGTGGGGCGATCAGCACCGATGCTCATTTGCCCTTTTCTGGGATCAGGCTCAGATATTAATATATATTTTCATTTGACTTATCAAATAAATTTATTATTATTTAACACTTATAATTTAAATACATTATTTTCTTTTATTTGCAGTTGGATCACGACTTTCAGCCTGTACCCGATCCTGATCACCCTGACAGAGTGCTCGATGTTCACGCTCTTTACCTGAGCCTCATGAAGAACATGCAATCTAAGGTCCGATATAATAGGAACGAGCTGAAGATCAATTGTTATTTGGTGTGGCTGGCGACCCCTGAGGAGGAGAGAGCGGCTCTCCTACATTCTCCGGCCTTTGCCAGAGTCGACGTAGATACATAGCCTCTCTTGTGCTAATATTATGCCTCTGAGCGCAAACATGTTTGTAATTTAAATGTAATTTATTGTTTAGTATATAATTTATTTTTTTGTGTTGCTTAATTAGAAAACTAAATCTGATTGTGTTGTGCAGAAACAGGCCGATCAAAATAAAAAGAATAGGAAGTCGGCGAAGAGGTGTCGCCCCACTTACACAGATGGCTCAAGGAACATTACTCGTGCCATGGAGGCATCGGTAAATTACAATAGATCTATTTTGATATAATACAATATTAAGAGTTATTTTATAATATATGTAAATTTTTGACGAATTGCAGAGAGGTCAGACCCTGGCACAGGGTGGTACATCGAGCGGCTGACCGCGTATTTTGCCGTCCACGGCACCTCGACAGATCCCGCCACGGACGAGCTACGATTCCCCAACACCGCTACCCAGGAGTATTGCGTAAGTGTTAATATTTATTCTAATTCGAATGAAATTTTTGTTTTGATAAGTTCAAATTTAAATGATATACTTATATTTTAAAGGTTAATATAGGTGTAGAAGCGGGTGGTGGAGCAGGCGGAGGTATCGGGGATCGATTTAAGTAGGCAGGCTGATCCGATGATACCGACCCCAGTCCTAGACGCCGTACACGGAGGGCACCACGGAGGTTGGGAGAGAGGCCGGGGATTGGGTCCTAGCAGGGCCTATATGAAGTTGGTCTCCACTCCGGCGGTTACTTCCCCTACCCCTGTGAGCGACGTTTGGAGCATGATATTGCCGTCTTAAAGACCACCGTCGAGGAGTTGAAGAATATGTTGGTATATATATTACTTAACAGTAAAATATTATATCATATTATAGATAGTAACATATGCAATATTAGTAGTCTGAGTTTATTTGGTTGTAGACTTAGCTTTGATTAATCATACTTATATAAAACTATCTAATTAAACTGAACTCTATAATCATAACCATACCACATCTTTCTTCATTTTGGAGTTTAAAAAGTTATGATTATCCAAATTCAAAATTTGAGAAGAAGAACTTTCTTTGTAAATTAGATAACTCCAAAATCAAGCATCCAATCAAAGTTAAACAATTAAGGAGAGATACGGGTTTACAAGTTAGAGTAAGCAACATTTCTACCCCCACTTAAAATAAACTACGATTTTCAAAACTAGATAACCAAACTAGGCCTAAGTCCCTAAGTATTCTTAGATTGGGGTATGAAAGTATAGTCCTGAATGTGTGGAATTTCAAAATGTATAAATTCTCATATATAACATATGAATTTCAACAGAACGTGTGGAATCTCAAAAAAACATATATAAATTCGCGGTTTCGCAATAATCTGATAATGATATGAATTCGACTAAAATCTAATATACCGTTCTTATTCGTTTATTACACACACAAAATTTTATAGATTCGGCAGGCTATTTCGGCTGCGGCTCCACATGTATCTCCTTCAGCTACTGCTCTGCAAGAAACTACCTTGGCTGCGGTTGCGCAGACCGCTTCTACAACTGCACAGTCCGCTCCTTCATTAGTCGAGTTTTTGATAACTCAGGGTTGCACCGAGAAGCAGATGCGGCAGATTACGGCGATTATCAGAGGTGGAGGAGCTGGACCGAGTTAGGATAGCTTTATTTATATTTTTGAGGATGCATGTACTTATCTGATACATATTGTATATATTTTGGATGATATTGGTGGTTGTTTGTAGGTTCACGATGATTTAGATTGATTTCGTATTCTGTTTGTTTATTTCTTTTATATATTATGCGTGAAATGTTGATTATGAATATTTCTGTATTTGGCTATATATATATATATATATATATATATATATATATATATATACAGGGCGGGGAAAAAACGGAAAGCCCCTTTTTAAAAAAAAACCTGATATAATGTCCCTACGGATTACTCCGTAGGGGCAACTGTTGCACCTACGGATTAATCCATGGGGACAAGTTTTGCCCCTACATATTTCTCCGTAGGGATAAAATATCAGAATATCTAATATTTTGTCCACATGGACTCAGTAACAGGCTCCTACACATTTCTCCGTAAGGACAAAATATCAGAATATCTGATATTTTGTCCTTACGGACTAAGTAACAAGGAAAAAACTTGCCTCTACGGATTAATTCATAGGTTCATTTATGAAGCCCTACGGATAAATCCGTAATGATATTTATCAGGCCCTACGGATAAATCCATAGGGACACGTATTTTATTTTATAAACAGATAAATTAAATAAAAATTATGTCCCTATGGAATAATCCGTAGGGATAAATGTCCCTACGGATTAAGACGTAGGGATAATTATTACTCCGTAGGGGCATGTTCAGGACGAAGGCTTGCACCTGCGGTCTTTAGATCTACGGAGGAATTTTATGTACCTACGGATATATCCGCAGATGTAATGATTTGCCCTACGACAATCCGCAGATCAAGTGATTATTATAGCAGTGATATTATAATGTAGACAATAAAGTTATTGTATTTGCAAGTACCATGAGGCCAAAGCTAAAACCAAGCACCACATTGGTGGCGATGGAGATGGAAGCAAGCTCAAGATCGCCAAGATGCCCAGCATAAGCCTGAGTTATGACATGCATCCCGTACAACGACAGCCGTCCGATCATCTCTGGCCCCACGATCCGCCACAGCTTCTTCGACTCGTCGAACGTCCTTGTCACCAACCCCAACTCATTTTTGGCTACACCGCCATTATTATTCTCCAACAATGGAACTCTCTCTCCACCCTCCATTTTCTAGAAATTTTCAAATTAATCAAGAATGAAGCTTAATTACAGGACTGTTGGGATATTTATACTGAATTCTGTCTCGTTCGTTTGACTTTTAGACAATTAATTGGCACTATATTGATTTTGTGGCTAAGGAAATGACTACATTTTTTGAGGTTCTAGCTTTCAATGTGTTTCACTAGCGTGGGGTTTCGCTCAATAATTCCTTTGTTTATTATAGTATACCATCAAAGCGTGGATACATACGATTGATAAAAATTCAGTAAAAATAAGTTGTCTCACAAAACTTATATCGAGCTGAAAGTGGTCATGTTTCTGTGAAAAAGATTGAAAATGATTTTTGTGTAAAGCAAAAATTTCAAGCGATATAAATTCTATAGTGGGAAAAATGGGCATGTGCTTGTCACAGCCAACTTTAGGGGAATTAGCAATTTTTTAAAAAAATTTAGAAGAGCAATGTTGGGCACATGATTAGTCCGGTTTAATTGTTGTTAACTAAAACCTCATTTTTAAAGTGCGGTTTTTAAGTTAAAATCTTCACAAAAAACTTGTAAGTTAAGAACCATGCTTTGAAACTGAAGAACAACGATCCTCTCCAACCAACAATCTTCAGCCCAACACCATTCTGCTAAATATTTTCCGGGGAACCCCATTTTACTAAACATTTCGGAAAAATTGATAATTCGCAAAAATTATCCCCTACCTTGGTTGTGAACCTGTCTCCTGAGCCCTGGACGGGCCCAACTAAAACAACCTTCTCCTAAGTTTAAACCTCCCTCTTCAATTTGCAAGATCACATGTTTGATTCATATGAGCCGCATTCAGGAAAAAATAAATAAAATTGAAGGCCATGATATGCTATGGCAAATTAGCACCGTCTATTTATAGGTACATACAAGTTCATAGATTGTTTTGAATTAGTTTTCTTAAATAAAATAAAAAAAGAAATTCTTAATATTTTTTATTGCTTAAAATTAATTGATAATTAATGTTTATACCAAAATAAAAGTTTCTTTTAATATAGAGCACATTGGATTCGTACATGATCGATTTACATAGGTTTTTCCGATTAAAACACATATGATCCATTTACGGATGTTTCAAATGGTACAATAAGGACGCTTTTGAGTGACAGATAATATTGCCAACAAAAATCCAAAAAAATTTGTTAGAAATTAGCATTTTTTTGTATTTCAATGGAAATTTCCTATAAAAAAATGCAATATATTTTTATAATGTGTACCAATTCTTGCCAACACTTCTGCTGGGTATAATGTGGATTGTTACTATCCAAAATATATAATTTGTCCCACAGCTCATAAAAAGCCAACTTCCAATGATAACATTAGCTCAATATGATTGGATTCTTTCAAATAATTAGCCTAGGTATCATTGGATCCCCTATTAAATATCACGTGCCAAGAAAATTCTCATCAATAAGTGCTTGTTTGTCCATAAAAATAAATGCCGCTGGCTTGAATAATATGATGTATAATTGTTTCTCTCTTTAATTTCATTGTATCCACGTATCCCTTCGGATCCTCTCAATGAGACTCTTTCTTAAAGACATTGAAGTGGACTGTGATACGGCATGTGCCTTTTGTCGGTCAGGATAAGAATTTGAAGTAATGCATGAAAACAAAATTCAAATTTATAAAATAATATCTAAGAATATGGAGGGGAAAAAATTTAATATCAGATGACACCAAGAAACCATAAAAGTAAGTTGTTAGAGAAGAAAAGATAATCCGAAAGCAATTTGTTTCGAGATCTACCTAAAATTGTTGAATGTGGATTCTGTGGGATCGTTACCCATTTTGATGAAAACTATCCCTGCCTTGACCTCATAACATGATCACCATTAGACTAAGATCAACTCTTGTTTCATTCAATCTGATTCCAAAGTGTGCTACATGATCCTTGTTGGTGAAGCCAGCGAAAGGTCAAATGATGATGACGAGCTAGCCAAGCCAGAAGAAGCTTCTCAAGCGTTCGAAGATGGCGGACAAGAAACCTTTGACGAGCTAACCGAGATTGACTTAGGAACACCCGATAATCCAAGGCCGACCTACATCAGCTCACTCTTGTCAAACGAAATGAAAGAGCAAATAATCGCCCTGCGGCATGAGTTCGTCGACTGCTTCGCGTGGACGTACAAAGAGATGCCTGGCCTTTCCCCTGAAGTGGCCGTGCATAAGCTGGCTATTTCTCCTGATGCTAAGCCGGTCAAACAAGCTCCTCGAAGAATGAGAAGGGAACTGGAAGAAAAGGTCATCGAGGAAACTAAGAAACTCATCGATACCGGCTTCATCAGGGAAGAGAGATATGCGGACTGGATCGCATGCATAGTCCCAGTGAAAAGAAAAAATGGGCAGATCCAAGTTTGTTTCGATTTCAGGGAGCTCAACAAGGCATGTCCTAAAGACGACTTTCCACTACCGGTCATGGAAATGATGGTCGATGACACCTCAAATTACGAGCTGTTCGCCTTTATGGATGGCTCGTCTGGATATAATCAGATTAAGATGTCGCCGGAGGATGAGAAACACACAACATTTCGAACCACGATCGGAATATATTGCTACAAGGTGATGTCGTTCGGACTGAAGAACGTAGGTGCTACATACCAGAGGGCGATGACCAATATCTTTGATGACCTAATTCATAAAGTCGTTGAATGTTATGTTGATGATCTGATAGTCAAGACTAAAGTCAAGGCCGATCACATCCAAGATCTTAGGACCGTTCTCACCAGACTGAGGGAGTACGATCTGAAAATGAATCCTCTGAAGTGCGATTTTGGCGTGTCATCGGGAAAATTCCTGGGCTTCATAGTCCGACATCGAGGTATTGAAGTTGACCCATCTAAGATAAATGCTATTATGGAGATGCCCTCTCCAAAGAGTCTGACGCAGCTAAGATCTTTTCAAGGCAAGCTTGCTTATATACGAAGGTTTATCTCAAATTTATCGGGGAGATGTAGGCCCTTCTCAAAGCTCATGAAGAAAGAAGCTCCTTTTGTCTGGGATGCCGAATGACAAGAAGCGTTCAAAAGCATCAAACAGTACTTGTTGCACCCTCCAGTGCTGGCCGCTCCCGTTCCAAATAAACCGCTGATTCTCTACACTACCGCGCTAGATGAGTTACTCGGTGCGCTCCTTGCCCAGAAACAACGAGGAGGGAAAAGAGAATGTCCTCTACTACCTCAGTTGAATTTTAGTCGGGGCGGAACACAACTATTCCCCGATCGAAAAGCAATGCCTGGCTCTGATGTTCGCTGTGAAGAAGCCGAGGCACTATCTGCTCGCTCATCGAGTTATGCTGATCTCTAAGGTCGACCCGCTCAAACACTTAATGACCAAAGCAAGCCTAGCCGGTAGAATGTCAAGATGGGCTGTCATGCTATTTGAGTTTGACATAGTTTATACTCCTCAGAAAGCAGTAAAAGGGCAAGCTCTTGCAGACTTCCTTGCTGCTCATCCCATATCAGAGGGGTCACAGCTCAATTGTGAGTTACCCGATGAACAAGTGCTGCATCTCGAGGAAGATGGGCCATGTTGGAAGCTCTACTTCGATGGAGCCTCATCAAAAAGGACCTCCAGCAAATCAAGCGTCCCGGAGATAAAAGCAGGGATAGGGTTGGTGTTCATCACGCCATCGATGGGAACCCTACGGTGTTCTTTTTCTCTCACCGAGCCTCGCACAAACAATGAGACTGAGTATGAAGCTCTGATAGCTAGTTTGGAGCTTGCCATAGAAATGGAAATCCTTTGGCTACGCGTTTACGGTGACTCCCAGCTTGTCGTCAACCAAGTAAGCGGTGACTATAAGATATACAAACCCGAGTTAGCTCGGTACAGAAGCCGAGTGGTGGAACTCATGAAACGGTTCACTCACATTGAACTAATGAGAGTCCCTAGAACGTTGAATGGAAAGGCAGACTTACTCGCTCCCTTAGCCAAGGAGCTGGCTGATCCTGACATGGACGAAATTCTGATCACAGTTAGGAGACGGTAAATTCTACCCCCAGTCTCTCTACGAGAAGAGGAAAGCGCGGAACAGAAGAGCAGTCCTGCCGAAGAAGCTTCGATCATCCAAGACAAGCCCGATTGGAGAGAACCCTTCATAGAGTACCTCCGATATGACAAGCTGCCCGAAGGAAAATCTGCAAGGATTCAGCTGAAGAAGAGAGCTCTCCGATACGTGTTTGTAAATGACACGCTATACCGCAGGTCATATGACCAACTCTGGCTCAGGTGTCTGTCGTTGGCCGAATCCCAAAAGGTCATGAAAGAAGTTCACTCGGGCGTTTGCGGTGTTCACCAATCTGGCCCCAAGATGCGACTTCAAATTAAACGGCTTGGGTATTACAGGCCCACCATGATACGGGATTGCGGAGAGCATGCAAAGAAATGTCATATCTGCCAAATTCTCGATGATTTAATTCACAAACATCCCAATCCGTTGCATCCTACGGTGGCGTCGTGGCCCTTCGAAGTCTGGGGCACCGACATTGTTGGCCCAATTGATCCTCCGTCATCCAAAGACCACCGATTCATATTGGCCGCAACTGACTATTTCTCCAGATGGGCTGAAGCTGTCCCGCTAAAAGAAGTCAAGACAGAAAATATGCTTACGTTCTTCCAGCATAATATTTTATACCGCTTCGGTACACCAAGAAGAATCATTTCTGACAACGGGCCTTCTTTCAAGAGCTTCAAAGTCTCAAGATTCGCTTCTCAACACAAGATAGACTGGAGATATTCCTCCATCTATAATTCAAGAGCCAATGGGCTAGCCGAAGCCTTCAATAAGACTCTATGCAAGCTCCTGAGGAAAAATGCTTTAGCCAACAAGAGAGACTGTAATCTCAAGCTTCACGAGGCATTGTGGGCATATCGTACCACGCACCGTACTCCAACTCAGTCCGCTCCATACTCATTGCTCTTCGTAGTGGAGGCGGTCCTCCCCCTCGAAGTCGAAGTTCCAAGCTTAAGAATGGTCGTTCGGCACGAATTGACGGAGGGGAAAATCGTACTCCTTCGACTGGAAGAGCTTGACGCCCTCGAAGAAAAGAGGCTCGCGGTGCAACAAAATCTGGAGCTATACCGAGCCTAAATATCACGGGCTTATAACAAGATGACCCATCTCCGTGCTTTCAATGAAGGTGAATTGGTGTTGGTCCTCAAAAGACCGATTATCCCCAATCGACATGCCAAGCGAAAATTCGAGCCAAACTGGGAATGACCATACGTCATCGAAAAAGTGTTCGACGGAGGATCCTACCAAATAATAAGTGCCGAGGGAGAAAGGCCCATGCCACCCATCAATGGCCGTTATCTCAAGAAATACTACGCGTGAATGCTCCAATTCGCGGGTGAATTGAGCACACCAGCCCTACGGTCTGGATCATACATCCTGTATCCACGGGTGTAAATGACCCCTATCTTTCCCAAGTCCTGCCAATGAGACTACTTTTAAAGTCCCACCAGCGAAAAAAATAAAATAAAATAAAATAAAATACGGTATGTCCACAAGCAAAACGGGCACGGTTGAAAACCCGAAAGGGCTCCGTGAGTAAAAACAACAGGATTGCTGGCGAGTTTGTGAAAACCCGAAAGGGCTCAAACTCGTGAAAAGAGATAAAACACACTCGCAAAGTCCTCTCGACCTTGTGAGGAGAAAATCCCTGTGTGAGATTCTAACGACTCACAAAGGAGCAACACACTTAGGAATTCTCACGATTCCTAAGGAGAACATATACCTGCGAGATCCTCTCTACTTGTAGGGAGAAAATGCTTTTATGAGACCCTTACGGCTCATAAAATTGAAAAGCCTTAGGTGATAGGGACTTAAGCCTATCTCTTGAGCCATCGCTCCCCAACGGGCAACGGCAAATGATGAGTCACTCCTGGTATTGCTTCAGTGTTAGCGGTGCTGATGCCGACCCAAAAACCAAATCCCAAGTCCTTCTGGGGCAAATGATGAGTCGCTCCTGGCATTACTTTAGTGTTAGCGGTGCTGATGCCGACCCAAAAACCAAATCCCAAGTCCTCCCGGGGCAAATGATGAGTTGCTCCTGGCATTATTCCAGTGCAGCAATGCTGATGCCGACCCAAACACCAAATCCCAAGTCCTCATGATAAGTTGCTCCTGGCATTATTCCAGTGCAGCAATGTTGATGCCGACCCAAAAACCAAATCCCAAGTCCTCCCAGGGCAAATGATGAGTTGCTCCTGGCATTATTCTAGTCCAGCAATGCTGATGCCGACCCAAAAACCAAATCCCAAGTCCTCCCGGGGCAAATGATGGGTTGCTCCTGGCATTATTCCAGTGCAGCAATGCTGATACCAAACAAGATCCAAATTCCAAGTCCCCAAACGGCGAATGATGAGTCGCTCCTGGTACCATATTCTAGTGCAGCGATGCAGACGCCAACCAAACTCTGAATGTCCCGACGGCAATGATCAGTCGCTCCTGGTACCATATTCCAGTGAAGCGATGCAGACGCCAACCAAAATCCAATTTTCCAAAATTCCCCCAGCCCTACGGTTAGTCCCCAAGTTGACTACCGTATACAATCCACGGGCTCAAATAATCCTCATCATATCCATGCCCTACCGCAACCACCAGTTACACGGCCGGTCTCCGCCCTTGGAATTATGCTCCATTTAAGAAGACCCACTCATGTGTCCTCACGACACATGAGGAGAACAAACTTACGAGATCCTCTCGACTATTAAGAAAACACCTTTGTGGGATCCTTACGACTCACGAAGGAAAAACACACTTGGGAGTCCCCACGACTCCTAAGGAGAAAGTACACCTACGAGATCCTTTCGACTCGTAGGGAGAAAATGCTTTTATGTAACACTTACGGCTCATAATATTGAAAAGTCTTAGCTGATAGGGATATAAACCTGTCTCCTAAGCCACCGCCCTCAACAGGGAACGGCAGATGATGAATTGCTCCTGGCACATGTGTTTCAGTGTTAGCAACGCTGATGCCTACCCTAACCCCAAAATTCCCAACTCCAATCCAATAGACCTCTAAGTCTCTAAACTGGGAATAGATGACCTCTAAGTCGTTAAACTAAGAACATATGACCCCTAAGTCGTTAAACTGGGAACGAGGGAAATTCCCTCACGGCAAATAATGATTCGCTCCTGGTACCATATTCCAGTGTAGCGGTGCTGATACCAAGCCAAAACAAAAATCCCCAAATCATGTCATGACAGATGATGATTCGCTCCTGGTACCATATTCCAGTGCAACGGTGCTGATGTCAATCCAAATCACATCAAATCAGCAAAACAACCAATGACCTCCCTGGCAGAATCAAATTGCACCTCGGAAACAAGTCAACTTCATCCCTGACACCGTAAGAAGCGGAGCAAGTCAAATCCCGAACCGACCGTCCAAGTCGCAAATAGGGCAGAACCAACCGTCCACGTCGCAAAAAGGGAAGAACCGACCGTCCAAGTCACAAAAAGGGCAGAACCGACCGTCCACGCCGCAAAAAGGGCAGCACCGACCGTCCAAGTCGAAAAAGGGCAGAACCGACCGTCCACGTCGCAAAAAGGGCATCACCGACCGTGCATGTCGCAAAAAGGGCAGAACCGACCGTCCACGTTGCAAAAGGGCAGCACCAACCGTCCACGTCGCAAAAATGGCAGCGCCCACGTCGCAAAAATGGCAGCACTGACCGTCTACATCGTTAAAATGGCAGAACCGACCGTCCACGTCGGTAAAATGGCAGCACCGACCGTCCACATCGCAAAAAGGGCAGAATCGACTGTCCACGTCCCTAAAATGGCAGAAACGACATCCACGTCGTCAAAACGGAGTCGATCTCCACACGAAAGAAGATCCATCAATTTCATGCACACAACCCATATATATGGTGTGCATGTATTGATGGGGGGAAATTTGTTGGGGTCAAAATTTACACCGCGGTTGACCAAGTCAAAATCAAAGTCAACCCCAAGTCAAGTGGGCCCAAGCCCAGGTCAAGTGGGCCAATGCCCGAGTCGACCCCGAACATGAAGTGGCCGGCCTCCCCCATGCCAAAATGAAAATTTTGTAATAAATAATTTTGGTGTATTTCTTTTATTTTATTTTATGAATAAATGTAAGAAAAATGACCATAAAGCCAATTTTTTTTAAAGCCCATGGCTTATGTGCGAAAAGAAATAATACATGAGGCATGGGATGGGCAAAATGCCATTTTGAAAAGCCAAGGGGCTATATGTAAAGTGTATAGCCTATAAAGGCAAAGAT
>CM057343.1:606001108-606106952 GCA_030015575.1 Agapanthus africanus
AAAAAATGTAAAAATTCATTAAAATTTCATTAAATTTAGGATTAAAAGAGGTTTAATGAGAAAATGATAACTGTTCTGAAAAAATGGAGTATGCAGGGGTGAAGACCAAGTCAACACGGAAATTTTCCGTGTTGACGACTCGGCTGACCGGCCGAGTCCGGCCGGCGGCGCCGGCCGATTCGGCCGAGTCGCCGGCCGACTTGGCCGAGTCGGGGCCGAGTCGGGTCTCGTTAGGTGTGGTTTCGCCTGGAGGGAATTTTGGTGTACTTTATTTTTTTATACCGCATTAATTTGAGAGTTATGGTTGTTTGACCGTTTGACTTCCCAAAAAAATTAAAACAAAATGATATAAAAATTATGTGGGGCATGGGATTCGAACTCTGGTGGCTTGGTTCAGCAGTGCAAGGTATTACCAATGAGCTACAAGCTCCTTCTTGTAATTATTGTAGGAAAGTAGATACTTAAAATGTTATCAGCAACATCAATACTCCAAGTATACTTCAAATTTAATTCAAATTTAGGTATACAAAAATTGGAGTTGTTACAATCTACCCTCCTTATAAAAATTTCGTCCTCGAAATTTACAACTTTTATTTGAGGACTAGTTTACAAAAAGGTGCGGATATCTTGCACGCATTTCATCTTCCCTTTCCCACGTGGATTCTCCTGGAGTGTCTTTCCTCCACATTACCCGGACCAAATTAACTTCTTTGTTCCGAAGTGTCTTCACTTTCCTATCCAGCATTTCCACAGGTTGTTGCTCACAAGACAAATCGGGCTGTATAGTGAGTTCGGAATGATCAAGTACATGGCTGGGGTCACTCACATACCTTCTGAGTTGAGATATGTGGAACACATTATGCACTCATTCCAATGAGGGTGGAAGCGCTAATCGGTATGCCACTTCACCGACTCGTTCGAGTATGTCGAACGGTCCAATGTATCTCGGACTCAACTTTCCCCGTCTTCCAAATCGGATCACTCCGCGGTTCGGAGAGATTTTCCGGAATACATGATCTCCTGGCTGGAACTCCAAGTGTCGTCTCTTCGCATCAGCCCAGTGTTTCTGTCTATCTTAGGCTATGCGCATTCTTTTCCTGATAGTACGAACCACATCAACGGTCGCTACTATCATCTCTGGTCCAAGGAGTTCTCTATCTCTGATGTCGTCCCAACTTAATGGCGATCGACACTTCCTTCCATACAATGCTGCAAAAGGTGCCATTCCTATACTTGCTTGGTAGCTGTTGTTGTATGCAAACTCCACAAGATGCAGGTGATCTTCCCACGATCCTTTGAAGTCGAGCATACATGCTCTGAGCATATCCT
Source organism: Agapanthus africanus (assembly GCA_030015575.1). Lineage (NCBI taxonomy): Eukaryota > Viridiplantae > Streptophyta > Magnoliopsida > Asparagales > Amaryllidaceae > Agapanthus > Agapanthus africanus. The sequence goes on from CM057343.1 coordinate 606,002,438, forward strand.
CCAAGATCTGAATAGTTCGTTCCGACTGACCATCTGTTTGTGGATGATAAGCCGTGCTGAAGTTCAGACTTGTTCCTAAGCTAGCTTGCAGACTCTGCCAAAATTGTGATCGGAACCTGGTGTCACGATCGGAGATAATGCAGACCGGTACTCCATGAAGTCTCACAATTTCCTGTATGAGTTCATGGGTATCAGAGATAGTACATTATGAAGAGTTTTTAAGTCTAAATTAGATTATTATCTCCATGTACTTCTTCGCTAGTGTCTCAGTTGATTGGCCAACTTGAAATGGGATGAAGTGAGCCGACTTTGTGAGTCGATCCACAATGACCCAAATCGCATCGTTACCCTTTGTGCTGCGAGGAAGGGCAGTTACAAAGTCCATCGTGATGTGCTGCCACTTCCATTCTGGAATTGGTAACGGTTGAAGTAGTCCAGCTGTCCTGTGATGTTCAGCCTTTACTTGTTGACACACCAAACATTTTGCGTCACTCCTGGCTACTTCACGCTTCATTCCATACCACCAATAATTCTGACATAGATCCTTGTACATTTTGGTACCTCCAGGATGTACTGAATAGGGAGAGCTGTGAGCTTCTTTCATTAACTCTTCCCGAACAGGACCCTTTAGTACACACAATCTGCTGCCGTATCTCAAAGATCTGTCTTCATGGATGATGAAATCTGTTCTGAGTCCATTCTCCACTTGTTCTCTTATCTTTTGCAACTTAGCATCGCTGGCTTGAGCTGCTTTGATCTGATTGACAATGGTTGATTGAACCTGTAGATTCATCAAACTTGAAGCATCACTTGGCATGACTAGTTCAATCTCCATCTGATGTAGGTCTTGCTGAAGCTTCCACTGTGCGGTGAGATTCATTGCTAATGGTTGGCGACTAAGAGCATCGGGTACTACGTTCACCTTTCCTGGATGATATTGCAATTTGATGTCAAAGTCCGCCATGAGTTCTAACCATCTTCTCTGCCGCATATTCAACTCCTTCTGAATAAACACATACTTCAGATTTTTATGATCTGTGTAGATGTTCACTCGTTCACCAAGTAAGTAGTGGCGCCAAATCTGAGAGCAAAAATGACGGCTGCCAACTCCAGATCATGCGTCGGATAATTGCGCTCATGAGTCTTCAGTTGTCTTGAAGCATAAGCCACAACTTTACCGTGCTGATGTAGAATACATCCTAGTCCCTTACCGGATGCATTGTAATGCACTTCGAATCCTCCAGATTGATCCGGTATGACGAGAATAGGTGCAGATGTCAGTCTTGACTTGAGTTCTACGAAAGCTTGCTCGCATGCTTCTGACCACACAAATTCCTCATCTTTTCGAGTGAGCTTGGTCAGGGGTGTTGCTATCTTCGAAAAGCCTTCAATGAACCTTCTGTAATATCCAGCTAAGCCCAAGAAACTTCGTATATCCTTCACTGATTTTGGCGTAGGCCATTCGCTAACTGCCGAAACTTTTGCCGGATCCACAGAAATTCCTTCTCCTGATACGATATGTCCAAGAAAACCAACTTGTTTTAGCCAAAACTCGCACTTGCTGTATTTGGCATAAAGCTTATGTTGTCGAAGAGTTTCCAGGACAATTTATAGGTGCTCTGCATGTTCTTTCCGATTCTTAGAATATACCAGGATGTCGTCGATGAAGATGACAACGAACCTGTCTAAATACTCCCGGAAGACTTGGTTCATAAGGTTCATGAAAATTGCTGGTGCATTGGTCACTCCAAATGGCATTACTAGAAATTCGTAATGTCCATAGCGAGTTCTGAAAGCTGTTTTATGAATATCAGCTTCCTTGACCTTCACTTGATGATAAGCTGAACGAAGATCTAGTTTAGAGAAGACACAAGATCCACTTAGCTGATCGAATAAATCGTCGATGCGCGGGAGTGGATACTTGTTCTTTATTGTGACTTCGTTCAAGGCCCTATAGTCGATGCACATTCTGTATGAACCTTCCTTCTTCTTCACCAATAGTACAGGTGCTCCCCAACTTGAAGTGCTGGGACGAATCCATCCTTTCGCCAGTAATTCGTCCAACTGTGTTCGGACTTCCTTCAATCCTTCCGGACTTAGTCTATACGGTGCTTTGATCACTGGTTGTGCTCCTGGTACTAAGTCAATACTGAATTCAAGAGCTCGATCGGGAGGCAAACCTGATATATCGTCAGGAAATACATCATCGAACTCTCGAACTATATCTGGTCTTGATTCTTCCTCTGCCTGAGCTGCTGCAACTATTGCTTCCCTTAGCTTTGCTTTGTAGGTACTTGGCTCCAATGTACGGTCTCCACTTTTAAATAGAAGATCGGATGGTCTGGAATCTCGAATTCTACCCTCCTTTGACGACAGTCGATGGTAGCATAAAAAGTTTCAAGCCAGTCCATTCCTAGAACCACATCAAAGTTCGGTATGTCCAGTACCTTGAAGTCAGCATAAAACTCTCGACTGCAGACGACGACTAGACACATGCTGTATCCCATAGTTGCTTTTAGAACACCATTTCCGGAACTGACGTTCAGCTGGATACAAGCGGTGAGACTGGAATCGCATGGGTTCGGACAAACCGTTGCGACATAAAGCAGTGGGATGCTCCAGTATCAAACAGTGCAAGTGCAGGTAGTGAAGCTACTAGGATTGTACCTAAGGTATATGAGATAGGTTTTAGGTATAGGGAAAATGTGTAGTTAAACAATACTAAAAGATAAGTTTGAGAAGGAATTTACCAGTAATGACTTGGCCAGTGGCCTCAGCTTCTTCCACAGACATCATGAAAGCCTGGCACTTTGGCACATTCCTCCTGGCCTGAGGAGCATTCCTCTGAACGTTCCTTTGAGCTTGATGGAACTGTCGAGGAGGTGGTGCAGCTTGTGGTCCCCTGGATGGTGCAGGCAGTGCAAGTCTGGGAGCAGGTACCTGAAGAGCTAGTCGTTGCTGATAAGTAATTGCTGGCCTGGGTGCAGCAACTGGGTTCTGTCTTTAGGGACAAGACCCAATACCGTGAGTAGCTGAACCGCAGATTAAGCAAAGGCGGTTGGCTCGACGGCAGTCCTTCATCATATGTCCAGTTCTCTTGCAGTAGGTGCAAATGGCTGGGCTAGGACGATGGGTTGGTACTCCGGGTCGCCTTGGCACGAAAGGTGGTCTGGACGTGGCTCCATCTGCCATCTGGTTGGCAGGGCGTTTGACTCCGACAGATTGAGGTATGCCCCTCTCTTTTATCACCGCCTCATAACTGCGGGCAGTTTCTAGGGCTTCCTAATGAGTCAAAAACTTTCCTGTGGCTAGAGCAGCCCTAATCTCTGTGTCCAAACCTTGTTGAAAGCGACAGGCTCTGATCTCGTCCGTCGGTATCAAGTGTGCCGCGAATCTGTTTAAAGATTGTGTTAGCTGTGTAGTATGTGATATTTAAAATTGAACTATTGTGACATATCTTACCGGCTCAACATGGTGAACTCAGCGTCGTATTCATCTACCGATTTGTCCCACATTGATCCTTACTGTAGATGAATAAACTGCTACTCCATAGCAAACCTGGCAGTCACAGGGAAATATTTCGCGTCGAACTTTTCGCGAAATGTCTTCCATTCAATCGGCTGTACCAGACGGGTTTCTTCCGCCTTCCACCAATTGCGAGTATTATCCGTGAGCTGTAGTTTTGCTACACGGACCCAAGCGTTGTTTGGCACTTGAGCTGCTGCCAGATCGTCTTCGATGCTTTGTGCCCATTCTTCCGCTTCAAGAGGCTTCCTTTACCAGAGAACTGCTTTGGGTGCAAAACCCTGAATTGCTTTACTCCTGGTGCATCGGCCTCAGGATGGTTCAAAAGTTGTTGCTGTCCCTCGAGAAGGTTGCGGATCGCCTCGAATAGCATCGTTTGCTCAGTAGGTGGTGCAGAAATAGCTGGTGTGAGAGGTAGTGCTGGAGGGGTGTTGTTGACGTTGGTGCTGGTGTTGTTCGGGGAATCCATAACCCTGAAGAAAAATTTGGATTAGGACAGATTCAAATACATGAAATGATAAGATTCAAGAAATAGAGATTTGCAAGATTCAAAGAATATGAATTGTAAAGAATGTTTTAGTTGCTGGTTCTTGTGTTATATTGCTTAGGTTGTTCACACAGACCAGAACTGCATGACAGGGATTCATATAGCTCTGACCTGCATGGGCCACCAACAAAACCTGTCACGCCCTGCTTCTCAGTGTACGGCGAAGTGGACGTGACGAGGCCCGCTACGTATATACTCAGAAGTACATACGCTAAGCATAACTAAGCAATATAAAGTAAATCACAAGAGACGAAACATATAGAAATAACAGCAACTTTTATTAATAACATTCTTTGTACAATGCATGAAAAGAAAATACAACTGAAATGAAAAGGTGATGCCTAAACAGTGGCATAATAGAAAATGAAAAATACTGGAAAGAACAAGGTACAATATTTAGAGCTCGGGATCTTCGTGGAACTGCTCCAAATCTTCACCGGTGGGCTCGATCTCAGCTTGGTCCAACGCACCTGACGACATTCAAAAAAGAAAGAATAGAATGTCGTCAGCGAACAGGTCGCTCGGTAAGTCCCAAGAAGAATTAGGAAGACAGTGTAAAAGTATTTTCTAATGTATTATATTGTTGAATATTATGGAATATTGAGTTAACGCTGTTGTTTGTAGCTTGGTACAGAAGGATGCCAGTGTATACGAGGGGGATCTCTATATGCTAGAGATCAGGGCAAAAGGAAAGTACAAGGAACCGTTATGCCACGGTACAACAGCAATAGGATTCAGGTTAGGTGTCTTAATCTGACCACCTCGTGCCACCTTTAACACCTTCCGTACCAATCTACCCCTTAAACCCCGTAGTATTTTAACATTATTGTTGTACTGTATTGTGTAAGTTGGGTGACTGACCAAAACCAGGATATCAGGAAACATATTGTAACTGTATGATCAGGTAAATGGAATATCAGGATAATGGATGAATATCCATGGTTTGATTCAGTCAAAATGAATAGATTGTTAACTGGATTCTGGGATTCATGTATTCATGTTGAGTTGGAATATAAAAGAATATAGATTGACTTGAATCATATTCAAGTCAGAAATAGCCAGACTCTAACCCGAGTCAGACTAAAAGATGGTAAGTTGAAGTTCGATATTTGTTAGGGGCTTTATTGTAAATTATAAAACTTGAGGGGGTTTTATGTAAAAAGTACTATTGTATAGTTTTCAAAATACACCTCAAGTATTTAATATTCGTCTTTATAGTTATAATGAGTGTGAATTTTATTTGTGTTATTCTAGTGAATATATCCTAATAAAAGTATTAATTGATTTATTTGAAACTCATGGTATTTTAATGTAAATTTTAATTTTGTAATTTTTAGGAAAATGTGGAACTTTATATTATAATAAAATAGGTGTCTAAATGGTATTTAAATATATATTAATACAAGAATAATTTTAAATAAATATTTTATTTTCCAAAATCACATTATTCTTAAATGTTGTATTTTAAATCTTTCGAGACCGAATGCTCCTTGTGGAGGTCTGAATCTCGCACTACTAGCCCGCGGGTGCATGATGAACCGTACTATCCCTAACGGGTTCCCCAAAAGTGGGTTGTAGCGGCGCTTTGCTTAGGTTTAACAAATACTATTCATTTAGGAAAACGGTTTTATAAATAAAAGGTATTTATTTGTAAAAGGGTATAGATTTCTGTATTTTATTTTCTAGGGTTTCCTAAGCCAACTAGCCTATTTCTAAGGTCTAAACGACAAGTCATTAGAAATCTCAAATCGCCTCTTCACCGTCAATTGAGGGCAGGTAAGTGCCAGGTAAGTGGGAAGGAACCACAGTCGTGGGCCTAATTAAAAACCACTAGCCTAGACACACTTGTCTAGATACCACAAGACAGTTTAGATAAACGATCGATGTCCATGACATATCGTGCTTTTATTTTAAAAGATTTTATTTAGAATTGTGTGCAACTTAAAGCTTTTAGAAAAGGTTTATAAAGAATATGGTATTTTAGTGAAAAGTCCTGTATTTTCGTATTCTATATTTTAATGTTTATCAATTAGGATTATATTTGTGTGTGTGTAGAGGTAGGTCATTACCTCGTGACTTATTTTAAGTTTTAATGAAGTTTAGAGATTAAACATGATATATTAAACTTGAAGGTATTAAAGCGCAAGAATACGGTATTTGAAAACGTTATCATTTCATGTGTGAAAATTCATTCAAATTATTTCTACAAATTTATTTATCAAGATAAACATATTTAGAAGTGAGAGAATTGATTAAACGAAGAAAAATAAACTTCATGGTATTTTTATGAAAAGAATACGGTTTTACAAGAAAGCTATCATTTCATATGAGAAACTTTATTTAAATTTGTTTCTAGGTGATTAATAGTCATCATAGATAGGTTTAAGTATTATGTATTATGTGACAAGTGGAAATTTGTAGAAGAACGAATCAAAAATCGGTTTGTTCCGATTTCCGTCGGGTTCCAAAAAGTCGTATTTTCTATTAAAAGAAAAAAGAGATAGAAGAGATGGGACTTACGGGTTTGGACAAACTAAGGAGGCTAAGGAAGTGATGGTTGTCGGTGCGTCGAAAACGTCGCGAAGGTTCTACTACGATCGCCGGAATCCGTCGTCGGTTTCGGCAGCGCTTTGCTTCTCGCTCTTTGTACCGAGTTCTCGAGAATTTGAGAGAGTGGACTTAGAGTTGTAGGGTGAAATGGTAGAGGGCAGGGGTGTTTATATAGGACTAGGCTAGGGTTAGGGTTTGGATTAAAAAAAATATTAAAAAATGTAAAAATTCATTAAAATTTCATTAAATTTAGGATTAAAAGAGGTTTAATGAGAAAATGATAACTGTTCTGAAAAATTAGAGTATGCAGGGGTGAAGACCAAGTCAACACGGAAATTTTCCGTGTTGACGACTCGGCCGAGTCGGGGCTCGTTAGGTGTGATTTTGCCTGGGGGGAATTTTGGTGTACTTTATTTTTTTTATACCGTATTAATTTGAGAGTTATGGTTGTTTGACCGTTTGACTTCCCAAAAAAATTAAAACAAAATGATATAAAAATTATGTGGGGCATGGGATTCAAACTCTGGTGGCTTGGTTCAGCAGTGCAAGGTATTACCAATGAGTTACAAGCTCCTTCTTATAATTATTGTAGGAAAGTAGATACTTAAAATGTTATCAGCAACATCAATACTCCAAGTATACTTCAAATTTTATTCAAATTTAGGTATACAAAAATTGGAGTTGTTACAATTTTGATATAATACAATATTAAGAGTTATTTTATAATATATGTAAATTTTTTGCGAATTACGGAAAGCTCAGACCCTGGCGCAGGGTGGTACACTGAGCTTATTGAGCGCATATCTTGCCGTCCACGGCACCTCGACAGATCCCGCCACGGATGAGCTTCGATTCCCCGACACCGCTATCCAGGAGTATTGCATAAGTGTTAATATTTATTCTAATTCGAATGAAATTTTTGTTCTGATAAGTTCAAATTTAAATGATATACTTATATTTTAAAGGTTAATATGGGTGTAGAAGCGGGTGGTGGAGCAGGCAGAGGTATCGGGGATTGATTTAAGTGGACAGACTGATCCGATGATACTAACCCCAGTCCTAAATGTCGCACACGGAGGGCGCCATGGAGGTTGGGAGAGAGGCCGGGGACTGGGTCATAGCAGGGCCCATATGAAGTTGGTCTCCACTCCGGCGGTTACTTCCCTTACCCCCGTGAGCGATATTTGGAGTATGATATTGCCACCTTAAAGACCAACGTCGAGGAGTTGAAGGAGATGTTGGTGTTGGGGTCAAAAATTTCACCCCAGTTGACCACGTCAAAATCGAAGTCAACACCAAACCAGGTGGGCCCAAGCCCAGGTCAAGAGGACCCATGCCCAAATCGAGCCCCGCGGCCAATCTCCCCAATGCCAAAATGAAATCATGTAATAAATAATTTTGAAGTAATTTTTTATGCATGAATGTAAGCAAAATGGGCAGAAAGCCAAAAATTTGTAAACCTCATGGCTTATGTGCAAAAGAAATAAGCATATAGGGCATGGGATGGCACAAATGTCATTTTGTAGAGCCCAAGGGGCTATATGTAAATGTGTAAACCTATATAAGGCAACTTGAAAATGAAATAAAAAAAACTTTTATTTTCTCTCAAAAAGGTTAGGGTTCTTGTGCCTCTTTCTCTTTCCTCAAGATTCTAAAACCTTCTTCCCTTTTTGAATTAAATTAAGAGTTTAACTCTTCCTTTCTAAAAAAAATAAATAGTTTTTCACCATAAAACCCACAAAGGGGAACTCAGATCACCCGTCAGATCTCAAAAAGGAGAGATATTTAAAATCTCATACTTCTTGTTCTTCAAGATCCGGCTAACAAAGGAGGAAGAAGAAGACCTATCTCCAAAGACCCCATTTTGGGAAAGATCCAAGGCTCAGGGGTGAAGAAATGGGTTCACTTGAGCATTTACAAAGATTTTTTGGAGTTTAACTTCACAAATTAAAGTTTCTGGGAGTTTAACTCCATAATAAAAAGAAGAAAAAAAGAAGTTTTTCTTTCTGGGAGTTCAACTCCAAAAGTCAATCGAGAGTACAACTCCCTGTGCAGGGGATAAACCCTTTTTCCCGTTGGCGTCCAGCGCCCGCGTGCTAGGCACGTGAGGCGCTCGGCGTCCGCGTGCCAGGCACGTGAGACGCCCGACGCCCGACGCCCGCATGCCAGGCACTTGAGGCACTCGCCCCATACATCCTTTGGGCGCTTTTCCCTTTCTTTTACACACACACACACACACACACACACACAGGCACTTGAGGCACTCGCCCCATACGTCCTTTGGGCGCTTTTCCCTTTCTTTTACACACACACACACACACACTCCACAACATATCTTCGTTACAAAAAATTTCTAACGGGGCGCTGCCCCGCACCCCGCAAGAGGCTACTAGCCCCCTTGACCCCTAGCCCGCTATCCGGGTAGCGAGACCCCCGTAAACTCTGTGTGGCTCCCGATATGTCCAATCCCTCTCCAAAACAAAACACAAGTACACTGCAAATTGAGTTCGCATGACCAGTTTAACCCGTTAATCGGAGGTTCTCTCGCTCCAAAGGCGAGAGATAATTAACGGCAGCTTAGTCCACGGCTGCCGGAAATTCGGATCCCCACAATCAATAAACTCCGACCTACCCTAGGCAGGGGGAATCTGTAATACGTCTAACAAGCGTGCGCATGTTCCCATCTCAATGGGGTGACGAAAAACACCCTACAGTTGGTACGTATATTACTTAACAGTAAAATATTATATCATATTATAGATAGTAACATATGCAATATTAGTAGCCTGAGTTTATTTGGTTGTAGATTTAGCTTTGATTAATCATACTTATATAAAACCATCTAATTAAACCGAACTCCATAATCATAAACATACCACATCTTTCTTCATTTTGAAGTTTAAAAAGTTATGATTATCCAAATTCAAATTTTGAGAAGAAAACATTTCTTTGTAAATTAGATTACTCCAAAATCAAGCATCCAATCAAAGCTAAACAATTAAGGAGAGATGCGGGTTTACAAGTTAGAGTAAGCAACATTTCTACCCCCACTTAAAATAAACTACGGTTTTCCAAACTAGATAACCAAACTAGGCTTAAGTCCCTAAGTAATTTTAGATTGGGGTATAAAAGTATAGTCCTGAATGTGTGGAATTTCAAGATGTATAAATTCTCATACATAACATATGAATTTCAACAGAATGTGTGGAATCTCGAAAAAGCATATATAAATTCACGGTTTCGCAAAAATCTGATAATGATATGAATTTGACTAAAATCTAATATACCGTTCTTATTCGTTTATTATACACACAAAATTTTATAGATTCGGCAGGCTATTTCGGCTGCGGCTCCACATGTATCTCCTTCAGCTGCAGCTCCGCAAGCAACTATCTCGGCTGCAGTTGCGCAAACCGCTCCTACAGCTCCACAGTCCACTAAGATTCTCGCACAGTCCGCTCTTTCATTAGTCGAGTTTTTGACGACTCAGGGTTGTATCGAGAAGCAGATGCGTCAGATTACGGCGATTATGAGAGGTGGAGGAGCTGGACCGAGCTAGGGTAGCTCTATTTATATTTTTGAGGATGATTGTACTTATCTGATACATATTGTATATATTTTGGATGATATTGGTGGTTGTTTGTATGTTCACGATGATTTTAGATTGATTTCGTATTCTGTTTGTTTATTTTTTTATATATTATGCGTGAGATATTAATTATATATATATATATATATATATATATATATATATATATATATATATATATATATATATTATTGTGCACAGGACGGGAAAAAACGGAAAGCCTCATTTTTAAGAAAAACCTGATATAATGTTCCTACGGATTACTCCGTAAGAGCAACTATTGCACCTACGGAGTACTCTGTAAGGGTAACTGTTGCATCTATGGATTAATCCGTAGGGTCAAGTTTTGCCCCTATACATTTCTCCGTAAGAACAAAATTTCAGAGTATCTGATATTTTGTCCTCATGAACTCAGTAACAGGCTACTACACATTTATCCGTAAGGACAAAATATCAGAATATCTGATATTTTGTCCTTATGGACTAAGTAACAAGGACAAAACTTGTCTCTACGGATTAATTCATAGGTTCATTTATGAGGCTCTTCGGATAAATCCGTAGTGATATTTATCAGGCCCTCCGGATAAATCCATAGGGACACGTATTTTATTTTATAAACAGATAAATTAAATAAAGATTATGTCCCTATGGAATAATCCGTAGGGATAAATGTCCCTGCGGATTAAGATGTAGGGATAATTATTACTCCATAAGGGCATATTCAGGACGAAGACTTGCACCTGCGTACTTTAGATCTACGGAGGAATTTTATGTCCCTATGGATATATCCGTAGGGGCAGCGATTTGCCCCTACTACAATCCGCAGGATCGAGTATTATTATAGTAGTGATATTATAATGTAGACAAAAAAGTTATTGTATTTGTAAGTACCATGAGGCCAAAGCTAAAACCAAGCACCACATTGATGGCGATGGAGATGGAAGCAAGCTCAAGATCGCCAAGATGCCCACTATAAGCCTGAGTTATGACATACATCCCGTACAACGACAGCCGTCCGATCATCTCTGGCCCCACGATCCGCCACAGCTTCTGCTACTCGTCGACCGTTCTTGTCACCAACCCCAACTCATTTTTGGCTACCCGGCCATTATTATTCTCCAACAATGGAACTCTCTCTCCACCCTCCATTTTCTAGAAATTTTCAAATTAATCAAGAATGAAGCTTAATCACAAGACTGTTGGGATATTTATACTGAATTCTGTCTCGCTTGTTTGACTTTTAGACAATTAATTGGCACTATATTGATTTTGTGGCTAAGGAAATGACTACATTTCTTGAGGTTCTAGCTTTCAATGTGTTTCACTAGCGTGGGGTTTCGCTAAATAATTCCTTTGTTAGTATACCCATCAAAGCGTTGATATATACGATTGATAAAAATTCAGTAAAAAAAAGTTGTCTCACAAAACTTATATCGAGCTGAAAATGGTCATGTTTCTGTGAAAGAGATTGAAAATGATTTTTGTGTAAAGCAAAAATTTCAAGCGATATAAATTCTATAGTGGGAAAAATGGGCATGTGATTGTCACAGCCAACCTTAGGGGAATTAGCAATTTTTTAAAAATATTTAGAAGAGCAATGTTGGGCACATGATTAGTCCGGTTTAATTGTTGTTAACTAAAACCTCACTTTTAAAGTACGGTTTTAAGCTAAAATCTTCACAAAAAACTTGTAAGTTAAGAACCGTGCTTTGAAACTGAAGGACAACGATCCTCTCCAACCAACAATCTTCAGCCCAACACAATTCTGCTAAATATTTTCCGGGAAACCCCATTTTACTAAACATTTCGGAAAAATTGATAATTCGCAAAACCTTGGTTGTGAACCTGTCTCCTGAGCCCTGGACGGGCCCAACTAAAACAACCTTCTCCTAAGTTTAAACCTCCCTCTTCAATTTGCAAGGTCACATGTTTGATTCATATGAGCCGCATTCAGGAAAAAATAAATAAAATTGAAGGCCATGATATGCTATGGCAAATTAGCACCGTCTATTTATAGGTACATACAAGTTCATAGATTGTTTTGAATTAGTTTTCTTAAATAAAATAAAAAAAGAAATTCTTAATATTTTTTATTGCTTAAAATTAATTGATAATTAATGTTTATACCAAAATAAAAGTTTCTTTTAATATAGAGCACATTGGATTCGTACATGATCGATTTACATAGTTTTTTCCGATTAAAACACATATGATCCATTTACGGGTGTTTCAAATGATACAATAATGACACTATTGAGTGACAGATAATATTGCCAACAAAAATCCAAAAAATCCTGTTAGAAATTAGCATTTTTTGTATTTCAATGGAAATTTCCTATACAAAAATGCAATATATTTTTATAATGTGCTCACAATATTCATAATATTTTTCATCTAGCTCATTGGTCTACCAATTCTTGCCAACACTTCCGCTGGGTATAAGGTGGATTGTTACTATCCAAAATATATAATTTGTCCGACAGCTCATAAAAAGCCAACTTCCAATGATAGCATTAGCTCAATATGATTGGATTCTTTCAAATAATTAACCTAGGTATCATTGGATCCCCTATTAAATATCACGTGCCAAGAAAATTCTCATCAATAAGTGCTTGTTTGTCAATAAAAATAAATGCCGCTGGCATGAATAATATGATGTATAATTGTTCCTCTCTTTAATTTCATTGTATCCACGTATCCCTTCGGATCCTCTCAATGAGACTCTTTCTTAAAGACATTGAAGTGGACTGTGATACGGTATGTATCTTTTGTCGGCCAGGATAAGAAATTGAAGTAATGCATGGAAGCAAAATTCAAATTTATAAAATAATATCTAAGATTATGGAGGGGAAAAAATTTAAGATCAGATGACACCAGGAAACTATAAAAGTAAGTTGTTAGAGAAGAAAAAGATAATCCCAAAGCAATTTGTTTCGAGATCTACCTAAAAATGTCGAATGTGGATTCTATGGGATCGTTACCCTTTTTTATGAAAACTATCCCTACCTTGACCTCAAAACATGATGTTGGTAATTTGAATTTATTGGTAGCATTTGTATGTGGGAAATAGTCCCACGTTGGATGGAGAGACGAATGTCCAAGCCTTTATAATATTTCCTAATATTTAACTAATATCTTGAATAAAGTGGGTTATGAGCCAAGTGGGTCTGATTTTTAGCAGGCTTATAATTTTTATGGGCATCATGGGTTGACTTAATAACAGAGTTTTGCCTTTTTGAATTTCAAATTCAAAGGTTGTCTGAACAGTCACAACCGTCCAAACAGCTGTGTCTATTCAATTCTAGTCACAATCGTTCAAACAGTTGTGTTTATTCAACTCTATAAATTAAGTCTTTCTCTTCACAGTTTTTTCATCTTCTTCTCATTATCTTCTAAGAGAGTTTCAAAGGTTTTGTTGTATCTTGGAGGTGGTTGCCTTCTACTGTACTCTCATAGTGGAGACAATATCACCTTTCGGATAGTGTATCATACACGCCTCAAAACTTTTAATTCTTTCTTAACCAAATTAAAACTCAACAATCGAAAGGTGATATTTCATGGAGACAGAATTAAATTCAAGTGTCAAGGTTCATTTCCAGAACCAAGATGTTATCAAACTGGATCGATTCTATGCGATCAATTACACTAGATGAAAAGACAAGATGGTGTTCTTGTTGACCACCTTGAAGATATTTTACGTGCTCGATCCAGACTTTCCGCCAATTCTAGATTCAGCCTCAATTTCGAATGATGCCGAGAGTGCCAAGACAGAGAAAAACAACCGTGAAGAAAATGAACTAGTTTGTCGTGGGTACATTCTCAATTCCCTCACCGATCGTCTGTACGATCTTTACAGAAATATGAAGACACCAAAAGAAATCTGGAGCGCTCTTGAAATAAAGTACAAAAATGAGAAGAGAGGTACGGATAAATTTCTGGCGCTTAAATATTTTGAATTTAAGATGACTGATGACATGCCAATCATGGATCAAGTGCATGAATTACAAATTCTCGTCTCTAAATTGAGCAAATTTGAAATTAAAGTCCCTGATTCGTTTCAAGTTTGAGCGATTCTATCTAAACTTTCTCCTACTTGGAACGAATACAGAAAGAAAATTCTGCACTCTTCTGAAAATTTTACCATAGAGCAATTTCAGACTCATCTACAGATTGAGACAGAGAACCATGCATGTGACATGATTTTTCTTAGTTCTAAATCTAACTCTAAAGTGAATCATGTCAGTGAAAATGGTCATAGAAAATTTTAGAACAATTTCAAAGTCCAGAAGATGAGAAATGATTTTAAGAAATCTAATTTTGCAAAGAAGAAACGACCTTGTTATAACTGTGGAAAGAAAGTCAACTATATTAAAGATTGCAAATTCAGAAATACCGAGAAAAAACTTGGTTTCGGATCAGAAAATAGCAACAAGGCAAATCTAATAGAAAATGAAGTCAAAAAACTTGTTGCTATGGTTTCTGATATGCAGATAGACATGATTACGGAATTGCATATGGCTGCGGTAACTAGAACTGTAGATTGGTGGCTGGATTCTGGCGCAACCATCCATATATGCAATAACAAAGCAATATTTAAAACCTACACGGTTCAGAAAGAACCTGAAGAAGTGTTGATGGGAAACCACATTTCGGCCAAAGTACTCGGTAAAGGAAGTGTTGAATTGAAGTTTATATCTGGACAGAAACTTACTCTGCTTAATGTATTTCATGTTTCTGATTTGAGGAAAATTCTTGTATCTGCAAATCTGTTGTGCAAGAAAGGATTTAAAATTATTCTAGAGTCTGACAAAGTTGTGATATCGAAGAATGATATATTTTTAGGAAAGAGATATTCCTGTGATGGCATGTTGAAACTCAGTATTAATGAAATAAATTGTGTGTTTACTTATATTGTTGAGTATTCTTCTTCTTTGTGGCATGCTAGATTATGTCATTTAAATTTTCACTCTTTAAAATATATATCTAAATATGGTTATATTGCATGTCAGATCATAATGATAAATGTGAGATTTGCGTAGAAGCAAAAATGACTAGAAAACATTTTCCTAAAATTGAAAGAGATACTAATTTATTAGAACTTGTTCATTCTGATATTTGTGAATTAAATGGTCAATTAACTAGAGAAGGAAAAAGATATTTTATAACTTTTACTGATGATCATTCTCGTTTTACATATGTATATTTATTGAGAACAAAAGATGAAGCATTTGAGAAATTTAAGGAGTATAAGTCGGTTGTAGAAAATCAGAAAGATAAAAAGATTAAAATCCTTAGAAGTGATAGAGGGGGAGAATATTTTTCTGATTCCTTTTCTCAATTTTGCGAATGCATGGTATTATTCATCAAAGAACTGCATATTACACGTCTCAACACAATAGATTAGCTGAAAGAAAAAATAGGACTTTAGTTGAAATGGTAAATGCTATGCTTTTAAATGCTAAATTACCTTTTAATATTTGGGGTGGGTCACTTTTAACAGCATGTTGTATTCATAATAGAATACCATCCAAGAAAATTCATGTTTTACCATATGAAATTTGGAATGGTAGAAAACCCAATTTAAACTATATTAAAGTATGGGGGTGCATAGCATATTATAATGTGACTGACCCATATAAATCTAAATTAGGGCCGAGAGGTATTAGAAGTATAATTGTTGGATATGCACAAAATTCTAAAGCATATCGATTTCTAGATTTAGAATCAAATGTCATATTTGAATCGATACATATTGAATTTTTAAAAAAAATAAACTTATGCATGACAATATTGATTCTAATTTGTATAATAAGGAAAATGCAGCAACTTCTAAGAAAATTATCAATAAGAAAAGAAGAGAAAATATGAAAATATTGAACCAAGAAAAATTCAAAGAATTAGGAAAGAAAAATCTTTTGGTCTTGATTTTATAATCTTTCTCGTTAAAGGAGATAGAACCAAAGTGCTTAACAAAATACCTATTCTACTTAATATAGAAGATGATCCTAAAATATTTAGTGAAGCAATATCGTCAAGAGATTTAACAATACTTGGATATTGGTTGACTTGCCTCAAGGATCTAAGCCTATAAAGTGTAAATGGGTATTTAGAAGAAAACAAAATACAGATGGTTCTATACAAACTTTCAAGGCAAGATTTGTGACAATGTGATTGCACAATTAGAATATGCTAGCGCTATTGGAAGACTTATGTATGCGGTGCATTGTATAAAGCCTGCTATAGCTTTTACAGTATGTAAATTGTCACGATACACCAGTAAACCCAGTACTAATCATTGGAAGGCCATCAGTAGAGTTCTTGGGTATCTAAAAAGAACAAAAGAGTTTGGTCTATTTTATTCCAATTATCCTACAATACTGCAAGGTTATTCGGATGCAAGTTGGATCACAAGTACAAGTGATTATAAATCCACAACATGTTGGGTATTTACAATCGGAGGCGGTGTCATTAGTTGGGCCTCTAAGAAACAAATTTGCATCACATATTCAACAATGGAATCTGAATTTTTCGCTTTGGCTGCTGCCGGCAAGGAAGCGGAATGGCTGAGAAATTTATTATTAGATATAGAGTTATGGCCACAACCAATGCCATCTATTTCCTTGTATTGCGATAGTGAGGCAACTGTGTCTAGAGCTTATAATAATGTTTATAATGGTAAATCTAGACACATTAGTTTAAGGTAAGAATATGTTCGAGAATTAATTACTAATAGAATAATTACCATAGTTTATGTGAGATCTGCAAAGAATTTATCAGATCCCTTTACCAAGGTATTATCGAGAGATTTGGTAAAGAATACGCCAATCGGAATGAGACTTAAACATTTACAATTTGGCACCAGTAATGGTAACCCAACTTTAATTAGTAAAAACTAATTTTAATATTTCAATAAGTAATAACAAATTACTGTCATGTGTCTGTATTGCACTAGACGTCTCATTCTTATATAAAGAAGTATCTAGTGCTGTCTGTTACGATAAAGAGGATGAGCGAAAGCTCTCAATGAAGTTATTTAATTTTTAAATATCCAAAGTAATAGGGATATAATAGAGGAAACTCCACCTATATTAGCATAGAAGTGGTACCGCTTCAACAAGAGATATGAAATATTTTGATATAAATGCTTATGAAGACCAAGAGTAGCACATTGCCATAATAATGCTAAAGCAGTTATAAACCTCTTAGAAAATAAGATGAATATTGTGTGTGTTGTATTTCAACTGCTAACAATAAAAGTTTTGGTTTAATCTGCGGACACCAATAACTTTGTTAGACGATTGATATATATACACTAATGGAAGGTTTAAATCGAGAGATACCTTTCTTTATGCATAATATTTGTCAAGAGAGAGATGTGGTTACGGCCAATATAGCTAAGGCCTGGCCCGACCTCGAGCCTAGCCAACCAGCCAAATTCAAATTCAAATTTGGTCATTTAGCCTTAGGGGGGTTTGGGGTGGGTGCCGGCCAATTTCTTGGGATGGATTTTTTTTAACGGAGGTCGGATTTTTAATAAAGAGGGAAATTTGAATTAAAGTGGGAGTTGTAAAATTATCTAAAAGCCCCTCACTCAAAATTATACATTTCTATACTCCTAATCCAAAACTCTATCTACATTTTTCATTCTTCTCACAATTCACAACAACAAAATTTTCAATCTCTCAATGGCTCTCTTTAATTTCCGAGAATTTTACCGTTAAAATTGGAATCACGCAATCTTCATTTCCACGGTTTCAATTTTCATTTCAGTTTCACTAATTTGATTCTGCTATTTGGAATCATGGTTTTTTTGTATTGATTATATATTTTCTCGTATATTTTTTATCATCTCTCTTTCTCTGTTACTAATATTTTTAATTAAGAATGTCAGATTCATCTTCATAAGGTTACATGAGTGTTTCATCTTCACGGAGACGTTCATTTCAAATCGATATGGATTCATATGAGAGACAGAGATTAACCAATATGCTACAATCTAATTTTGATTCTTATTCTCTTAACTATGAATCTTCTAATTATAAGATCCCCGCTACGTCACAAAGTAATGTTCTTGAACAAGTTTCTGCTCCTACCGTTTCCGAAATAAGAGCTTATGCTCATAAAGATAAAAGAGCTAAAACTTCTGATGTTTGGATACATTTTGTAGTACAAACAGTTGCAGGTAAAGACGGGAGGACAGTGCCAAGCAGATTTTACTTGTGCCACTTCAGGTGGAACTACACACTAATATTTAACCAAACACGAAAATGCAGATTCTTGGCAGACGACTCTACTATGTCGTCTAACTCTTTAGCTAGTTTTTTTTATTCATAAGATACTAATAGAAAAGAACTTGCAAGACATGTCATATATGCTGAACAACCATTTGGTTTTGCAGAAAACGAAAAATTTGATAGATTGGTAAATGCATATAATCCAACATTTCAAAGAGTACCCAGAACAATACTTAGAAGTGATATTTAAAAAAAAAATTCTTGATGGTAAAGCCAATTTGATTGATATTTTTGCAAATCTTAAAAGTAAAATTGCATTAATTTCTGATTTTTGGACTACAAAATGAAGTATGAGTTATATTTGTGTTATTGCACATTTCATTGATGATGATTGCTTTTTACATAAAAGAATTATTGATTTTTCTAAAATGGAGCATACACATAGTGAAAATAATATATGTAATTGTATTTTGACAACTGTACGTGAATATAATATTCAAAATAAAATATTTTCTGTTAATTTTGATAATGCTACTAATAATAATTCTGCTACATCAATTTTAAAAAATAATTTAAATTCTGTTTTGAATGGAGAATTATTTTATCCAAAATGTGCATGCCATGTTTTAAATTTAATTGTGCATCATGGTCTTAGTATAATTGATCCTCATTTAGCGAAACTTAAAGATACAATGATATTTATTGAAATCTTTTGAGCTCGAATTTTTTTTTAAGGAAACTTGTACCCAGTAAAATTTAAAATTTAGATCTTTCAAATTCTACATTCCAACTAGATGGAATTTCACTTATGAGATGTTGAAATATGTTTTAAAATATCGGGAGCCCGTTACTTTATTTTATGAGGAACAAATGCCCAATAATAATTTAGAAGATTATGATTGGTTGTTTGTGAATATGTTTTGAAATTTTTAGAAATATTTTACTATACAGCTAAATATTTATCTGGTGTTTATTGTCCTACTATATGTTTAGTAGTAGAACAGTTATTTTATATTAGTAAAATTATTGATGAGCATGTGATTGATTATGAAAATGCATTTTTTGGAATGTTACATAGCATGCTTACGAAATTGAATAAAAATTGACGAAAAGTTCCCGTATTATTTTGTTAAGCTTCTGTATTTTATCCTAGACTTCAAAAAGATAATTTATTTTTTTTATTAGATGGATACCATGAAAACATGGGTATTGATATAGGAGTGTAGGGTGTTTTTCGTCACCCCATTGAGATGGGAATATGCACGCGCTTGTCAGGCGTACTACAGATTCCCCCTGTCTAGGGTAGGCGGGGGTTTATTGATTGTAGGGATCCGAATCTCCGGAGGCCGCGTACTAAGCTGCCGTTAATTACCCGTCGCCTTTGGAGCGAGGGAACCTCCGATTGACGGGTCAAACTGATCATGCAAACTTAATATGCCGTGTGCATGTGTTGTGTTTTGAAAGGGTTTTAGATATATCGGGAGCCTCGCAGAGTTTACGGGGGTCTCGCTACCCGGATAGCCAGCTGGGGTCAAGGGGGATAGCAGCCCCCTTGCAGGGTGCGGAACAGCGCCCCGTTAGAAATTTTTTTCCAATGGGGGACGTGTTTTGGGTGTGGAGTGCATGGAAAATGAGGGGTGAGGAGAGTTTTAAATACGCGTGCATGGCGCGTAGGCGCTTGGCGCTCGCGGGTCACGTGCTAGGCGTGTGGGCGCTTGGCGCCTGTGAGCGCTTGGCGCCTGTGGGTCACGTGCCCTACACGCGACCGTTGAGCGTTGGACGCCCACGGCTCATGTGCGCGGCACGCGACCGCTGGGCGCCGGGCGCCCGCGGGTCACATGCGCGGCACGCGCCTGTGGGTCACATGAGGCGCACGTGGGCGCTGAGTGCCGCGGGTCACGTGAGGCGCACGTGGGCGCCCTGGGTCACGTGCGCGGCACGCGACCGCTGGACGCTTATGGGTCACGTGCGCGGCACGCGACTGCTGGAAACACCAGCGGAAAATGGGCCTAGCCCCTGGGCAGGGAGTTGAACTCCCAAGGGTCTTTGGAATTGAACTCCTAACAGGAATTATGTGTAGATTTGGAGTTAAACTCCTAAAAGGGTTTTGTTTATGGAGTTAAACTCCAACAGATCTTGAATGGAGTTAAGCTCCTAAAAATCTTTGGAAATGACCGAAGGGGACCCCTTTCTTCTCCTCTTTAGCCCTGAATCTTTCCTAAAGTGAGATTTTTGGAGATGAGTCTCCTTCTTCCTCCTCTGCTGTTGGCCAGATTTTAGAGAAAAAAGGGGGCGAGATTTAAAAATCTCCCCTTTTTAAGATCTGATGGAAGATCTGAGTTCCCCTTCGAGGGTTTGATGGTGAAAAACTGTTTATTTTTGAAAAAGAAATAGTTAAACTCTTGATTTAATTCAAAAGGGGGAAGAAGGTTTTAGAACTTCGAGGAAGGAGAAGGAGGCACAGACCCTAATTTTTTTTAGGAGAAAAAAGTTATCTTTGATTTTTTTTCATCATGATGCCTTTATAGGATACACACTTTAAATATAGCCCCTTTGGTTTGCCAAATGACACTTATGCCACCCCATGCCTTATGTGCTTATCTCTTATTGCACATAAGCCATGGGGTTTACAAAATTTTGGTTTTTTGCTGATTTTACATAAATTTATTTCTATGCATATATATAAAAAAAAGAATTACATTAAACCAATTTATGGCTTCAATCCTTTTGTCATGGGGTCGTTCCCTTTGACCTGGCCTTGGGTCCACTTGGCTTGTGGTTAACCCTGGGTTTTGACTTGATCAACTAGTGTGTAATTTTGACCCCAACAAAGTGCCCCATCAATAAATGCACACCACATATAAGGGTTGTGTCCATAAAATTGATAGATCTTCTTTCGCATGGAGGTCGACTCCGTTTTGATGACGTGGAGGTCGATGCTGCCATTTTTGCGATGTGGACGGACGGTTCTGCCCTTTTAGTGACTTGGACGGTCGGTGCTGCCCTTTTAGCGACTTGGACGGTCGGTGTTTCCCCTTTTTGCGACTTGGACGGTCGGTGCTAGACGTGGGCGGTCGGTTATGCCATTTTAGCTATGTGGACGGTCGATTCTTCCCTTTTGCGACTTGGACGGTCGGTGCTGCCATTTTTTCGACGTAGACGATCGGTGCTGCCCTTTTTATGGCGTAGACAGTTGGTGCTGCCTTTTTAGCGACTTGGACGGTCGGTGCTACCCTTTTAGTGACTTGGACGGTTGGTGCTTCCCTTTTAGCGACTTGGACGGTCGGTGCCGCCCTTGTAGCGACTTGGACGGTCGGTGCCGCCTTTTTTGCGACTTGGACAGTCGGTGCTTCCTTTTTTGCAACTTGGAGGGTCAGTGCTTCCCTTTGGACGGTCGGTGCTGCCATTTTAGAGACTTGGATGGTCAGTGCTGCCCTTTTTGCGACTTGGACGGTCGATGACTTCTCCGCTTCTTATGGTGTTGGGGTTTGATTGAACTTGCTCCATTTTCTGCGGTGTCGGGATTTGATTTGACTTGCTCCATTTTCTACGGTGTCGGGGTTGAAGTTGACTTGCTCCGCTTTCTACGGTGTCAGGGTTGATTTGTTTGATTTGATTTATTTTAGAAGTTCCCTATCCGTCCAGCGGGACTTTTGAGCTTGGAAGCGCTACCAGGTGGGACATTAATTTGATCTGTTTGATTTCTGCTTTATTTGGCTAGACTTTTGAATTTGAGAAGAACTTGGACTTTGGATTTTATTTGGTATCAGCATTGCTGCACTGGAATAATGCCAGGAGCAACTCATCATTTGTTCCAGGAGGACTTAGGATTTGGTTTTTGGGTCGGCATCAACACCGCAAACACTGAAGCAATGCCATGAGCGACTCATCATTTGCCATTGGGAAAACTTGGGATTTAGGTTTTGGGTCGGCATCAACACCGCTAACACTGAAGCAATGCCAGGAGTGACTCATCATCTGCCGTTGCCCATTGGGGAGCGATGGCTTAGGAGACAGGTTTAGATCTCTATCACCTAAGGTTTTTCAATTTTATGAGCCCTAAGGATCTCATAAAAGTATTTTCTCCCTATGAGACGAGAGGATCTCCCAGGTGTATTTCTCAGGGTTTCACCGAGAAGCAGATGTGCCAGATTACGGCGCTGGATTACGGGTCTCGCTACCCGTAATCCAGAGTTTATGGCGCCAGATTACTGGCAACAGCAGGTGTATTTCTCAGAGTTTATGGGGGTCTCGCTACCCGGATAGTGGGCTGGGGGTTAAGAGGGCTAGCAGCCCCCTTTGCGGGGTGTGGGGCAGCGCCCCGTTAGAATTTTTTTCCAATGAGGGACGTGTTTTGGGTGTGGAGCGCATGGAAAATGAGGGGTGAGAAGCGTTTTAAATACGCGTGCATAGTATGTGGGCGCTTGGTGCCCGCGGGTCACGTGCCAGGCATGTGGGCGTTTGGCGCCTGCGGGTCACGTGCTAGACGCGTGGGCGCTTGGCGCCCGTGAATTACGTGCCCTGCACGCGACCGCTAAGCGCTGGGCGCCCGCGGGTCACGTGCGCAGCACGTGCCCGTGGGTCACATGAGGCGCACGTGGGCGCTGAGCGCCCAAGGGTCACGTAAGGCGCACATGGGCGCCCGTGGGTCACGTGCGCGGCACGCGACCGCTGGACGCCTATGGGTCACATGCGCGGCACGCGACCGCTGGAAACACCAGCGGAAAAGAGGCTTAGCCCCTGGGCTGGGAGGTGAACTCCCAAGGGTCTTTGGAGTTGAACTCCTAACAGGGATTATGTGTAGATTTGGAGCTAAACTCCTAAAAAGGTTTTGTTTATGGAGTTAAACTCCAACAGATCTTGAATGGTGTTAAACTCTTAGAAATCTATGGAAATGACCGAAGGGGACCCCTTTCTTCTCCTCTTTAGCCTTGGATCTTCCCCAAATTGGGATTTTTGGAGGTGGGTCTCCTTTTTCTTCCTTTTCTGTTGGCCGGATTTTGGAGAAAAAGGGGGGCGAGATTTAAAAATCTCCCCTTTTGAGATCTGATGGAAGATCCGAGTTCCCCTTCGAGGGTTTGATGGTGAAAAACTGTTTATCTTTGAAAAAGAAAGAGTTAAACTCTTGATTTAATTCAAAAAGAGGAAGAAGGTTTTAGAACCTTGAGGAAGGAGAAGGAGGCACAAACCCAAATTTTTTTTTGAGAGAAAAAAGTCATCATTGATTTTTTTTCATCATGTTGCCTTTATAGGCTACACACTTTACATATAGCCCCTTGAGCTTTACCAAATGGCACTTATGCCACCCCATGCCTTATGTGCTTATCTCAGTTTGCACATAAGCCGTGGGGTTTACAAAATTTTGGCCTTTTGCTTATTTTACATACATTTATTTCTATGCATATATATATATATATATATATATATATATATATATATATATAAAGAATCATATTAAACCAATTTATGGCTTCATTCTTTTTATCATGGAGCTGTTCCCTTTCACCTGGGCTTGGGTCCACTTGGCTTGGGATTGACCCTGGGTTTTGACTTGGTCAACTGGGGTGTAAATTTGACCCCAACAAAGTGCCCCCATCAATAAATGCACACCGCATATATGGGTTGTGTGCATGAAATTGATGGATCTTCTTTCATGTGGAGGTCGATTCCGTTTTGACGACGTGGAGGTCGATGCTGCCATTTTTGCGACGTGGACGGTCGGTTCTGCCCTTTTAGCGACTTGGACGTTCGGTGCTGCCCTTTTAGTGACTTGGACGGTCAGTGTTGCCCCTTTTTGCGACTTGGACGGTCGGTGCTGCCATTTTAGCGACTTGGACGATCGGTTCTACCATTTTAGTGACGTGGGCAGTCGGTACTGCCATTTTAGCGACGTGGACAGTCGGTTCTACCCTTTTTTCCACTTGGACGATCGGTGCTGCCATTTTTGCGACATGGACGGTCGGTGCTTCCCTTTTAGCGACTTGGACGGTCGGTGAGGCCCTTTTAGCGACTTGGACGGTCGGTGCGGCCATTTTAGCTACTTGGACAGTCGGTGCTTCCCTTTTAGCGACTTGGACGGTCTATGCTGCCATTTTAACGACTTGGACGGTTGGTGTCGCCCTTTTAGCGACTTGGATGGTTGGTGCTGCCTTTTTTGCTACTTGGACGGTCGGTGCTTCCCTTTTAGCGACTTGGACGGTCGGTGCTGCCATTTTAGAGACTTGGACGGTCGGTGCTGCCCTTTTTGCGACTTGGACTGTCGATGACTTGCTTCGCTTCTTAGGGTGTTGGGGTTTGATTGGACTTGCTCCGTTTTCTGCGGTGTTGGGATTTGATTTGACTTGCTCCGTTTTCTGCGGTGTCGGGGTTGAAGTTGACTTGCTCCGCTTTTTACGGTGGCAGGGGTGATTTGTTTGATTTGATTTATTTTAGGAGTTCCCTACCCGTCCAGCGGGACTTTTGAGCTTGGAAGCGCTACCGGGTGGGACATTAATTTGATCTGTTTGATTTCTGCCTTATTTGGCTGGGCTTTTGAATTTGAGAGGAACTTGGAATTTGGATTTTGTTTGGCATCAACATTGCTGCACTGGAGCAACTCATCATTTGCCCCAGGAGGACTTAGGATTTGGTTTTTGGGCCGGCATTAACACCGCTAACACTGAAGCAATTCCATGAGCGACTCATCATTTGCCATTGGGAAAACTTGGGATTTAGGTTTTGGGTCGGCATCAACATCGCTAACACTGAAGCAATGCTAGGAGCGACTCATCATCTGCCATTGCTCGTTGAGAAGCGATGGCTTAGGAGACAGGTTTAGATCTCTATCACCTAAGGCTTTTCAATTTTATGAGCCATAAGGGTCTCATAAAAGTTTTTTCTCCCTACGAGTCGAGAGGATCTCGCAGGTGTATTTCTCCTTAGGAATCGTGGGGATTCCTAAGTGTGTTGCTTTTTGGTGAGTCGTAAGGATCTCACGCGGAGATTTTCTCCTCACAAGGTCGAGAGGACTTTGCAAGTTTATTTCATCTCTTTTTTACAAGTTTGCGCCTTTTTGGGTTTTCACAAACTCTCCGGCAGTCCTGCTGTTTTTATTCACGGAGCCCTTTCGGGTTTTCATCCGTGTCCGTTTTGCTTGTGGACATATCCTTTTTTTTTTACATTGGCGAATCTTCATCGCTAGTGGGACTTTAAATGTAGTCTTGCTGGTAGGACTTGGGAGAGATATGGGTCGTTTATGCCCGTGGATTGTATACGGTTTTACAGGATATATGATCCAGACTGTAGGGCCAGTGTGCTCAATTCTCCTGCGATTTGGAGCATTTACACATAGTATTTCTTGAGATATCGGCCATTGATGGGTGGTATGGGCCTTTCTCCCTCGGCTTTTATCAGCTGGTAGGATCCTCCATCAAACACTTTCTCGATGGCGTATGGTCCTTCCCAGTTTGGCTTGAATTTTCCTTTAGCATGTCGATTGGGGATGATCGGTCTTTTGTGGACCAACAGCAATTCGCCTTTCTTAAAAACACGAAGACGGGTCATCTTATCATAGGCCCGTGACATTTGGGCTCGATACAGCTCCAGATTTTGCTGTACTGCGAGCATCTTTTCTTCGAGAGCGTCGAGCTCTTCGAGCCGAAGGAGGACGTTTTCCTCCTTCGTCAACTCGTGTTGGACGACCATTCTTAGACTTGGAACTTCGACTTCGAGTGGGAGGATCGCTTCCACTCCAAAGAGCAATGAGCATGGAGTGGACTGAGTTGGAGTACGGTGCGTGGTACGATATGCTCACAACACCTCATGAAGTTTGAGATTCCAGTCTCTCGTGTTGGCTGAAACATTTTTCCTCAGGAGCTTGCATAGAGTTTTATTGAAGGCTTCGTCTAGCCCATTGGCCCTTGGATTATAGATGGAGGAATATCTCCAGTCTATCTTGTGTTGGGTAGTGAAGCTTGAGATTTTGAAGCTCTTGAAAGAAGGTCCGTTGTCATAAATGATTCTTCTTGGTGTACCGAAGCGGTATAGAATATTATGCCGGAAGAATGTCAGAATATCTTCTGTCCTGACTCCTTTTAGAGGGACAGCTTCAGCCCATCTGGAGAAATAGTCAGTTGCGGCCAATATGAACCAGTGACCTTTGGACGACGGAGGATCAATTGGGCCAACTATGTCGGTGCCCCAAACTTCGAAAGGCCACGACGCCACCGTAGGATGCAACGGATTGGGATGCTTATGAATGAAATCACCGTGAATTTAGCATAGATGGCATTTCTTTGCATGCTCTTCGCAATCCCTTATCATAGAGGGCCAGTAATATCCAAGCCGTTTAATCTGAAGCCGCATTTTAGGGCCGGACTGATGAGCCCCGCAGACACCCGAGCGAACTTCTTTCATGACTTTTTGGGCTTCGGCCGATGATAGGTACCTAATCCAGAATTGGTCATGATCTGCGGTATAGCATATTATTTACAAGCACGTATCGGAGAGCTCTCTTCTTCAGCTGAATCCTTGTAGATTTTTCTTCGGGCAGCTTGTTGTATCAAAGGTACTCTATGAAGGGTTCTCTCCAATCGGGCTCGTCTTGAATGATCAATGTCTCTTCGGCAGGATTGTTCTCTTGTTCTATACTTTCTTCTTCACGTAAAGAGACTGGAGGCAGAATTTGCTGGATTCTGACTGTGATTAGAATTTCATCCATGTCAGGATCAACTAGCTCTTTAGCTAAGCGAGCGAGTATGTCGGCTTTTCCGTTCAACGTCCTAGGGACTCTCATTAGTTCAATGTGAGTGAACTGTTTCATGATTTCCACCACTCGGCTTCTATATCGAGCTAACTCGGGTTTGTATATCTTATAGTCCCCGCTTACTTGGTTGACGACAAGCTGGGAGTCACCGTAAACACGTAGCCGAAGGATTTCCATTTCTATGGTGAGCTCCAGACCAGCTATCAGAGCTTTGTACTCAGCCTCGTTGTTTGTGCGAGGCTCAGTGAAAACAAAAGAACGTCGTAGGGTTCTCATCGATGGCGTGATGAACACCAATCCTATCCCTGCTTTTATCTGCAGGATTCTAGATTTGCTGGAGCTCCTCATTGATGAGGCTCCATCGAAGTAGAGCTCCCAACATAGCTCGTCATCCTCGAGGTGCAGCACTTGTTCGTCGGGCAAATCGCAATTGAGCGGCGACCCTTCCGGTATGGGATGAGAGCAAGGAAGTCGGCGAGGACTTGCCCTTTTACTGCTTTCTAAGGAGTATAGATTATGTCAAATTCAGGCAGCATGACAGCCCATCTCGCCATTCTACTGGCTAGGCTTGCTTTGGTCATCAAGTGTTTGAGCGGGTCGACCTTGGAGATCAGCATAACTCGATGAGTGAGCATATAGTGCCTCAGCTTCTTCACAGCGAATATCAGAGCCAGGCATTGCTTTTCAATTGGGGAATAGTTGTGTACCGCCCCGACTAAAGTTCGACTGAGGTAGTAGAGGGCATTTTCTTTTCCCTCCTCATTGTTCTGGGCAAGGAGCACACCAAGTGACTCATCTAGCGCGACAGTATAGAGAATCAACGGTTTATTTAGAATAGGGGCAGCAAGCACTGGAGGGTGAAACAGGTACCGTTTGATGCTTTCGAACGCTTCTTGACATTCGGCATCCCAGACAAAAAGAGCTCCTTTCTTCATGAGCTTTGAGAAGGGCCTACATCTCCCCGATAAATTTAAGATAAACTTTCGTATATAAGTAAGCTTGCCTTGAAAATATTTTAGCTGCGTCATATTCTTCGAAGGGGGCATCTCCATGATGGCCTTTATCTTGGATGGGTCAACTTCGATCCCTCGATGTCGGACTATGAAGCCAAAGAGTTTTCCCGATGACACGCCAAAAGCGCACTTCAGTGGATTCATCTTCAGACCGTATTCCCTCAGTCTAGTGAGAACGGTTCTAAGATCTTGGATGTGATCGGCCTTGGCTTTAGTCTTGACGACCAGATCATCAACATAACATTCGACGACTTTATGGATTAAGTCATCAAAGATATTGGTCATTTCCCTTTGATATGTAGCACCGGCGTTCTTCAGTCCGAACGGTATCACTTTGTAACAGTATATGCCGATCGGGGTTCGAAATGTTGTATGCCTCTCATCCTCAGGCGACATTTTTATCTGATTGTATCCAGACGAACCGTCCATGAAGGTGAACAGCTCATAATTTGAGGTTTCATCGACCATCATTTCCATGACCGGAAGCGGAAAATCATCTTTAGGGCATGCCTTGTTATGGTTCCTGAAATCGACACAAATCCGGATCTGCCCATTTTTCTTCTTTACTGGGACAATGCATGAGATCCAGTCTGCGTATTTCTCTTCCCTGATGAAGCTAGCATCGATAAGTTTCTTAGTTTCCTCAATGACCTTTTCTTCCAGCTCCCGTCTCATTCTTCGAGGAGCTTGTTTGACAGGCATGGCATCAGAAGATATAGCCAGCTTATGCATGACCACTTCAGGGGAGAGGCCGGGCATTTCTTTATACGTCCACGCGAAGCAATCGGCGAACTCATGCAGCAGGGTAATTATCTGCTCTTTCATTTTCTCTGACAAGAGTGAGCTGATGTAGGTCGGCATTGGATTACCAAGCATCCCTAAATCGATCTCGGTTAGCTCATCGAAGGTTGCTTGTCCGCCATCTTCAAGCAATTGAGGAGCTTCTTCTGGCTCGGCTATCTCATCATTATCATTTGACCTTTCGCTGGCTTCACCAACATGGATCTTGTAGCATGCTTTGGAATCAGGCTGGATGAAACTTATGCCTCGTCTATCTAGAATTTGTCCATCGATGAGTGCTCGGACCTGAGGCGGGTGCCACAGCTCCTTATAAAACATCGTTTCGGAGTCCGTTTGATATAAACGACATCCACACTTTTTAAAATATTCCCGCATCTCGGGCACATAATATCTGGGGTTTAGGACGGCTCTTATGCCTCTTTCATAGGGAAGGCACGTGATAGACAAATCATCCGGGTGCACGACCGGATTTGACCCATAAAACAGGATGCCCTTCTGCCTATTCTTTCTCCCGGGAACGTAGAAGGTTTTCAGCTGGTCCACGGTGGAGACTGACAATGCATCGAGCTCTTTGCACATCTGCTCCGGCACCCTTGTGATGACTAGGGACCCTTCTGCAATTTCGAAGGTCTCTCGTAGTTTTGCTCATTGCGTAGGGGTCCAGTCTGCACAGCTGTTGCAAGGAGGGTCCTCTTCCTCCGACTCTTCAGCGTCGCTGCCTAAACGAGGGCGTATTTTGCTGTCGGATGGGACATCAGTATCAGATTCGTCTGTATCGCTACCGAATGAGGGCGAGTTTTACGGAAGGACGGACTTCCAGTATCGGACTCATCTGTGTCACTGCCGAAAAGCGGACACACTTGGGGGGTTTTGCTTTTGAAAGTGATAGCCGTCTTTGATTTTCCTTTGAGTTTCGGGGCCGCTCTGTCCTCGGTCAGTTGTGGCTTAACATTTTGGGGGTTCACAAAGTACCGAGAATCTTCATATCGGACTTCATGCACACCGAACGGCTGTATATCTCCGTCAATGCGTCTTTCTTCGCCATTTTTAGTATATTTCATGCATTGATGGAGAGTTGACAGAACAATACCATAATCGTGGAGCTACGACCGCCCCAAGAGAATTTTATAAGACGTGTCAGCATCGATCATGTATATCTTAGCTTCGATTTGCAGATCTCCAAATTTGATTGGCAGAGCTATAGAACCCAGCACTTGCTGGCAGTTTTGATTGAAGCCTTGAATGACAATCATTTCCCTTGACAAGTGTCAGACGTCCATTGACAAACTCTTCAGAGTCCGCAAGTTCATGATGTTCACTAAGGATCCGGATCAATCAATATGCGATTAATCTGATCTCCGTTACTGACCCAGTCACGTAAAGCGGCCGATTATGCTCAGCCGTTCCTAGTAGCAAGTCTTCGTCCTTAAACGTGACTACGGCGGCATGCAGAGCATACTAGGCTTCTTTCATATTAATTTCCGCAAAGCGAGCCTGATACCGCTCAGGGTTTTGTAGAGCATGAATGAGAATATCTCTGATATCCTTGGACAGGACCAGAGCATCATAGATGCTTAAGAGAGACGGAAGCTTCAGGAGATGATCCAGGACATTATAGTCCACTGGGGAAGGACTCGAATCTTCATGAGCAAGTTCTCTACCATGTTCTTCATTAGCGACTTGTTTTTCCTTCCCTTTTGGGGAATTGCCCTGATTTGGCGGTAGAGCCCTGCCGCTTCTAAGATGGATTTGGTTAGCCTTTGTGGCGATCTCCTTGTCCTCTTCAGGAAAACATAGCTCTTCCTCAGAGTCTCTACCAAGGTGGACGACGTAGCAAGTCACTATAGGGATCTCTTCATTGGAGTCTTCTTCTAGCTCCTCCAGAATCTCAGTCGCTTCTACAGGGAAGAACTCCTTCAATTGAATTAGAATCCTTTTCTTTTGTTCATAGTCTTCGAGAGAATTGATATATTTTTAAACGGTAGATCTCCCTGCAGAATCCTTTTCGCGTCGAGCTGCACTTTTCTTCTTCTTGAGTGTTCTCCGCCGAAAGACGCGACCGGGACGTTGGGATGTCAGGCCTGAATTTAGGGGGCAGATGCTATTTGGTTTTATCCGTCCACCTCTCCGAAGATGCTAAGTTGATTTATGACACCTTGTATCGGAGGTTTAGATGGATGCGGCCGTTGTAGCAGACTTCGTCAGATTCCCCCTTATTTGAGGGGTTTTTGATTGTGGGGATGCTCTTCCCTGCAGGCGCAATCCCCTGCAGTTAATTACGCCACCGCATCGCGGTAACCACTTTCTCCTTCTCCAGATGGTCACTTCGTGTCGTGTATGTTTGTTTTATTTTTAGTTGCCCGTGGATTGTATACGGAGACTAATTTATCTTGTCGCCCGTAGGGCGTGGATTAGTCTAAATCTGTATTTTCTTAGATTTGGGTTTTGGGTTGGGTTTAAGGATCGTTAATCTCATTTGAGACTAAGATCAACTTAAACGTTTGTTAAGGATACGTTAGTCTAATTTTAGACTAAGATCAACTTAATAATTTGTTAAGGATACGTTAGTGTAATTTTAGACTAAGATCTACTTAACAGGATTATTTAGATCCAACAAAAGAGCATTTGGGCTCTATTGTTTTAGTTTAGAGACTTTGCGGTCCAGTTTAAAGATGTCATAGTCTGTAAAGTTTAAAGACATCATAGTCTATAAGTTTAAGGACTTCACAGTCCATGGTAATTTAGAGACATCATAGTCTGTAAAGTTTAAGGACATCATAGTCCATGAGCTTAAGGACCTCACAGTCTATAAGGTTTAAGGACATCATAGTCCATGAGTTTAAGGACCCCACAGTCCATGGAATGTTTGGCTGTTGGGACCCGTCACATCTCTGAAGACGTTGAAGAATTACAACGACATATATCAGAGGTATGAAGAGATGTACCCTTGAACCAATGTTGGTTGGAAGGCTCTGGGAATCACCTTGAATGCCATATGAGATGATCAGTTAAGAGTATAATTGGGGTTCAGTTTCAAGAGATTTTGCCTCTGGAAGACTTGGCTAATTTGGGCTAAGATTGGCTCGGATATAGTGTTAAACACTAGAGTACATTCGGCGCTCACGTACTCCCACGTGAGGCGCTTAAAGTAGTGTTAAACACTAAAACTGAAGCGCTCACGTGGGGTCACGTGAAGCGCCTGAAAATTGGGCCTTGCTTCTTTACTCTCAGAGTGTGTATATAAGTGTTAAACACTTGACCTTTATGACCATCACGTGCGGGCACGTGATGGGTATCCATACGTTGGATATTGATCCTTCAGTTTTACCCCATTTTCTCTTTAAAATGGTATTTGTCAGGGGTCACGTGGGGAAACGTAAGGCATTCTTTAGGCGGGCATTACCTTTGGGCAGAATCCTCTTTTGTCTGATAATTGCTAGGGGTCACGTGGAAACACGTAAGACGCCCAAAAAGTGAAACCGCCTTGGCCTTTCTCCCTTTTATTTTGAGGAGATTTTTAAAGGTCATGTGGGAGCACGTGATACATCCTAAAAGAGAAACAGTCTTGATAGCCCTTTTCACTTTTAAATAAGTGTTAAACACTTTGGGAAATCTCTTTTTCTGGTTCAAGGAAAGGGGGTCACGTGTTACCACGTGATCATGTTGGGTACTGATCTCTTTTACGTGCATAGAGAGTTAAATCCCTTGTTTAAGAATTAAATTCTTTTGATAGGGTTAAACACTAATTTTATTTAGAGAAATTAAATTCATATATGTTTGAAAGAATTAAATTCTTTAAACCCAATTCTCTCTCTAAGTTTTGGATCTGCATGGCAGAATCTCCCCGATGAAAATTAAATTCTCAACTTGTGGGGAGATCTGCTTCTGCAGACCTTCAACCAGAGGAAGAACTAAGTTCTTTTTAGAAGAGTTAAACTCTTGGTTTGAGAACTAAATTCTCTTTTGCTTTGTGGGAGCTTATAGAATGATCACCTTTTTTCTCTTACCTAGAGTTTTCTTTCTCTTAAGAGATCTTCTTTTTTCTCTCTGGAGAATTAAATTCTCTTATTTCTGTATTCTCTCTCTGTTGTTGTATCCTCTTTTTATTTCTCTTTTTGGCTCCTATTTATAGGAAAAAGAAAAGAATCAGTTTATTCAGTCGATCTCTTATTGAAAGATTTTGATTGATTTTATAACCAACATGGTCTTTTAGATCACTCGGTGAATTTTATTCACCATTGGATTTTTAATCCAAAATATATTTTATTTGTTGTTCCTGGCAAATTTTTAGGAAAATATTTCTTTGTATAGAATCTTTCTATAAATTGATGATTTTTAATAACCATTGGATTTTTAATCCAACGATGCTCCCTTTTACAGAGTGCAATCTTTTTCGTTTGGAAAGATCTAGGGAAATATTTTTCCAATTAGGGTTTTTGATTTCCTTTTAATTATAATTTAATTCTATTAGTTCAGAGGGTTTAAGAGTCTATCACGTATCTGCACGTGACCTTATCAATTGGTTCAGATTTCAGAGGGATCAGTAATCCATCACGTGTTGGCACGTGACCTCACTGATGAAGCATTTAATTAGAATTTTAACTCTATTAGTTCAGAGGGTTTAAGAGCCCATCACGTGTTGGCACGTGACCCCATCAATTAAGCATTCAGGCGCAGATAGACTTTGCTCATAAAAGGTCACGTGTCTGCACGTGAGGCCCGGTCACGTGTGGACACGTGACCTTACCAATTAGGCATTCAAGCGCAGATAGACTTTGCTCATAAAAGGTCACGTGTCTGCATGTGAGGCCTGGTCACGTATGAGCACGTGGTACCCCACCTTTCGGGGTTTTCCTTGCTGCTTTATTTGTATTTTATTCAGTTCCTATGAGGGAACAAATGCCCCCACAGTGTTGTTCTCACGTGTTTGCACGTGAGTGCAACGCTGTCACCTTTGTGGCCGTTGGATTTGCCTAGGGAACAGGGAAGATGAACCATTTCTTATCACGTCCTATAAATGCAGCGGTCTCATCAACAACGCCTCCATTCTTTCATCTTCTTCCTTTTTCAATTTCTTTGAGAATTTAATTCTCTTCCTCAGAGCTCAGTTCTCTGTTCAAAAAATTTCAGAGTTTAACTCCTGTCAACAACAAAGAATCCTTTTCTCCAGGTAATGGTTTTGAACGGCCGAGGAACTTTTTATAAAATTCTCTTTAGATTTTAAATCCTGTTGGATATATGTATGCCCTAGAGGCCATTATATGATATTGTATGTACTGTTGTGTGTGTGTGTGTGTGTGTGTGTGTGTGTGTGTGTATTCAAAGGACAGTCTTGCTCGACATGATAGTATGCTATCTGGTTTCTCTTTATCATATGTTCACTTGATCATGTTTTTTACTCATTTGGTACATGTTGATAAAGCCCTAAGGATATTAGCTTGACTACTGGGATTATGATGTGGATCATACTAGTGGGACACCTGTAGTTTATAAGCATATCCTTGAAATGTTTCTAGTCGTAGGTATATCGAGACAGGACATCGATATTCCAGTGTAGACTAGCGTATACCATTCTTGTTCCATATGATGCGCGATGGATGATCCCATATCTATCTGGTGTTCTGACACCGAAGATTGTATACGGGTGTTCAGTGAGACTGGGTACACTAAACGGACTCACCGAGAACTCCTATGTGGTATTATATCATACGCCGGATAGCAGTTCTCAGGTGACACTGGTACAGGTTAGTCTGTAGACCCGAGATCGCCATAGAGTCTTGTGTGTCCTCCCACTGTACTTTGATCTCCACCCTACCGCGGCTCTATTGAGTCGTACAAACAGGTGGATTTTGGGTACAGTCCCGAGGCATATGGAGGAAATGAGCGATAGGAGGGGTTTCGTCTCTCCCGATATTGGGGGTTGATGCTGTGCTATGCACGATTGGTTATAACAGGAAGTCCCTGGCCAGGGCTGCTGAGATATTACTGATAAGTGTTATCAGTAAGTTTCTCGATCTGTTATAGACCACATACCGGCATGACTTATTGAGTTATTGGGATTGACGATTCCATCCCTAGACTTAATATGCAGCATATCTGACGAAGAGACCGGACTGTACGGTAAGTGTTACCAGTTGGATTAACGGGAGTTTTGACAGGTTCGCTTGTTCTCCTTCTGATCGCTCAAATCCCGGGTGGCCGTTATGTTTAGATGACCGCTTGCGACTTGTAGGTATTTGATATGATCATCACCTACTGCTGGCGTTTTGACGAGTCTTAGAGTCCCATACAGAAGTTTCCTGGCTCAGGTGAAACGATGTGGTGCGCATATGAGATATGTGCGGGAGCTCGATTAAATACGTGTATATGATATCGTATTTTAATCGGGCGTTTTATAAGAGTCGGGTTATGAGATATGACCGGTTTATTAAATCAAGTGTTGATTTAATATTGACTTTTATCTCATTTATTTAAACCCTTTTCTTTAGATGGATGCATGCATGTATATGTACATGTTGATGTGCATACACACATACATACATGCATTTGTATCATGGTTGATGATACAACATAGATGGCAATATAAGACTCACATGGTTCATATTTATATATATGGATAT
This sequence comes from Agapanthus africanus, assembly GCA_030015575.1. Classification (NCBI taxonomy): domain Eukaryota; kingdom Viridiplantae; phylum Streptophyta; class Magnoliopsida; order Asparagales; family Amaryllidaceae; genus Agapanthus; species Agapanthus africanus. Next base: position 606,038,060 of record CM057343.1, read on the forward strand.
TTTTGTTTTAAGTTAAAGATAAAGGAAATTAAATTAATGGCTCATTTCTTCACAAATGACTCATTATTTCTACACACTTCCATGGTTGACCTTTGACTTAACCTTGGTTAATTTCCTTTGCTCTTTAACTCATCACAAAATATCTAGATATTATTTTTAACCATGGTTTGTTTTATGATATTTATCTCTCTCTCTCTCATTATTATTATGAGATTATTATTCATCCAAAAGAAAAGATTGCCATCTTCATCTTCCTCTCTCTAGCTCTCCCTTGAGTTCAAAAATTGAGTGAGGTTAAAAGAAAGAAAGGGTTTTAAGTGAGAACCTAAACCACTTCATCATCCTACACATCTCTAGCTACTTTGTGTGGGGTGTTTGCTTCAAGGATTTCATAGATCAAGTGAAGCAACAAGCTTTGAGCAAAGGACTTCGGGTGGATAATCGTGGACTTGGAAGTGTTCAAGCGAGCCGTTCCAAACCTTAAGAGATCCAAGGAGTTGCCCTAGGAGGTCTACAAAGGTTGTAGTCTCTCCACTTAGTGTTTGACAATCTTTTAGATGTGATACTTTTAATTGTTACTCTATAATTCTAGTTCGATTCCTGGTTAAGTTTACTTAGCACCTCATAAAATCAAAGTTGTAGCATGTATGATACTTCTAAACCCTATACGAGGTGATAAGGAAACCCTACAAATCCACACCAAGAGTTTTTCCCTTTAATAAGAACTCATCTTTCCAAGCTCTAAAAATGCACGATCTTTAGGTAGTAAATCCCCAATGTTAGGCGTTTTTCTGATCTCAGGGGATTGATGATGGTACTTGTTTTCTTCTGGAATTTAATTCCATTCCAAAAGGCTCGGCTTTGAAAATTTTCTTGAAATTTAATTCCTCTGTTCAAAAGGAATTTAACTCCTTCAGAGAATTTAGTTCTAACAAGAAGACCTCTTGGGATTTTTATCCTCAGTTGTTCTTGACAAAAAATTTTGGGAGAGGTTCTGTTTGATTTGCACAGAGTTCATGATGGGCTTTTCCTCAGGGGAATGTGCAGAGATGTTTAAACTCCACTATTCATTTATTGAGAATCTTCCTTTTGCTCTCATAATGATTACCCTGCCTCATCGTTAGTGAGCCGTCATATTGATTTTGTGGGGCCCATATATTTTGTAATCAATGGTCCCATGGAATAAGCTGCTTGTCGTTTTCTTCCACTGTCTTTACACACACACACATGTGTGTGTGTGTGGGTTTCATTAATAGTTTTCCTTTCCTTTATTTCAGGAACAATGGCTTTTCTTCCATACTTCCCTTTTACCCGCTCGGAGGCCGCTTTTCCTCAATCACCGTCTGACGAAGAAGCGATGTCAATGATTAGGGCTCATGACCCGGATTGTACCAACCTGCTTTTGTGGGGAACCTGGTATGGGCATATCATTCGGGGCCGCCGCAGCTTTCTTTGCGAGGTGCCAACGGAGCCTCTCCACCCATTCTTGCCGATGGAGCGTCCGTAGACTGCCTTTGCCGTGGAGGTGTTGGTTTGGACTCCTACGAGCCGGCTTGAGCCATCGACAACTAGGATACTAAACCACCCCTTGCCAGCTATAGATATCTTGGGGCGTCGTATTTGCCAAGGTGAAACCCAGCCCTGGGGACAAGTCTATAAGATAGGGCTTACCCCTCGCCATCCAACGGGCTACCTTCTCTGGGCTCGTTATATCTTGTCTGCCTATCGTGCACGACTGCAGAAGGTCGGGCTTTATCAGGCGGTGTACGCGTCTCTCTTTCATTATCAATTTCCCCATGTTTGGTGGGTTAAAGCTTTCCTAAATCAATGAAATCTTCCCACCAACACTTTCTTATTAGGGGATCGCGAAGTTTCGATTTCTTTGGAAGAGTTTCACGAGATCTCTGGATTTCCGATCAGGGGAGCACCCTATGAAGAATTGCTGCCTCCTGACGAGTATGCATTTGCAACTATGCCTACTACGCTCGACGGCTTGTCGACCGAAAATGCCGTCCGTCACAAGTATCCAAGTCTAATCAAGACTCTGGGTATTTTCGAGAAGCTGTTCGCAGAGTCAGAGGAACAGGGCGTCTCTTTTAATAGTTTTATCGCATGCTTCCTTCTGGAGACGTTGTATCAAAGGAGGCTCCTAAGTTCGCGAATATTAACGACCCCTTCGGGTTTGGGCTAAATAAGCTACCGGACAGAGAAGAAGATTTGCCCCAGTTTTACATCCACATCTTGTTGGCCGTACCTTTTGAGTCGATTGCGGCTCCCGGTATGGATGAAGAAACTTTCTTCGTCGGTTTTATCAGCCGTTGGCTCAGTTGGTTTATCGTTCCAACGCATCGTCGCTTTATGAGAGCCTCGGTCATTTATCCTGCTCATCGCATAGCCGAAGGGACACGACTAGCCGTAAGCATTGCAGGGTTATCGCGCTTGTACCATGGGCTGAGCACTGCGGCCAATACCTCGATCCCGGGTATGGATGTGGTAAGCTTCTCTCTTCATTATTTTACGTCGTGGATTGAAATGCACGTTTTAGGGGCATTCGCTGCGCACCAGAGACCGGGTTTTTATGATGCTTATACCTTCCCGCGGCTCATGAGGTTAGTGGACGCTTCTGCTCTTGATCCGATTCAGTTAGGGGCCCTTCGTGTGCTGCTTAATCCTTATGCCAATGAAGGCGGGATGGTATTCAATGATCGAGTCCTCTCTGCTCCTTCGGGACCTATTCAACAGCTGTTTGATTTATCGAAAGAGGGAGCACCCTCCTTGAAGCCTAGGGAAGCCATGCACTTGTATTCGATCAGACCGGATTATTTGGTGTTCCTTCGAAACAATGCGGCTCTTTTTATGCGGTATAATCCACACCGCTTTGCCCGACAATTGGGTTATAACCAGGGTGTTCCCTTCGAAGCATTCATAGTGGAGACCAGCTCATCTTTGGAAGTTGTTCGTGACGCCACTCATCACTTCATGCGGTTGAACACCGGCTCTCGCTTTATGATCCCTAAGGCCGACTACATTCCAAGGTGTGTGGGGGCTTTTACGGGTTGGTGTTCATCACAGAATATTGCATTTTATACCGCCCATTCTTACGCTCGTATGTTTATAGGTAGGTACTTTTAATCCGTGTTTGCTACATATTTACAGAATACAGGTTTCCAGTACAAATATTGCAATTCAACACTAAAACTCCACAGTTACGCCAGAATCCAGAACATCTGTCACAGACAGATAAAAGCCGGGTTTCAGTCATCCGCATCCGTCTAGTACCGCTTACCAGTTCAAAAGGGCAGGACGAAAACAGTCGTCATTTCTGGTCAAGCGTGGGGCCCACTGAAGATATTCAAAGATGTGTGGGACCCGAGGGAGTTGAATTCAAAGGTGTTGAAAAGTAAAAGCCATCAATGTTGACTCTGGAAACTGAAGAAATCGTAGAAGAATCTTGAAATTCTGTACATATATAACAACAAAGGACAGGAAAACAGGGAATGTCACAAAATCCCAGAGCCCAATTCCTCTGTAAGGCCGCGGATGCGCGGCCAATAGGGGGTATTGGCCGCGCATCCGCGGCCATGTGGGACCCTCTCATGGTCATTTTTTCTGGGTAGTTTTGGTACTTCATATTGTGGCAGATGGTTGCCCTAGGTCATCATCTCTCTGCCTATAAATACTCCAGATCCGAGCTTAACCAAGGGAGCAATTTCTTAGCCACTTCTTTAACTTCATTTTGTTAGTTTCTTTCTTCTTCTTCATTCTTTTTCCATGAAATTGTAGTGAGAGCTGTTGAGTGGGAGATTAATGAAGATGAGGGTTTTGTATCTTTCTTGTTAGTTCGGCTCCCCCTTGAGATTCTTGCTTTCTCTTGATCATTCAACCTCTTCATTGAGCTTGAATGGTTAAGGGTTAGTTATCGATCTCAAGGGTCGTATTTTCTCACGGGACTAGCACTTCATTTCACATGCGTTCTCTACCCTTCCCTTGATCTTGCAACCTCTTGATTGAGCTTGCAAGTTTAAGGGTTGGCTATTGATCACATGCTTGTCTTGAGTCCCGGTTCCTTGTCCTTTTTACTCGCTTTTTATTACTCGCTTTTTATTACCTTGTCTTTACTTTCTTCTAATTTAATTCATGCACTTACTTTCTTGTAATCTTTTCTTTTCTTTGTTATTTTCTTTTGGTCTTTGTTGTTCATATTGTGAATGTTGTAATTATCTTCATTGTTAAGAATCAATATGGTATTGTAAGTTAACACTTCGTTCCTCATTTCCTTTTCCCGTTATTTTCCATTTGAACTCCGTCCAAACGTTACGCAAGCGCTCCGTTAGGCACCCTACCCTGACAAGTTAAAGGTGATTCCTAACCACGACCGGTTGCGTTCTGTTTGGCCGGAGGCGAAAGCAAGAGACAACAACGGAAGGACAAGGGTAAATAAGCCGGATTCCACGAATACCGCGCTTAAACCCCCTAATCCACGTTGTTGTCGATTGTCTAGCTTCAATTGGTCAAGACTCGGCTCAAAGGTTTTGAGTACGAATTTCTTAGCTTACAATCTCGTATCTTTTCTTAACAACCTTATACTTGCAAATAAACACATAGGTTAGACTGAACAAACATACAGATTCTTTATTGACTCGTCTAAAACAAGAAGGTAAAATAACACCATCTCCCTGTGGACCGACCCGTGCTCAACCGGCTAGCTGCATAGCGACACCGTCCTGATCGCGGTTACACTTTAATTCTTTGAACATCCGACACGCCATCGGCGTGCGATCAAATGGCGCCGTTGCCGGGGAGACGGTAGCGTATTTACTTTCTTGTTATTCGGGTTAATATTCTTTTTTGTATATATATATAATAAAAATAAAAAAAACGATATTCTTTTTTGTATTTTTTGGACAACAATTTTTGTGGGCAAGAGTGCAGATTTTTGCGCATTTGCAAACTGCGATTGTGGGGAGCAAAGTGTACATTCAAGGTTAAGGTGATTACGAAGTACAGTGCCAAAGATCCGGGTAGTTTGACCCGCGCAAGCGAACTTTTCAAGCTTACCGGATTTGATTCAACGGGGGTTTCCTAACCCAAAACTTAACGGTACGTACTTTACTAACACCTTCTTCTCAAATCCGACGCTTCCAATATACTATTCTTTGCATGATTCTTTGCAAGTTCGCTAGCAAACTCTAAAAATTGACTAACCCGTATTTGTTGCAGTGCCGTGCTTAAACTAAAAAACGATTGTTTGATTCTTTATAGAATTTTTGAATTGCGCATTGCATACATTAATACGGACTTAAGGGCAAGCGAACCCCACAACATACGGTAAAGGATTTCATCACCTTTTCCGTGGCCCACAAATCACGAAATTGAGCATAACGTTTACCCACACAAAATTTAAAAGAAACTAGACTTTAAGCCTTAAGGACTTCGCGCTCACTAGGAGAAGTTAATTGTGTTTAGAACCTCGCTTAACGGTATATTGTTTACGGGGTGTCTAGGAAAGTGTTAACGGCGAAACCGCTAAAAGAGAAAGGGTTATTTAATTAAGGAACTTCGCGAAAGCGTTGGAAAACCTCCCCTTATCTCTGCACTTACCTGGCCTCGTGATCAGTGTATCTTGAGCCTGTTTCTCGACACAGTTTTACTTCGCCAATCAAGTTCTGGAGCAGGTCTAGTTGACCTAGGTGAACCCTAGAACGATTAAGTGTGTGGTATTTTTGTGTAGTGATTATTTTTGTTCATATTCTTTTTTTTGTGTATATTTCATTCTTTTGCTAACAACTAACAAAATAAAAAATAAAATAAAAAAAACACATTCTTTTTCCCCTCCTTTTCTCTACCTTTCTCTCTCTCTCTTCATATCATGGGTACTCCACCTCGCAAAACTCTTGCCGAACTTTGGTACCCACAACCAGACATTACTTCATACGGTTCTTGTTTTGGTCGAACTTCAAACGATCCATCCATGCCAAAAATTTCATTGAAAGATCGGATAGACGCGTCTAGGACGAACAACTGGACCCCGCAATCCACTTCGTATCAACCGTTTCAAACATTCACCCCTTCGTACATTGATACACCTTTTGAAAATCCAGTTGTAACTCCGAGACCTATGTCTATTGCTGAACATATTGAACAATCTCGTAGCCGATTTTTCACTCCTTTCACCACTACAAATTCTTAGGATCAACAATTCCATTCACCTTCCTATCCAAATATTGATCCTACTCCTGTCCAGCCATTCAATTCCTACCAATCCTACCCTACTTTTGCACCTTCCCTAGACATTGCATCAGAACCGCCATTTGGGAGTTTTCAGTATCCAAACAACTTTGAATCTTTTACTGAAACCCCTTCACAACCAATGTCTAGTCTAGAACAGTCCTTGGAAGACTTTAGGGTAGCTTCACGCCAAATGGAGGAAGTAAATGCGTCCATGGCCGCCCTCATACAATTTTATGAACCGGCAGCTAGTTTTCAACTAGCTCCATATTTTCCAAAGTATGATGGGGTGGCAGGACAGGCTGTGAATTTGAGTGGAGAGAGTGAGATGTACCCCCTTCCAAATCAAACATACCCATCCCAAATTGAATCCCACAACTCCAGTTTTGAATGTCTATCTAGTGTTCCAAACGATTCACAGTTGAAGATAGAATGATTAATGAGTTGTGCGACTTCGTAGTGTTTGATTTGCCCGATTGTGAAGGGTCTCTTCCAAGTGAAACCGATCCTAAACCTTTTGACCTCTACACCTCCATCTTAGAACCTGAACTGATTGATATCCATGCTTTCATGAGGTGTCTGAGAAAATTGATTTTCACTTGATTGAGGATATCGACGCTGGGAATATTTTGGATATGAACCCATAGATTTGGCTGAGTTTTCCTCTTCAAATCATCATCCCGAGTCATTAAATGTTTTTCCCGAACCCCATATGCGTCTTGATTTTGATGAAAAAGGCATGAATGAGATAAATTTTGAGGAGAATATTGAGGATAGTTTTGAGGATGAAACAGTTTTGTTTGATGTGTCGGATTTACCAATTCATCATGTTCCTTCCACTGACTGTGTACACCCTCCTGAGCCTATAACCGATACCCTTCCTCAACCACTTCCCTCCATCCTTTCCATCGTTCCGACCTTGCAAGAACCCGTATCATTTTCATTTCATATGTCTGGTTTACCAAGTTCGGCGTACCCATGGTTTCTTACGAATCTTGAGGGATTCGACCCAATTTCTCGACGAGTAAATATATTAGCACAATCACTTTTCATACATCGGTCATCACAAATTGTGCTAATCTATTTACTCCATTTGCACCCTCAAGTTCGTACTCCACTTCTTTTTCCCTTCCGCCATTCTTCTTCTTCTCATATACCGAGACCGTATACCACTTCTATCTACATACGGTCTCGCGTATTCCCCATTTCTTTCCTCTTCACCTTCTCCCACCAACCCGCACATTATAGAGATAGAATCTTTGAATGGTCGGTGCTCACTTTTGGCCTGTGTAAGGCCTTGTATAGATTGACACTGTTCTTTCCCCCTAATCCTGAATTCCAACGCTTAACAGTGGAAACACTGTTTTACTTAAGTTTGGGGGGGACACTTTTTTTTTTTTTGTAAATATTTTTTGTTTTCCTTTTTTGTATATAATTTGTTTTTAGGGAGCGCCGACAATTTTGACCCTCTTGGTATAGCCTGACAGTGAGGGCACTGTCAAGTTTAAGTTTGGGGGTATGCTCGGTAAGCTTTCTTCCTTCGCATTCATTTGTATATTTTGCATTTGCATACCTTATTTAAAAAACCCACAAAAATTGAAAATTTTTCCAAAAATATAAAAACTTTATCGTCAAGATAGCTAATAGGGTAACTTAGATCTTTATTCCGAAAGTTTAGTTGATATATTAGAAATAACTAAATTCTAGGCTTAGGAATTGAAAACCCTAAAAATAACCCTCTTTCTGTCTAACTTTGGTAAGTATACGTCCTTACAATTTTTGAGTTCAGTTCTTGAGTTAAGTCAAGATGAAGGGAAAGTATTGAAGCTTTACTGGAGGATAAGTCTGAAAAATAGTTTCTTTTCTTGAGTTCAAATTTAGAAAGTATATACCCGATAAACTGCACTTACACGCACCTTGAAACTTGGGATAGTAGAGGATACCTAGAAATACTCTTGCTTGAAAGCCTAGTATGAAAGAAAAAACGGTATTTAAAGCTAAACACCAAAAGAGCATATTGAAAAAAATATCCGGTCTTGAAAAAGAAAAAAAAAGAAAAAGAAAAAGAAAAAAATAGAATAAAGTCAGGACCTGGAGACTGCTATTTACGCTTTAAAGTTCACACATTCAGTAATCGGTCGTTAGTGCCTCAAAAAGCATTAATAGTCGCATGAAAGGTGTGTGAGCAAAACCGTCCATCCTTAATGAAAAGAAGTAGTATTAGGTATTAAGGCAAGGGTACTATAGCTTGAATTGAATTCTTAAGTGTAGGGGTGCAAATATATACACACGTAGGGGTATACAATCGATGTTTGGACAAGAGATAGAAATGAAGAATAAGACTTGTGTTTTCTGTAAAGTTGATAAAAATCCCTGATTTGAGGCCGCGCTTTAGAAGGAAAACTCAGGAGATCCAAGGTTAAATAGATAGGTGTGAAAAATAAGGGTTGGATATTTCTGACTTAGGATGATAGAGTTTCTAATGTAAATACTAAACTGTAGGAGTAGAGTTGATGTTAACTTATGACACTAGCTTGACAGGATTTTGTGGGTGTAATCCGCTGAAAACCCTCAGGAGACAACACTCCTCCTACTAGGGACACCTAGAGGTTTAACGGCTTGTTGCACACGCTCAGTGCAATCGCGTTCCCTGCGAAAGTGCGGTTATCATTTTATTTTTTGTGAATAATTGGTTTTGCTCGGGACGAGCAAAAGTTAAGTTTGGGGGTATTTGTTCATCACAGAATATTGCATTTTATACCGCCCATTCTTACGCTCGTATGTTTATAGGTAGGTACTTTTAATCCGTGTTTGCTACATATTTACAGAATACAGGTTTCCAGTACAAATATTGCAATTCAACACTAAAACTCCACAGTTACGCCAGAATCCAGAACATCTGTCACAGACAGATAAAAGCTGGGTTTCAGTCATCCGCATCCGTCTAGTACCGCTTACCAGTTCAAAAGGGCAGGACGAAAACAGTCGTCATTTCTGGTCAAGCGTGGGGCCCACTGAAGATATTCAAAGATGCGTGGGGCCCACTGAAGATATTCAAAGATGTGTGGGACCCGAGGGAGTTGAATTCAAAGGTGTTGAAAAGTAAAAGCCATCAATGTTGACTCTGGAAACTGAAGAAATCGTAGAAGAATCTTGAAATTCTGTACATATATAACAACAAAGGACAGGAAAACAGGGAATGTCACAAAATCCCAGAGCCCAATTCCTCTGTAAGGCCGCGGATGCGCGGCCAATAGGGGGTATTGGCCGCGCATCCGCGGCCATGTGGGACCCTCTCATGGTCATTTTTTCTGGGTAGTTTTGGTACTTCATATTGTGGCAGATGGTTGCCCTAGGTCATCATCTCTCTGCCTATAAATACTCCAGATCCGAGCTTAACCAAGGGAGCAATTTCTTAGCCACTTCTTTAACTTCATTTTGTTAGTTTCTTTCTTCTTCTTCATTCTTTTTCCATGAAATTGTAGTGAGAGCTGTTGAGTGGGAGATTAATGAAGATGAGGGTTTTGTATCTTTCTTGTTAGTTCGGCTCCCCCTTGAGATTCTTGCTTTCTCTTGATCATTCAACCTCTTCATTGAGCTTGAATGGTTAAGGGTTAGTTATCGATCTCAAGGGTCGTATTTTCTCACGGGACTAGCACTTCATTTCACATGCGTTCTCTACCCTTCCCTTGATCTTGCAACCTCTTGATTGAGCTTGCAAGTTTAAGGGTTGGCTATTGATCACATGCTTGTCTTGAGTCCTGGTTCCTTGTCCTTTTTACTCGCTTTTTATTACTCGCTTTTTATTACCTTGTCTTTACTTTCTTCCAATTTAATTCATGCACTTACTTTCTTGTAATCTTTTCTTTTCTTTGTTATTTTCTTTTGGTCTTTGTTGTTCATATTGTGAATGTTGTAATTATCTTCATTGTTAAGAATCAATATGGTATTGTAAGTTAACACTTCGTTCCTCATTTCCTTTTCCCGTTATTTTCCATTTGAACTCCGTCCAAACGTTACGCAAGCGCTCCGTTAGGCACCCTACCCTGACAAGGTAAAGGTGATTCCTAACCACGACCGGTTGCGTTCTGTTTGGCCGGAGGCGAAAGCAAGAGACAACAACGGAAGGACAAGGGTAAATAAGCCGGATTCCACGAATACCGCGCTTAAACCCCCTAATCCACGTTGTTGCCGATTGTCTAGCTTCAATTGGTCAAGACTCGGCTCAAAGGTTTTGAGTACGAATTTCTTAGCTTACAATCTCGTATCTTTTCTTAACAACCTTATACTTGCAAATAAACACATAGGTTAGACTGAACAAACATACAGATTCTTTATTGACTCGTCTAAAACAAGAAGGTAAAATAACACCATCTCCCTGTGGACCGACCCGTGCTCAACCGGCTAGCTGCATAGCGACACCGTCCTGATCGCGGTTACACTTTAATTCTTTGAACATCCGACACGCCATCGGCGTGCGATCAGTTGGTATCGCCACCGAGTCGGTCACATCATTGCAGAGGAGAGGAGGATACTTTTTGGATATAGATCCCCCACCCCGATCCAGGCTATGGGGTTCCCGCTGCGACCGCGGATAATGGTTCGCCTCCCTTTGAGGGGTATTGGTGCCTTGCTTATTCCTGAGGCGGTGGATGCGGGCATGACTCCACCCACAGTTGGTATGCCGATGCACACTAAAGCTCAGGCAAGGGCTTCTGATGAGGCGTTGGTAGAAGTTCCATCAGTTGCGGCGTCATCGATGGCAGTGTCATCATCGGTAGCACCGCCACAAGAGGATACTGGAGGTGAGGTTGGGCAACGTCGCACCAAAGCGCCGAAGAGAAGGAAGCGATCATCTTCCAGTGCCAATTCCGGATCGAAGCGGAGGAAGAAGACAGTCACCGGTCTGCTTGACTTTTTAACAGAATCCGGGTCTATCATTCAAGACGAACCAATATTTATGCAAGAGTCGGATCATAGTCTTCTTTTTCCAGGTTCATCTGCCGAGGAAGCCGCACAATTGGCTGAGGCTATAAGGCGTTCCCAGGATGAGACCGAAAACGTGCGCGTCTCGAAGAGTTCCCATCCTGCCGTAATATTCTACGAAGATCGTCTATCTATACGGCGAGTATTTATAGGTCCTCTGGAGCAGGGAGGCGAGATAGCCCTCAAACAGCCTATCTCTGCCGCTTCTGAAGATGAGTTGTCGTTATGGACTGGCGGCCATGAATCTACCCTAGAACCCTATCGAGCATACCTTCTTAGGAAGGAACGTCGGCTTGAAAAAGCTATACTCGAGGCATCTTGGCTTATCGGTATGCACGTTTTCTGTATTTTTCCTTTGGCAAGTAATTTGTTTTGCTTTCTATGTCTTCTTATTTTCGTAAAACTTTGCAAGGACTTCGGCTATGGCAGAGAATCTGAGCTCGAATAGTTTCTTGACTGTGGACTCTGTAAATATCCCCGATGAGACACCAGTAGGTGTAGAGGGGGTCGCTACAGTTGCTATTCCTGCTGCAGAGCTTCCATTGGCGGCTACTGTTCCTCTTATGCCCGTTCACCCTGAAGAGGTGTCCCTTCCGACCGTGGATTTAATAGACCTTTCTGGTATGGCCTGGAGATGGTGGAACAGGTATTGAGATCGCCATCCCTGAAGTGGTGTCCGCTGCTCCTCAACTGATAGCCGTCACATCAGCAAATGTCTCCAATGATGTGCCTGAGGGTATGGAGGAGGCTGCTGAAGCTGCTATCCCTCCTGTTCAAAGCGGGAGGAGTATCGAAGGTATTCTTCTATCTTTTGTTTTAATGATCTCTTCATTATCTGAACTCTTCCTTTTTTTCAGAATTACGCAGATTGGCGGCGTCTATCGCTGATCTGTCTCCTAGAAAATCTTTTCAGCGTTTGCTCGAGATGGCCGCTCCGCAGGCAATATCCCCGCAACGCATCGTCCTCTCTTCCGGGAAAGGTTAGTGTTATTTGCCCCTCCTCATGGCATTATTATTATTATTTCGTATAATGATACTAATGTCTTCTGTAGTTCTGGAAGCTGACGACGAAGTTGAGATCCTCGACGGGCCTGGAGATCTTTTAAACCCTTCTTGTATGACTGTGGGTAAGTAAAGTTTTGAATTTGTTCCATCTGCTCTTTGTTTGCAAATCTCGCTGATTGTTTATGAATCTTAACAGCTTTTCCCATTCTTAACCCATTGGAGTCTCGCATCATTATGCCACCTGGCCCTTATGCCCTACGTGTATTTGAAGGGATGGCGAAGCAAAGCCTTCACTCTTTGTCGGCTCTCATCGAAGATCTTCGTGCTGGTAGCTCGATCACGGCCGAAGAATTTGCTGTTGAAGCCAACATTTCTCTTCCCTTTCTTGCTGCTTACCATGATGAGATATTAGTTCATGTCTGGGTCGAGTTTTATCGTCAGGTAGAGGCTTGCTTACATAGTCTTGAGTGCACGCGCCTTCCTTCAGAGGTCATGGCTGCAAAGGCGAGCTTGCGGGGGCTGGTTGAACGGTGTGCCGCAAATATGCAGTCATGTGAGAAGAGGCTCAACCGAAAGTTTTCGGAGAGGGAGCTGGCTTCCAATGCGCTGGGGGAACTTCAAGCTGAACTCATGGCCAAGACCACTCATGTGTATGAACTTTGGCAGGTGCTTCAAGAAGCTATCAGGGAGGTAATAGCTATTGATAAAGCCGTCATATTTACTCGCGAGATGGTTGAAGCTCACAAAGTTACCGAAAAGGAGCTTGAAAGTCGGCTCGCCTCGTACCAGGCCCAACAGTCTCAAGCGGAGGCCCGTCTCATAGCAATAACAAATCATGAAGCTGAGACCCAGCGGAAGAAAGATGAAACGACGAATCTACTAAATCGTCCGCCGGCTTGAGAAATTGTATATGTTTCTTTTTATTCTCCTTTTGTACTTACTCCTGAATGAGAATATTTTTTTGATTCTTTTATAGATTGTACTTTGTATTCATTTTGATTCATGAATAAAAGACATATTTTGTTCCATGGTGGTGTGTCCCTTTTAGCAAATGCATTTTGTGGATAATCTATTTCGATATCTTTGTAGGACAGTGATGGCTTAGGAGTCAGGTTCAGATCTGCCTCCTAAGGCTTTCCAACTTTATGAGCCGTGAGGGTCTCATAAAGATTTTTCTCCCTACGAGTCGAGATGATCTCGTTGGTGTATTTTCTCCTTGGGAATCGTGAGGATTCCTAAGTGTGTTTTTCTCTTGAGAGTCGTAAGGATCTCCCAAGAGAATTTTCTTCCTTACAAGTCGAGAGGACTCGTAAGTGATTGATGAGTTGACCTGCTCCCGAATCAAAGTATTGCTTTGACAGGGAGGTCGAGGGTTGACTTTGGCCGTTTTCCACGGGGTCGGGATTGACTTTAGCTATACGGGGTCAGTTGATGACGTATTTCCGCGATGGGGTCATTTTGATGACGTATTTCCACGACGGGGTCATGTGGATGACGTGTTTCCTCGACAGGGTCATTTGATGACGTATTTCCGCAACGGGGTCATACTTGATGACGTATTTCCGCGACGGGGTCATGTTGATGACGTCTTTCCGCGACGGGGTCATGTGGATGACATGTTTCCGCGACGGGGTCATTTGGATGACGTATTTCTGCGACGGGGTCATTTGGATGACGTATTTCCGCGATGGGGTCGTTTGAGGACGTATTTCCGCGACGGGGTCGTTTGAGGACGTATTTCCGCGACGGGGTCATGTGGATGATGTGTTTCCGCGACGGGGTCATGTGGATGACATGTTTTCACGATGGGGTCATTTGGATGACGTATTTCCGCGACAGGGTCATTTGATGACGTATTTCCGCGACGGGGTCATGTTTGATGACGTATTTCCGCGACGGGGTCATGTTGATGACGTGCTTCCACGACGGGGTCATGTTGATGACGTTTTTCCGCGATGGGGTCATTTTTTATGACGTATTTCCGCAACGGGGTCATGTTTGATGACGTATTTTCGTGAAGGGGTCATTTGATGACGTATTTCCGTGACGAGGTCATGTGGATGACGTGTTTCCGCGACGAAGTTATTTGGATGACGTATTTCTGCGACGGGGTCATTTGATGATGTATTTCCGCAACGGGGTCATGTTTGATGACGTATTTCCACGACGGGGTCATGTTGATGACGTATTTCCGTGACAGGGTCATGTTGATGATGTGTTTCCGCGACGGGGTCATTTTTGATGACGTATTTCCGTGACGGGGTCATTTGATGACGTATTTCCGCAACGGGGTCATGTTTGATGATTTATTTCCGCGACGGGGTCATGTTGGATGACGTATTTCCGCGACGGGGTCATTTGATGACGTATTTCCGCAACGGGGTCATGTTTGATGACGTATTTCTACGACAGGGTCATGTTGGATGACGTATTTCCACGACGGGGTCATGTGGATGACGTGTTTCCTTGACGGGGTCATTTGGATGACGTATTTCCGCAACGGGGTCATTTGGATGACGTATTTCCACGACGGGGTCATTTGATGACGTATTTCCTTAATGGGGTCATGTTTGATGACGTATTTCCGCGACAGGGTCATGTTGGATGACGTATTTCCGCGACAGGGTCATTTGCTGACGTTACGTCTGCTGTAATGAGACGAATGTCGAGGTGGTCTCTAGGTTGTCTGTGAACCGTCGAGATTTAGAACTATGTACTTTACCGTGGCTTCGCTTTGCTGACGTTGTGTCTGCTGTAACGAGACGAATGTCGAGGTGGTTTCTAGGTTGTCTATAAACTGTCGAGATTTGGAACTTGGTACTTTGCCGTAGCTCCGCTTTGCTGACGTTGTATCTGCTGTAACGAGACGAATGTCAAGGTGGTCTCTAGGTTGTCTGTGAACCGTCGAGATTTAGAACTAGGGACTTTGCCGTGGCTCCACTTTGCTGACATTGCGTCTGCTGTAACGAGACGAATGTCGATGTGGTCTCTAGGTTGTATTGTGGACCGTCGAGATTTGGAACTAGGGACTTTGCCGTGGCTCCGCTTTGCTGACGTTGCGTCTACTGTAACGAGACGAATGTCGAGGTGGTCTTTAGGTTGTATTGTGAACCGTCGAGATTTGGAACTAGCGACTTTGCCGTGGCTCCGCTTTTCTGACGTTGCGTCTGCTGTAACGAGACGAATGTCGAGGTGGTCTCTAAGTTGTATTGTGAACCGTCGAGATTTGGAACTAGGGACTTTGTCGTGGCTCCGCTTTGCTGACGTTGCGTCTGCTGTAACGAGACGAATGTCGAGGTGGTTTCTAGGTTGTATTGTGAACCATCGAGATTTGGAACTAGGAACTTTGCCATGGCTCCGCTTTGCTGACGTTGCGTCTGCTGTAACGAGACGAATGTCGAGGTGGTCTCTAGGTTGTCTGTGAACTGTCGAGACTTGGCTCTCTTTCTGATGGAGCCTGGTGGGATGATATGATTCCCTCTTTGTTTGTATCCCTAGATTGTATACAGGGATCGATGTGATCTCATCCGTAGGGCAAAAGTTTCATTTTATGTATTATATATCTTTTTGTTTCCGCGATACTCTATCATTTCATCTTTTTGTATCGCGAAAGTCGTGATTGCCCAATCATTTCGGCTATTTTTCGCGGTGCCCAATCATTTCGGCTTTTTATATTTTTACTCGCTGTTTTTTATTGCGAGTTGCCTAATCATTTCGGCTATTTTTGTATGCATATCTTTTACTTGCTGATTTTGTTGCAAATTGCCCCATCATTTCGGCTATTTCATATGCATTTCTTTTACTTGTCGATTTTTTGCAAATATGGAACTTGGAACTTGATGCCAGTCTTTGCATCAGTATCGTTGCGACTGGAATATTGCCAGGAGCGAGTCATCATTTGTCGTGAAAGGACTTGGAATTTGATACCGATTTAGGCATCAGCATCGCTACAACTGGGATCTTGCCAGGAGCGAATCATCATCTGCCATGAAAGGACTTGGAATTTGATACCGATTTAGATATCAGCAATGCTACAATTGGAATATTGGCAGGAGCGAATCATCATCTGCTTTCGTCGGTTCGAACAAAGGTGGCTTAGCAAACAGGGTTAAGATCCTGTCGACTAAGGCTTTTGACTTCATAAGCCATAAGAGTCTCATAAAGGTGTTTCTCCCTACGAGTCGTAAGGATCTCGTAGATGTATTTTCTCCTTAGGAATCGTAAGGATTCCTAAGTGTGTGTTCTCTTATAAGTCGTAAGGATCTTATAAGTATAAGTCGAGAGGACTTACAAGTGCCGTTCGCCATATGAGCATATCCCTAGTCGCTGGTGGGACTCTGTTAGGGAAACATTTATTTATGCCTGTGGATTGTATACAAAGGTCAATATTGAATAGCTTGTAAGGCAGTCTGGGAAATGTGATGGCTTAAGAACAGGTTCAGATCCCTGTAGCTTAAGGCTTTTAAATTGTATGAGCCGTGAGGGTCTCAAAGGGGAATTCTCCTTACGAGTCGTGAGGATCTCGTAAGTGTGTTTTCTCCTTAGGAATCGTGGGGATTCCTAAGTGTGTTGCTCCTTTGTGAGTCGTAAGGATCTCACGTAGGTATTTTCCCCTTACAAGGTCGAGAGGACTTTGCAAGTGTCTTTTAAAGAGATTGCGCCCTTTCGGGTTTTCACAAACTCGCCGGTAGTCCTGCTGTTTTTACTCACGGAGCCCTTTCGGGTTTTCATCCGCGCCCATCTCGCTTATGGACGTACCATTTTTTTTACGTCAGCCTTGGGATGCTGCGGTCCGTAGTAGTTTTTAAACGTCTCGGTCAAGCGTAGTATTTCTTCAAGAAACCGTCGTTTATTGGCCTGAAGGGTCTTTCGCCATGTATATCCATGAGTAAGTAAGCCCCACCCTGGTAGACTTTGTCTATGATATACGGGTCTTCATAGTTCGGCTCGAATTTCCCTCATTTGGCATGATTGGGGATCATAGGTCTTTTGACCACTAGCATGAGTTCGCCTTGGCGGAATGTTCTCGGCCTAGTCAATCTCTCGTATGAGCGCGCCATTTTTGCTTTGTAAGCCTCCAAGTTTTGCTGCCCTATAAAACGAGTTTCATCAACGGCGTCGAGTTCCTCAAGCCGAAGATGAGCATTGTCTTCGTTCGTTAGTTCGTAATGAACTGCCACTCGTAAGGAGGGTAGCTCTATCTTCAAGGGGAGTACTGCTTCAGCGCCGAATACCAATGCATACGGCGTTGTGTTTGTGGCCGTTTTGAACATGGTTCAATATGCCCAGAGAGCTTCATGCAGTCTCTCGTGCAAGTCCTTTTTATTTTTGGACACCGTCTTTTTCACGATTTTCGTCAAGGTCTTGTTGAAAGCCTCAGTCAGACCGTTAGCTCGGGGATTATAGACCGAAGAGTATCTCCTGTCTATATTATGTTGCTGCACGAAGCGTCTGATTTTGTGACTTCTGTAGGCCGACCCGTTATCGGAGATAATCCATCGCGGAGTGCCAAACCGATAGATGACGTGTGTCTTGAAGAAATGGAGGATATTCTCTGTCTTCACTTCTCTTAGTGGTACCGCTTCTGCCTACTTGGAGAAGTAATCAGTTGTCGTCAGTATGAACCGATGTCCTCTGGACGATGCTGGTTCAATGGGCACGATTATGTCAGTTCCCCACATTTCGAACGGCCAGCTAGCCACCGTCGGGTGTACCGGATTTGGATGCTGGTGGATAAAATCCCCGTGAATCTGGCACGAGTGGCACCGCTTTGCGTATTCAAGGCAGTCTTGGATTATTGTGGGCCAATAGTAGCCCATCCTTTTGATTTTTAGCTTCATCTTTGGCTCGGCTTGATGAGAACCGCAGAGTCCGTCATGAGTTTTTTGGACGACTCTCCTCGCTTCTTCCGGTCCTAGGCATCTTAGCCATAAAGAATCAAATGATCTCTTATATAGAGTGTCATTGACGAAGGCGAAGGATAGAGCTCGTTTCATGTGCTGATGCCTTGAGGACGCATCTTCAGGTGTTCGACGGAATTTGAAGCAGTCTATAAAGACTTCTCTCCAATCCTTGACCTTTTCCTGGTCCTCTATCTGTAGGGTCGCTTGCTTGGTCGCTTCCTTTTCTTCAAACGACTCTGGAGATATTTCTACCGGTGCGAGAACCCGACGACTTTGCACAACGATCCTCACGTCATCGAGGTTTTTGTCAGCCAGTTCTTTAGCAAATTTGGCTAACGCATCTGCTTTGCTATTTTCCGCACGCGGTATGCTTTCCAGGGCGTAGGAAGGGATTTGAATCAGCAATTGTTGCACTCTCTCACCGTACTTTACCAACTCTGGTTTGCACGTTTGATAGTCGCCATTTACTTGACTAACGACCAGCTAGGAGTCTCCGTATATGAGGAGGTTCTCGATTCCCATATCGACAGCGATCTCAAGACCTGCTATCAAAGCTTCATATTCGGCTTCATTATTTGTCCTCGGCTCTGTTAGGGAAATGGCAAAGTGCATTATCCCTCCTTATGGAGTCACGAAGATGAGGCCTACCCCAGACTTGATTATGGGGGAACCGTGGTTTCGCTTCTTCATGGAAGATGCCCCGTCGAAGTAGAGTTCCCACTAGGTGTTACTTTCTCCTTTCTCCCCGTCGATCGTGTCAAACGTGTGCTCGTCTGGCAATTCGCAATTTAGGGGTGAATCGGTAGGTATAGGATGCTCAGCGAGGAAGTCGGCGATGGCCTAGCCTTTCACTGCCTTGAGAGGTCGATAAGTTATCGAGAACTCCATCAAGGAGGGCCCATTTAGCGAGTCGTCCTATTAATATGGCTCTTGACATCAAATATTTGAGAGGATCCACTTTTGATATGAGGTGGACCTCATGAGCCAAAGCATAATGTCTGAGCTTCATTATCGCGAAGATTACTGCCAAACAGTGTTTTTCAATGGGGGAGTAATTGTTTTCTGCCCCCAGGAGAACTCGACTCAAGTAGTAGAGGGCTTTCTCTTTCCCTTGGTCGTTCTCCTGTGTCCATAGTGCATCTAAAGAACCTTCGAGGGCTGTTGTATACAGGATGAGAGGCTTCCTCTTGACTGGAGCAGTCAGCACCGGAGGATTCTGCAGGTATTGTTTGATTTTGGCTAGTGCGCTCTGGCATTTGTGATCCCAAATGAACGGGGTTCTTTTCTTCATCAAGTGACTGTAGGGACGGCATTTGTCGGAAAGATTGGCTATGAACCGTCGAATATACGCGAGCTTTCCTTGAAGAGACCGCGGCTGTTTCAGAGTCCTTGGCGGAGGCATTTCCATAATCGCCTTGATCTTTGACGGGTCTATCTCGATACTCCGGTGTCGTACGATGAATCCTAGGAATTTGCCTGAGGAGACTCCGAATGCGCATTTGAGAGGGTTCACCTTCAGATTGTATTTCCGAAGACGTTGGAATACTATCTTTAGATGCTCCCAATGCTCCTCGTGTGATTTGCATTTTACCATGAGGTCGTCAATATAGCACTCGACAATTTCGTGTATGAGGTCATCGAAAATCTTCGTCATGGCCCTCTGATAGGTGGCGCCAGCGTTCTTCAAGCCGAAAGGCATCACTTTGTAACAGAATATTCCCAGGGGAGTCTGGAAAGCGTTATGCTTCTGGTCTTCGAGATGCATCTTTATTTGGTTATAACCCGATGAGCCGTCCATAAAGGAGAAGACTTCGTGACTGGACGTGTTGTCTATCATCAGCTCGGTGACCGGAACGGGGAAGTCATCCTTCGGACATGCTTTGTTGAGGTCCCGAAAGTCTACGCAGATGCATACTGTCCCATTTTTCTTCGTCACTGGGACGATGTTGGCGATCCAGTCAGGATACTGAACCTCTTGGATGAAGCCGGAGTCGATTAGCTTCTTGACCTCAGCATTGATGCTCATTTCAAGTTCGAGCCGCATTCTTCTCGGTGCTTGTTTGATTGGCTTAATGTCCGGAGATATCGCCAATTTGTGCACAGCTACTTCTGGATCTAGTCCTGGCATCTCGGAATAGTTCTATGCGAAGCAGTCTTTATATTGCATGAGAACGTCTTTGAGTGTAGCTACCTGTTCTTTAGACAGCAGCTCGCTGACGAACGTAGGCCGTGGATCGTTTGCCGTTCCCAAGTCGATTTTTCTGAGGTTATCTGCAGTAGTATGTATCCCATCTTCCAAATCTTTTGGCGCCGGTGGAAACTCTGAGATCACCTCGTCATCATCGTTTTCGAAGCACCAGGGGAGGTCAGCCATATCCTTGCGTACTCCTTCTCCTGACAGCGTTATCGCGTGACAGGTACGAGATCGCTTCCAAGACCGATGTTGATCCGTTTCTACTCTCGCTGCATATGTGGTTTTGGTTCATGTGTCTGTGGGGGGGGGTTACCCTTCAACTGCTGGATAAAGCGAACCTGCCTTGTTGATATTGGTCTTCAACCCGGTTTTTGAAGGTGAAACAGTCTTCAAGAGGATGTCCTATCGCTCGGTGATAGGAACAATAATCCGGATGAGAGGCCTCGCCTGCTTGTTCGGGGTGTTTGGACTCCGGGAGTGTAATCATCTGATGTTTAATGACCAGACTGAATATCTTTCTTGTCTTGTCTTGGGGAAAAGAATATGTTCGACCCATCTTCTTTATAAGAGATGGATCCCAGCTGCTCAATTTTCGATCGCGAGGCTTCTTGGACCCGCTTTGCTGCTGTCGAACATTTTTTCCATTTTTTAATTTATTTTTACCTCCGCGTCGGGTCTTTTGTATGACGGGCTGGCGACGAAGGGCATCGTCATTCTCCATAGCCTGCTAAAGGAGGAGCTGCGTCCTGGCTTTCTCGTAAATGGCCATTTCGCGGCTATGGTCATCTCGGACCTTTTGACCCACTTCCCTAATTAGCTTGTCCATCTGTTCTTCAAACGACGGACTTGGCACTTTCATGGCGGGACTTTGTTTTGGTTCAGGGTTAGCGTCTTCTAACAGTGCATCTCCTTCTTCATCGAAATCATGTATAATGTAGCAGCCATGGAATCGCTCCCGTTTTTTAGATTGAACATATCCAAGCCCGATCGTTTCCATTCTCCCGTTGGGCAATTTTCGCCGAGTTTCAGGGACGTTCCAGATCTTGTTGTAGAACTGGGCTTGTCGTGCGGTCTGCTTCAAGGGTACGCCTTAGCGCCTCAACAGCCTTTTTAATCCTTCTGTGTAGTATCTGGGCAGACGGATGGGCTGGAGCCTGTCAAGCATTGAATCGGCACTATGCCATATTTCTTTCTCCACTTTAGTTTCCGTGGATCGATAAAAGAGGATCACCTTTTCATCTTCTCGCCTGGGAGGGACGTAGAACGTTTGCAGTTCTTACATACTGTAGGTATCAAGTGCGTCGAGCTCTTTGTAATGCTCTTGCAGAACCATGGCAATCTTCAAACTCTGATCATCTCCAATGAAGGCTTTCACGGATGGACGAGCCGAGAATACTGCGTTGACCTCGTCTTCAGAGTCACTGCCAAAGACCAGAATAGGGGTAGACGGTCCCGGTTTGTTGTATCGGGGAGGTCCCGAATAGACTATCTCTTCCTCCTCCTTGGTATCACTCCCAAAGACCGGAATAGTGGTGATAGCTTTCTGCTTATTCTCCGGCTTATGGCACCTTTCCGTGTCTTCGAAGTCTGGCAAGAAGTATTTTGTGTCCTCATATTTGCGGACTTCATTCATGGAGAATGGGTTTAGCTCCCCCGTCACGGTATATTCGAGACCATCTTTGAAGTACTTCATACACTGATGTTGTGTAGAATGTATGATATTGTACTCGTGTAACCAAGGCCGGCCGAGCAAAGCGTTGTAGCAAGTCTTGGCGTCAATGACGTGGAATTTGATATCAGCGACGAGCAGCCCAAAGCGTAATGTCAAAATTACAGACCGAGCGTCCGTGATGACTGGGAGTCGAACCCGGAGATAGTGATTTTATCCCGAGCGAGGTGCTGGACGCTCATGCAGATTTCTTTTAGCACCCTAACATTTAGGAGATTGACAGAGGACCCATTGTCAACTAGGATCTTGTTGGATATAGTGCCCTCAAAGTAAATTATTGGATCGCAGGTACGTGATTGCAATGATTGAGGCAGGACCTATACCGATATGACAGTCTTGCTCGAGATGATAATATACTATCCGGTCTGTCTTTATCATCGTATATATGCTTTAGTTCACTATTGCATGTTGATAGAGCTCATAGGATTCTTGCTTAACTATCAGCAGTATGATGGCGATCATATACGTGGGAGCTGGGGTCTGTAAGCACATCCTTAAAGTGTCCCTAGTCGTGGGAGTTTCGAGACAGGGCATCGATACTCCAGAGTAGACTAGTGTATACAGTCGAGACCCCGACGAGGGGCGGTGGCCGGTCTCATAAGCCATTGGTGTCAGTTGGTTCACCTAAGATGTATACAGGTGCTCATTGGGTTATGAGTACACCGGATAGGACTCGTCGGGAACATGCTAGTTGGTATTATACATATCGTCAGATAGCAGTTCCCAGGTGACATGTGTACAGGTTAGTTTGTCAACCTGAGATCGTCATTTGTCTCGTGTGAGTCCCACTGTGCTTAGATTACTACCCTACCACGCTCAAAGGAGACGTGCAAACAGGTTTTAGTTGGGTACAGTCCCGAGCCATATGGAGGCAGTGAGCGGATCGTCGGGGATTCGTCTCTCCCGGTATTGGGGGTTGATGTCGTACAGTGCACGAGTGGCCATCACTAGAAATCGTCGGCCGAGATAGTAGAGAATTACTGATTTGGATCAGTAGTTTCTCAGGTAGTGATGGGCTTCATACCGACACGAATTATCGCGTTATTAGGGGTCTGACTTTATCCACCCCTTAGAATCGATATGCGATACTCTTAGACGAACGGACCGGACTGTACGGATATTGTCACTGTCAGGCTCAGTAGGGTTTCTGGATGGGTTCGCTCGTCAGCTTCCCTTCCAATCAATACATAGGCAACCGTTACGTACAGCTTGTACCTCTGACGTGCTAGAGGTTATACCCAGTGTCGTGTGTTGATGAGTCATTAGAGTCCCCCACAGACAGTTTCCCAAGTTCTGCCAAAACGTTGTAGAGGCCGTATGGTTTTATGGCAGGGTTCGGAAAATGCACGTGCTTTTACGCACGTGTCATATTTCGGGCAGATAATACTGGTAAGCTTTGGTTTAAGCCGGATCCGAGTATTATACTGTGTAGATATAATATCGCATTTGTATTCGGACGCAATACAAATGCGGGTATGTTCATACTGATACGGGGTTATCCTGAAATTCATTTCGGGATCGCTTTTGGAAGTTGCCAGTTTCCAGTTTTCTATCGGCCGTCTTTAACATTCGGTTAAAGACGGATTTATCTTTTCTTGAGGTGAGTCATGAGTGTGTGTAAGCTTCTAGATGGTGATTAGGATGTTGAGGTGGCTAGTGACTCATTAGTGCATTGATTGTGCATTTAATGAAAGGATGACTAAGATTTATGATTCATTGTTTACCATTAATGTTTGTGATGAAGTGTTATTGTGACTCACTCATTCATTTATCATTATGATCACCTTTTTACCTCCTACACTCATCTCCCCCCACATAAGAAGTGGCCGGCCCCTCATTGCAAGGAGATGGTTGTTCATTTGGAAAAAAGATTAGGGTTTTGCTTTATGAAAATTAAGATTGCTCATTTCTCATTTTCACCCGATCCAAAAGGCAACTTCATTAACCGTTCATCCACAGCTTTGGACGAAGTGAGAAAAAGTGATCTACTCATTCTCTACATCAATCTTGGTCATCTCTTTTAGCAAACTTGATGACCAAGTTGCCTCGCTTCACAGGCGGGAGCCCGTTTAAAGATCCGTCGACGTGGTGCCACCTGGACGAGGAGATTGGAGATTCAGGAGATCAGAGCAGCCGCAACAAAGCGTGGAATGATGGTTGAAGACCGAAGGACTCGGATCGTTCGGTATAACATTTCTACCTACTTTGTAGTTTGTTAGTTTAGCTTTAATGGCAGATCCGGGTTACAGTATACAATAGCGCCAGTTAAAAAGTTTTTGTTTCGCATTTGGCGTCTTTTAGACGGCCGGGGCGCTACCATGTACTTACAGATCTTCCCTATCTTAATGTCATGGCAATACCCGGAGACATATAGGGGACGGTTGTGCTCGCATGTTCCGAGGAGGAGATCTTCATCGCCGAAAGTGATGTCAGCTGTGTGAATTTCTTCCAGCTCGTCCTTCATCTTTTCTTCGGCGAGGAAAGCTTGAAACTGCCCAGGGTCCTGTAACACCTTGATCAACGAATCTCTCGCCTCTTTAGATAGTAGAAGGGCATTGAGAATGCTTGGCTGCGAGGGTATCTTTCTCAAGTGTGCCAGAACGTTGTAATCCACCTTGTTTTTCTTAGGCGGGTCCTTGGCTGTCAGCTCTTTGACGACTTGATCATCGAGGCATATATCTTCAGGGACTTTTTCTTTCCCCTTTTCCTTTTTGTTCGATCCCTTGTTTGCGGGTCCGAGATTTTTTCAGGTAGCGTGCGATTACGCAGCTAAATGTTCTCGCAGGTCTTCATCTCTTCTGTTTCAGAGATGGATTCCTTGAAGAGAGGGCCGAGGGCTATTTCTTCATCAGAATCACTCCCGAAGTGAGAACTTGCGATCTCCTGGAATTAACCGTGTCACATTCACCGGCTGTTCTTTTATGCTCATCTGTCGTGCTTCTTTGTTCTTGATGAGTTTTGCGCTTCATTCGCTTGAAATGCTGCCAGTGAATAACCTATCCCTGCCACCAATTTTTAAAGGCGTTGCATTCTTCAGTAAGGTGTGTGGTCATCCGATGGTATAAGCAGTAGTTTGGATGTTCATCCTCTTCGTTAAGGTGTATCATATTAGGAGTGTTTCCTTCGGAGGGTGGCAGCTTCATTCCCATCAATATGGCTTTGGCAAACCTTTTCCTTGTCTTGAACCTGCTTCTGCTGGCGGCCGAAGTGCTCCTATCCGGTTGGGGTATGTCAATGAGTTGGACAGAGACTCGCTCTTCTCGTCCACTTTACCAGAATAAAAGTAGAATTCAGTTCTTTTGGAATAAGGAAGTGTTCTCTCTAAATTGAAACAAAAAATGTCGAGAGTTATCAAATCAAAAAGAAAATCTTGACAAAACCGAAGGTGAAGTCAAGTAAACTCAGGGTTAAGCCAATAGTCCTGTTGCTAGCCCCTCTTCGATTGAGTGTAAGACGCTTTCCCAGGTTGCTTGCAGGTCCTTAGTTTAGTCAAGTAGGCGAGGGCATTTCCATCGCTCAGGATTCAATCCAGCCGCTAGCGCGATATTGGTTTTCATGGTGCGGTAGACCTCGGTCGCCGGCGTTTGGCTTTTTCGTATATAGCCAGTTCGCGCTCTCGATTGGCTTTGCTTTTCTGACGGGCTTCATTCAGGAATATGTCAATCATCTCATCTGACGGTCTTAGGAGTTCCGGTTCGGGATCTGCCCCCAGTTTCTCCGTATCAGGAGCTTCTTCACCATCTACTGACGAGTGAGAGATCACGTAGCAGCTTGCCACATAATCCTCAGATTTGTCTAACGAGTCTTCTCCCTCATCTTCATCACCATCTCTATCTTTAAGGATGTGGTTGAGAAACTCTTGAAGTGTGACCGGGGTTCGCGCCTTCTGGTTATATTCCTCCAGCGCGTCAATATGTTTTTGCATGTCCTTGCGCTTGTCATCAGGCTTCACGGGCTTTTTGGTCTTCTTCTTCTTCTTCGAAGACTTTAATGGCTGGGCTTGAGCGTTTTGATCATCACTACTAATTCTTGGAGTCAGGCGCGGCTTTAGCATTCCCTCAATTATCTCGGGTTCCAGCAAACTTTTCCACCTGATTGCCAGGCATGTTTGGAGATCCTTAAGTATTCTTTTCGTCTTGGCTGAAAGAGCGACCTCTTATGGAGCTTCTTCTATAAAAGAGCATGATGCCCCAGGTGTGTCCCCCCTTTCAAGAGCGTGTGGCTGAGGCGGGCTTACTTTCCAATTCCCGGACAGTGCGAATTTGACCTGTTGGTATTGGTCCTCAATCCAGCCTTTGAAAATGAAGCAACCTTCAATTAGATGGCTTACTGCTCAGTGGTAGGGGCAGTAATTAGGATTGTTGGCATCGCCTAGCTGCAGCGGACGTCTTGGATCTGGCAGATTGATGAGTCTGTTGCGTACTGCCAGCTCGAACAGTCTCCTTGTTTTATCCCGGGGAAATGAGTAAGGACGTCCTAGTCTCTCCTCGAGGGATTGGCGTGGACGCACGTTGCTTTGGCGAACAACAGGTTTTAAGTCGCTTGACTGCTGTTGAGAATTGGCGACAAAGGTGGCTTTCCCTTTGCCCTTTTCATTCCGCGGTTCTGTCTTTGAAAAGGAAGGCTTATGACCCATCTGGTCCATTTTGACCAGCTTATCAATCAAGGTCTAAAAGGTAGTCGGCTTGAAAAACATCATGAACTGGGATATTGTCGTTTGCGGATCAAGAGTACCTACGAACATGCCTACCGCAGGCGCTTCTTCGATGCGCTGCTCGCACTTCGACCATAGATTCTGCCACCGTATCACGTACTGCACCCAAGTTTCGCCCGGCTTCACCCTGGCGTTAATTAATGCAGTGATCGGGGTGCGCTCTCTAGCGCTCGTGAATCTTTGCGTAAACAGTAGCTCCATTTCCGCAAATGTCTTAACGAAGTCGTTCGGGAGCTCGGAGTACCATTCAAACGCTGTTTCCGACAAGCTGCCAACAAACTGGCGAAGTAGTAGTTTGTCGTCACCTCCGGTGTTGCCGCACAGAGCCCTAAATTGAGCAACGTGCTGGTGTGGATTCCCCATCCCCTTATATACATAGAATTTAGGGATCGTATATCCCGGCGGGTACTTTATTTGGTCGTACCAACCCGAATAGGGTCGTCTAGTCTTAACAATTTGCCCAGCCGCTTCGCTCGCCTGATGAGCTCGTATCTGGTGAGCGATATAGTTGTTTCCCCCAATCAGAGCAAGGCTCTGTTGAATTTTGAAAATTCAAAATTTGAAGCAACGCTTCGGTTTCCGTGCGCAGTGCGCAATTTACCACATGGAAGAAGCCAATTCGGCAGCGTAACGCCCGAGACGGTGCGTCCCATCAGAGCAAGGCTCTTCAGAAAACGTAATTAAAGACTTAACTGCGCAAATGCATGGCAGCGCGACACGTGTCTGCGCAAACGCATGGATGCACGACACGTGTCTGCGCAGTTGCGCAATCGCAACTGCGCAAGTGCACGGATGCGCGACACGTGTCTGCGCAAGCGCACAGATGCGTGACACGTGTCTGCGCAGTTGCGCAGTCGCAGCTGCGCAAAAGCACCGATGCGCGACACGTGTCTGTGCAAGCGCACAGATGCGTGACACGTGTCTGCGCAGTTGCGCAGTCTAAGCTGCGCAAAAGCACCGATGCGCGACACGTGTCTGCGCAAGCGCACAGATGCGTGACACGTGTCTGCGCAGTTGCGCAGTCGCAGCTGCGCAAGCGCACAGATGCGTGACACGTGTCTGCGTAGTTGCGCAATCGTAACTGCGTAAGCGCTCGGATGCGCGCCACGTGTCTGCGCAGTTGCGCAATCGCAACTGCGCAAGCGCTCGGATGCGCGACACGTGTCATGTGCTGGTGAGTTGCGCAGCAACTGAATGAAGATTTAGATAAATCTTTCTGTTCTCCTGTAAAACAGGAACCCTTGGATCAAAGATCCAATGGTGGGAAAATTCCCAAAATTATTCAGGAAAGATTTTGTTAACAAATCCAACAAATTTGTGGGCACTATAAATAAGACCCCAAGCCTCATTCAAAAGGGATGAAGGAGATAATCAGATCATCAATCATCATCGAGAGAAGGAAAAAAACTTCTGGAAAAAGAGAGCTCTTGAAGATTAATCAAGAACAAAAAAAGAAGGTAAAATTTCTGAAGAACAGAAAATAAAAAAATAAATAGTGCCTTGCACTTGATATGAACCCCTGGTTCTAAAGAAAAAAAAGAATAATAAATAGTGCCTTGCACTTGATATGAACCCTTGGTTCTGTGAAAAGAAAACAAGAAGAAAAACTTGTTTTCTTTTGATCTAAATGTAGATCAAAAGTGCTATGCACTTTTGTTCTTCAATCAGGAGATTCTTGAGTTCCTGCAACTCATTATTTAAAAGGGCCTGGCCCAAATCAGAAATAAAAGGGCAGAGCCCTATTTGGAAAAATTCCTGAGGGCCTGGCCCAAATCAAATCATGAAAGGGCAGAGCCCTATTTGGAAAATTCTTGAGGGCCTGGCCCAAATCAAATCATGAAAGGGCAGAGCCCTATTTGGAAAATTCTTGAGGGCCTGGCCCAAATCAAATCATACAAAGGGCAGAGCCCTGTTTGGAAATGCTTGAGGGCTTGGCCCAAATCAAACTGCAAGAATAAAAAGAGGCAGAGCCTTGTTTAGATTGATTCTTTTTATCGGGCAGAGCCTAAAATAAAAATTGGACTTAACCCAATCCTGGCTGTAAGTCCTTAAATTAAATGCCTCTCATAAACTAAGTCACGACCGGTTCGAGGGTACATCTCCGAACTCCTTTGACATCTGTCGTTGTAATTCCTCAACGACGTCAAAGAGGTGACGGGTCCCAACGACCACTCAACTAATATCGGACCGAAACGTCCCTAAACTAATTTTGGACCGAAACGTCCCTAAACTAATATCGGACCGAAACGTCCCTAAACTAATATCGGACCGAAACGTCCCTAAACTAATATCGGACCGAAACGTCCCTAAACTGGCGACGGACCACCACGTCCCTAAACTGGAATATGGACCACTACGTCCTTAAACTGGCGAAGGACTGAAACGTCCCTAAACTAATAATGGACCACCACGTCCCTAAAACTGGCAATGGACCGCCACGTCCCTAAACTGGCACAATAGGGCCCAAACGCTCTTTTGTTGGGTCTAAACGGTCCCGTCTAAGTTGATCTTAACCTCAAATACGGTTAACGTGTCCTTAGATATTCAAATAAACGATAAAACTCCAAATCAACTTTGGTTCAAGGGTACACCTCTGAACTCTTCTGACGCCTGTCGTTGTAATCCCTCAACGACGTCAGAGAGGTGATGAGTCCCGACAACCAGATAATTAAATCAATCACTACGTCAGGTCGATCTTAGTCTAAAACAGGACTAACGTATCCTTGACGAATGCTTAAGCTGATCTTAGCCGCAACGCGACTAATGCATCCTTAAACTAAAAACACCAAACCCAAATCTAAGTAAATACGGATTTGGACTAATCTACGTCCTACGGGTGACGACATCACTCAGTCTCCGTATACAATCCACGGGCAATCACAAACAAAACAAACACACACGACACGAAGTGAAATTCTGGAGAAGGAGAAAGTTGTTATCGCAACGCGATAGCGTAATTAACTGCTGGGGCTTGCGTCTGCAGGGAAGAGCGTCCCCACAATCAAAAACCCCTCACCCTGAGGGGGAATCTGATAAAGTCTGCTACATCGGCCGCATCCGCCTAAACCTCCGATATACGGTACCATAAGTCAACTTGGCATCTTCGGAGAGATAGACGGATAAAACCAAATAGCATCTGCCCCGAACCTCAGGCACGGACACGAAGTCCAGGCCGCCGTTCGGAGGGGAACAGATTCTGGCACGCCCGGTGGGACCTCTTCCTCTTTCCACTCCACACTTCGTGTGTCGTCTTCGCGAACCAATCGCGGTTTGTTAAATGATTGCCTTCGGATTTCAAGTTGCTAAGATTTGGTCTTTTGTTTGGTACAGAACTCAAGCATTCAATGGCCACCAACTGCACCAACTGCTCGAAGTGCAACTGCAACAGACGCTCCACCTCACCTAGAGGTGTAGCATATGGGCCCCAGGCGGCTTCCTTCCTGACCCTGCCGGTAGGCCAGTTGACTCAGGCCACCACCGGCTTGATCTTCGGGACTATGGTCCCACCTACAAGCTTCTCGGCGCCGATACCCACACCGGAAGCGAACAAGAAGTCGTTGTTCGACCGGCTCACTGCTACCGCGACCCCTGTCAGCGGGTCGCCTGCTACTGGACCAACAGCCTCCGTTTTCACCAGGCTGGGTCAGAACTATAAGGTGGTTGTCCCAAAGAGGGCAACGGCCGCTGCTTTGGAAGTCGTTAAAGCGGCTTCTCCTATCAGAGAGTCAGTCTTCACAAGATTGACGGTTCCTACTCCTCCCCCAGCCGGTCAGAAGGCATCAGTCTTCGATAGGCTGACATCAACAGTTACCCCACGCTCAAACAGGGGGCAACAAGAAACCATCTCAATCTCCGAGTCAATCCCGGCGGCTCGTCGTGCGCGACGTCGCCATTGGCAGAGAGTAAGGAAAGCAGGGGGCGACTCCCCCTCAGGGCTAACCCCACCTGCTCCGACGGTGGAAGTCGATGCTGCTGTTCCAACTGGGAACAGCTTTGAAATGCTGAGGAAGGTGAGAAAGAACTCCCCGGTGGCTACGTTAAAAAGGTCTCCTCCACCCATGGAAAAAGCTCCGGAGATGAAACAGGAACAGCCCCCTCAACGGCTGTCAGCGAAAGTTTATAAAATTTGGCGGAGGGTTCAAGACTCCGTGATTGACTCAGATCACTTCCGTCGCCAGAACAGGGCAAGGGTGGAAAAAGACAAAAACCGCCCCGCTAAACAACAGGGGGCAACAAATGCTAGGATGCCCACTTCAACGGCTCCTTCAACCTCAAAGGCCCATAAAAGGAAGAGGCCAGAAAAAGCTCCCATGACGCTGACAAAGTCTAAGAACGGTGAACCTAAACGCCCCAAGTCAGGGGGCATCACAGTTCATACGGTCTATATGGCTTCGGGGAAAGAAGAAAGTCGTACTTCTACGGGTCACCGACCGCTTACCCGGTCAGTGACCAAGTCTCAGGAGCAGCAACAAAAGCTCCAGGAGATGATGACTACAATGGCTGCACTCACGGGGCCAAAAGAGAATCCTGAGACGTCCTTAGATGAACGTCAAGAAGAAGAGACCGACGCCGAGTTCCTTCGAAGAGTACTGGAAAAGAGGGACAAAGAGGCTGCTGAACAAGCAGCCAATATACAACGCATGGGCCTTCTCTTCCAGGATATGATAGGGATGATGATACAACCAGAGCCCCCGACTGAAGAACCCCCGATCGTCCTTGGGGATGATAGGGGAGAAACATCAAACCCTCAGCCCGTCCTATCGACGGCTAAAGAAGACACAATCTCTAAAACTGATCTGGATGAATATATAGCCCAGCAGATAAAAGTTCATCACGCGGCCGAAGCAGCCGGCCACGTTGTAAAAATGGGGCGGCCATATCCGGGCTGGTATGACCAAATCAAGTACCCGCCAGGTTACACAATTCCAAAGTTTCATGTCTACAAGGGGACCGGCAATCCCCATCAACATGTTGCCCAATTCAGGGCGCTTTGTGGTAACACTGGAGGCGACGACAAGCTCTTGCTGCGCCTGTTTGTTGGAAGCTTATCAGATACGGCTTTCGAGTGGTATTCCGAGCTCCCCAACGACTCCATTAAAACCTTCGCAGAGATGGAGCTGCTCTTCACCCAACGCTTTGCAAGTGCCAGCGAACGTACTCCAATGACGGCGCTGATTAACGCCAGGGTAAAGCCCGGCGAGACGTGGGTCCAGTACGCTATACGGTGGCGTAATTTATGGTCTAAATGTGAACAGCGTATAGAAGAAGCCCCTGCGGTGGGAATGTTTGTTGGAACCCTTGATCCACAAGCAACCATTTCGCAGTTTATGATGTTCTTCAAGCCGACTTCTTTCCAGGCTTTGATCGACAAATTGGCGCAGATGGACCAAATGGGCCATAAACCCCCTCTTCCGAAGCCAGACTCTCGAAACGATAAAGGAAAGGGAAAAGCGATCATCGTCGCTAATGCCCAACAACAACCGAACAACTCGAAACCGGTTGCCCGTCCAAATAACACGCGCCCATACGTACCCCTTGAGGACAGGATGGGACGTGCTTACTCCTTCCCCCATGATAAAACAAGGAGGTTATTTGAGCTGGCATTGCGCAATAGGCTCATAAATCTGCCAGATCCAAAACGTCCGTCACAACCAAGTGACGTTAACGAGCCTAATTATTGCCCTTACCATCGAGTGCTAGGACATCCAATCGAAGACTGTTACGTGTTCAAAAATTGGCTTGAAAACCAGTACCGTCAGGGCAAGTTTGCGCTATCTGACAAATGGAAGGTGAATCCTCCGCAGCCCCACACCTATAAGGGAACGAATACGCCGGGGGCAACATGCTCCGTCATTGAAGAAGCTCCCTGGGAGGTTGTATTAGCAGCCAAAACGAGGAGAATGCTAAATGATCTTCAGACCTGTCCAGCGGTCAAGTGGAAGAACCCCTTGGAGCCGCAGGTTATAGAGGGGATGTTGAAACCACGTCTGACTCCGAAGGCCGATGGTGGTAGTTCAAGCGTTCATAGCCAGCCGTCAAAATCTTCGAAAAAGAAGAAGAAGAAATCTAAGAAGCCCGTGAAGCCTGGCGACAAGCGCACGGACTTGCAGAAGCAGATCGACGCACTGGATGAGTACAACCAAAAGGCGCGGACTCCCATTACGCTCCAAGATTTCCTTGATCACGTCTTTCAAAAAGAAGATGAGGAAGAAACTTCATCGGATGAATCCGACGGATATGTGGCAAGCTGTCATATGATCTCTCACTCGACCTCGAACGATGAAGGGACTTCTGGCACCAAAACGCCGGGGGCAAATACTGAGTCAAGGGTTCCGGAGTTATCAATAGAAATGATTGACGCGTTTCTTAGTGAAGCTCGATTGAAAAGTAAAGCTGATCAAGAATGCGAGACGACGATATTCGAAACGGCCAAGCGCCAGCGACTTGAGGGAGGAGCTGAGATGATCCCACTGGAGCAAAATGCCTCCACCGCTGACAAAAGCCAATTTAAGATAAAAAAGAAGTTCGCTAAGGCCATATCGATGGGCATGAAGCTACCACTCTCAGAAGAAAAAGTTACTAGCGTGGTAGAAATGCATCCCTCTTATTGCTTATATCATCAGAAGGTCTCACATTCTACCCAAGAGTGCAAAGCGTTCGATAAATGGTGGCAAGGATACGTCGCTAATCAACAACGCTTTAAACGGGAAAAGCGTAAGGTTCGTCGGGAGCAAAGAAACACGACCAAAGTGCTTGAAAGAACTGCCGGCAACTGTCACATGGTTAACACTACCAGGTCACAAGTGCCCACATTTGGGAGCGACTCTGATGAGGAACTAGAGATTGCCCCTCTCTTTAAAGAGTCAACTTCGGGAAAAGAAGAAGAACCGAAGTCTTGCGAAAATATACAGCTGCGGAATCGGACATTGCCTGAAAAGAACCTCGGACCCTCGAATAGAAAAGATAAAGGGAAAGAGAAGGTCTCTGAAGACATCACTTTGGATGACCAAGTCGCGGAAGAGTTAACTGCCAAAAATCCGCCAAAGAGGAGTAAGGTGGATTACAATGTCTTAGCGCATCTGAGGAAGCTACCCTCACAACTTAGCATCCTCGATGCCTTGTTACTATCAAAGGAGGCGAGAGACTCTTTGATTAAGGCGCTACAAGATCCGGACCAGTTCCAAG
This sequence comes from Agapanthus africanus, assembly GCA_030015575.1. NCBI lineage: Eukaryota > Viridiplantae > Streptophyta > Magnoliopsida > Asparagales > Amaryllidaceae > Agapanthus > Agapanthus africanus. The sequence goes on from CM057343.1 coordinate 606,072,004, forward strand.
CCTTCTTGGCCGAAGAAAAAATGAAAGACGAATTGGAGGAAGTGCACACAACCGACGTTGCTTTCGGTGATGAAGACCTTCTTCTCGGGACGTGAGAACACAATCGCCCCCTTTATGTCTCAGGATATTGCCATGACATAAAGATAGGTAAAATCTTGGTCGATAATGGATCGTCCGTCAATTTACTCAACGTACGAGTGTTAAAGGAGATTTGCATGAGTGTTCAACACCTCGCCCGAGACAAGATCACTATCTCCGGTTTCGACTCTCAATCCTCAAAGACTCTTGGATCTGTGATATTGACGTTACGCTTCGGGTTGCTCGTCACAGACATCAAATTCTATGTTATAGATGCCAAGACGTGCTACAATGCTCTGCTCGGCCGACCATGGCTACACGAGTACAATATCATCCCTTCTACACAGCATCAGTGCATGAAGTATTCCAGGGATGGCTTCGAGTACACTGTGGCCGGAGAGTTGAATCTGTTTTCCGTGAACGAAGTTCGCAAGTATGAAGATGCCAAATACTTCTTGCCGAGTTTCGAAGACACGGAAAGGTGTCACAAACCGGAAAACAAAACTAATGCCACCATCCCTGTCTTCGGCAGTGACACCGAGGAGGAGGATATAATTTATTCAGGTCCATCCCAATCTACCAGGCCAGGACCATCCGTTCCTTCGTTGATCTTCGGTAGTGATTCAGAGGATGAAGTTCATGCTGTATTCCCTGCTCGGCCTTCGATACGGATCTCCGCTGATGAAGAGCGAAGTCTGCAGATAACCATGGTGCCGCTTGAACATTACAAAGAACTGGATGCACTCAACACCAACAGCGTAGAAGAATTGCAGACATTCTATATCCCTCCCGGACGAAGGGGCGAGAAGGCAATCTTATTCTACCGTTCTGAAGAGAACAAAATAGAAAAAGAAGTTTGGCATGGCGCGGATCCCACGCTCGATAGGCTTCAGCCTATCCGTCTTCCCCGGTATTATACCGAAGGTTTGAAGAAACTGCTAAAACGCCAGGGGATGTCCTTCACACAGACCGTTAGAAAAGCCAAATTCTATGACAAGGTCTGGAACATTCCCGGGACCCAATGCAAACTGCCTAACGGGAAAGTAGAAACCAAAGGGCTTGGGTACATCCGGCCAAAGAAGCGGGAGCTAGTAAACAGCTGTTATACCATTTATGACTTCGATGAAGAGGCGGACGCTCAATGGGAGGACGCTAATCCTGAACCAGCAAAAGTTCCTGATACAAAACCGCCCAGTCCATCGTTCGAAGACCAGACGAGCAAACTTATAGGGGATGCGAGTCAAAAAGCCCGAGATGATCACGATCGTGAAATGGCAATCTATGAGAAAGCTAAGACACAGCGCCTCCTCCAACAGGCAGTAAAGAACGAAGATGCCGCTCCTTGTCAACCTGCTACAAAAAAGGTGCGACGCGAGAACAAAAACAAGTCGAAAGGCAAGAGAGGCGCTCGACAACTACAAAACAGAGCTAAGAAGCCGCGCATCCGAGAATCGAGCGTTATTGATTTAGCCCTCGGGAAGAAAATGGGTCGAGCATACTCTTTTCCTCGGAACAAAACAAGGAAAATATTCGATCTCGCTCTAAAACATCAAATGCTTACGTTGCCAGAGTCTAAACACCCTGAACAAGCAGGCGAGGTCTCCAACCCAGAATATTACTTTTACCATCGAGTAGTAGGACATCAGCTTGAAGATTGCTTCACCTTCAAGAATTGGGTTGAAGATCAATATCAGCTTGGCAAATTCGCGTTGTCTGATAACTGGAGGGTAGCGCCACCACAGAAGCACGAGCCCGAAGCCGCGAAAGAAAAACCAGTTCCATATTGGGATTGGCAAAAAATTCACACCTGCCATGTGATAACAATATTAAAAGAAGGGTCCGAAGACATGAACAATCTCCCTTGGTGCTTTGAAAGCGGCAGCGATGAGGTAATCTCAGAATTTCCCCCAGCTCCGAAAGAACTGGAGGACGGAATACATACTACTGCAGATAATCTCAAGAAAATTGAGTTGGGGACGGAAAATGACCCGCGACCGACATTCATCAGCGAGCTGCTATCTGGAGAAAGGGTGGCTGCGTTAAAGGATGTGCTTCTGCAGCACAAAGATTGCTTCGCGTGGAACTATTCCGAAATGCCGGGACTAGATCCAGAAATCGCTGTGCACAAATTGGCGATATCCCCGGACATCAAGCCAGTCAAACAAGCGCCGAGAAGAATGCGACTCGAGCTTGAGATGAGCATCAACACCGAAGTCAAAAAGCTGATAGATTCAGGCTTCATCCAGGAAGTCCAATACCCTGAATGGATTGCTAACATCGTCCCGGTAATGAAGAAAAATGGGACAGTGCGCATATGCGTAGACTTCCGGGATCTCAATAAAGCCTGTCCAAAAGATGATTTCCCAGTGCCAGTCACCGAACTGATGATAGACAACACATCCACTCATGAGGTTTTCTCCTTCATGGACGGCTCATCGGGATATAATCAAATAAAAATGCACCCTGAATATCAGAAGCACACGGCCTTCAGGACTCCGCTTGGTATATTTTGTTATAAAGTGATGCCCTTCGGTTTGAAGAACGCCGGCGCTACTTATCAGAGGGCCATGACGAAGATCTTCGACGACCTTATACACGAAATCGTCGAATGCTATATCGACGATCTCGTGGTCAAAAGCAAATCATACGAGGAACATCTCGAGCATCTGAAGACTGTATTTCAACGCCTTCGGCAATACAACTTGAAGATGAATCCTCTTAAATGTGCGTTCGGGGTTTCCTCAGGCAAATTCCTGGGATTCGTCGTTCGACACCGAGGTATTGAAATAGATCCGTCAAAGATCAAAGCGATCATGGAAATGCCTCCGCCGAGGACTCTCAAACAGCTGCGGTCTCTCCAAGGGAAACTCGCGTATATACGGCGATTTATAGCTAACCTTTCAGGAAAGTGCCGTCCTTACAGCCACCTGATGAAGAAGGGAACCCCATTCGTTTGGGACCAAAAATGCCAAGGCGCACTGGATGAGATCAAGCAATACCTGCAGAACCCTCCGGTGTTGGCTGCTCCAGTTAAGGGGAAGCCTCTTATTCTTTATACAACCGCCCTCGAAGGTTCCTTAGGCGCATTATGGGCACAAGAGAACAATCAGGGGAAAGAAAGAGCGCTCTACTACTTAAGTCGAGTTCTGCTGGGGGCAGAAAGCAATTACTCTCCCATTGAAAAACACTGCCTGGCGTTGATCTTCGCAATGACAAAGCTTAGGCACTATGCGTTGGCGCACGAGGTCCGTCTGATTTCAAAAGTGGACCCTCTTAAATACCTAATGTCAAAAGCCATATTGACGGGAAGACTAGCTAAATGGGCCCTGCTCTTGATGGAATTCTCGATAACGTATCAACCTCTCAAGGCAGTGAAAGGCCAGGCCATCGCCGACTTCCTCGCTGAGCATCCGATACCCGTCGATTCTCCTCTGAATTGCGATCTTCCAGACGAACATGCGTTCGATGCGATCGACGGTGGTAATATCCGATGGGAGCTTTATTTCGATGGAGCATCTTCCATGAAGAAACGTAAACAAAGTACCCCTATAATTAAATCAGGGGTAGGACTCATCTTTGTAACTCCACAAGGAGGGATAATGCGCTACGCGTTCTCCCTAACGGAGCCGAGAACAAACAATGAAGCCGAATACGAAGCTCTGATAGCAGGCCTCGAGATCGCCATTGACATGGGAATTGAAGATCTCCTCATATACGGCGATTCCCAACTGGTCGTTAGTCAAGTAAACGGCGACTACCAAACGTGCAAACCGGAATTGGTAAAATACGGTGAAAAAGTGCAGCAACTGCTAACCCAAATTCCCTCTTACACTTTGGAAAGTATACCGCGCGCGGAAAACAGCAAAGCGGACGCACTGGCCAAACTTGCTAAAGAATTGGCTGACGAGAACCTCGATGACGTTAGAATCGTGATACAAAGCCGTCAAGTGCTCGCCCCAACAGAAATATCTCCGAAATCGTCTGAAGAAAAAGGAGCGAAAGAGGAGACAACCTTGCAAATAAAAGACAGGGAAAATACCGAGGACTGGAGAGAAGTCTTCATAGATTACTTCAAGTTCCACCGAATACCTGAAGAGGCGTCCACAAGACATCAGCTCACGAAACGAGCTCTGTCTTTCGCCTTCGTCAATGATACTCTATACAAGAGTTCATTCGACTCTCTGTGGCTGAGATGCTTAGGACCTGACGAAGCGAAAAGGGTTGTCCAAGAAGTTCACGACGGACTCTGCGGTTCTCACCAAGCAGGCCCTAAGATGAAGTTGAAGATAAAACGGATGGGCTACTACTGGCCCACGATGATGCATGATTGCCTGGAATAAGCGAAGCAATGTCATTCATGCCAAATTCATGGGAACTTCATCCATCAGCATCCCAATCCATTGCATCCAACAGTGGCTAGTTGGCCATTCGAAATGTGGGGGACTGACATAGTCGGCCCCATCGAACCAGCATCGTCAAAGGGACACCGTTTCATCTTGGCGACGACTTATTACTTCTCCAAATGGGCAGAGGCGGTACCGTTGAAGGAAGTAAAGACGGAGAACATCCTCCATTTCTTCAAAACGCATGTCATATACCGGTTTGGAACCCCAAGAAGGATCATCTCTGATAATGGGCCAGCCTACCGAAGTCATAAAATTAGCCGCTTCGCACAGCAGCACAATATAGACTGGAGATATTCCTCAGTTTATAATCCGCGAGCTAACGGTCTAGCTGAGGCCTTCAACAAGACCTTGACGAAGATCATAAAGAAAACAGTGTCACGAAATAAGAGAGATTGGCACGAAAGATTGCAAGAGGCTCTTTGGGCGTATCGAACTACGTTTAAAACGGCCACAAACACAACGCCATACGCGTTGGTATTTGGAACGGAAGCAGTACTCCCTCTCGAGATAGAATTACCCTCTCTACGAGTGGCAGTCCACTACGAGCTGACAGACGAAGAAAATGCTCACCTTCGGTTTGAAGAGCTTGACGCCCTTGATGAAATCCGGCTTCTAGCACAACAAAATCTGGAAGCCTATAAAGCAAAGATGACGCGCTCATATGAAAGATTGAGCCGCCCGAGGACATTCCACCAAGGCGAACTCGTGCTAGTGGTCAAAAGGCCCATGATCCCCAATCGCGCCAAGCGGGGAAAATTTGAGCCAAACTATGAAGGACCGTATATCATTGATAAGGTCTACCAAGGTGGGGCCTATCTACTCATGGACATGCACGGTGAAAGGCCTTTCAGGCCAATAAACGGACGCTTCCTAAAGAAATACTACGCTTAATGAGCCACAGCCTAGGTCAATGGTAGATGACGACGACTATGTCCGCTCGCTATCTTCCTAAGCTCAAGCTTTATAAGTAGTAGCCAACCCTCTCAACGGCGGACCGAAATGTCCTTAAACTAATAGCAGACCGAAAACGTCTCTAAACTAATACTGCGGCGTCCTTGGGCTGACGAGATGAATAAAAATGAATAAAAAATAATAATAAAAATAAAAAAAAAAACGGTATGTCCATAAGCAAAATAGGCGCGGATGAAAACCCGAAAGGGCTCCGTGAGTAAAAACAGCAGGACTACCGGCGAGTGTTTGTGAAAACCTGAAAGGGCGCAACCTCGTTAAGAACACTTATAGGGTCCTCTCGACCTTGTAAGGAGAAACCACCTGCGTGAGATCCTTACGACTCACAAAGGAGCAGCACACTTAGGAATCCCCACGATTCCTAAGGAGAAAATACGCTTACGAGATCCTCACGACTCGTAAGGAGAACTCTCTTATGGGACCCTCACGGCTCATAGGATTTGAAAGTCTTAAGTCACAGAGACCTAAACCTGTGCTTAAGCAAACCCCCGCAAACTTCCAATATTGCCCTACAAGTGGCTCAATACTGACCCTTGTATACAATCCACTGGCGCGAATAGACGTTTCCCTAACCAAGGTCCATCCATGACTGGGAATACGTTCGTATGGTAAACAACCCTTATAAATCCCCTCGATTTATGAGGAGAAAACCTTCCTGTAGGATCCTTACGACTTACAGAAGAACAAAACACTTAGGAACCTTCACGGTTCCTAAGGAGAAAATACACCTACAAGATCCCCACGACTTGTAGGGAGAAATACCTTCACGAGACCCTTACGGCTCATGAAGTCAAAAGCCTTAGCCGACGGGATCCTAACCCTGGTCGCTAAGCCTCCTTTGTTCAACAACGATAGAGGCAAATGATGATTCGCTCCTGGTAATATCTCAGTCGCAGCGGTGCTGATGCCGAAATCGGTGACCAATTTCAGGTTGACGGCGAAAGCCAGTAGACCGCTCATGCATACGAAATAGCCGAAATGATAGGGCAACTTGCAATAAAAAGCAGCAAGTAAAATGTATGCATGCAAAATAGCCGGAATGATCGGGCAACTCGTGATAAAGAGCAACGAGTAAAGATAAAATAAATAGCCGAAATGATTGGGCACCGCGAAAAATAGCCGAAATGTTTGGGCAATCGCGACCTTCGCGATATAAAAGCTGAAATGATAGAGCATCGCGGAAATACAACAAAAAAATATAATAATAATGATAAACTTCGGCCCTACAGTTAAGATCACATCGATCCCTGTATACAATCCAAGGGCGTAAACAAAGAAGGAACCATACCTCCCCAGCGGATTCCGTCAAACGACGAAACCAAGCCTCAACGGTTCATTTCAACCGAAGAAGCCAGTGACTTCAACGACAAATTCCTCGACTCACGGATACAAACACTCCTTGACGAGAGCCTTCTGATCCGCGTCGACCCGCAGAGCCACCAGTGCCTCCGTAGGAACCCTCGACTCGTTTCAAACCCCAAGGACACAAATAATCCTTGGCGCTCGGGAAACAAATAATCCCGGCAAATTCCTCGACTCACGGATACAAACACTCCTTGACGAGAGCCTTCTGATCCTCGTCGACCCGCAGAGCCACCAGTGCCTCCGTAGGAACCCTCGACTCGTTTCAAACCCCAAGGACACAAATAATCCTTGGCGCTCGGGAAACAAATAATCCCGGCAAATTCCTCGACTCACGGATACAAACACTCCTTGACAAGAGCCTTCTGATCCGCGTCGACCCGCAGAGCCACCAGTGCCTCCGTAGGAACTCTCGACTCGTTTCAAACCCCAAGGACACAAATAATCCTTGGCGCTCGGGAAACAAATAATCCCGGCAAATTCCTCAACTCACGGATACAAACACTCCTTGACGAGAGCCTTCTGATCCGCGTCGACCCGCAGAGCCACCAGTGTCTCCGTAGGAACCCTCGACTCGTTTCAAACCCCAAGGACACAAATAATCCTTGGCACTCGGGAAACAAATAATCCCGGCAAACTTCTCAACTCACGGATACAAACACTCCATGACGAGAGCTTCTTTGACTCACATCTTGGGCAATAAGGATTCAAAACTTATTTCCTGAACAAATGGGACCCTGCAAGTCAATCCTAAATGGTCTCTTGCATACTATCCACGGGTCTCACTCTCTGAAGTCGTTTCTCGACAAAGAGGGAAACAACCGCTTACGGGCCCTCTCGACTCGTAAGAGGGAAATGGGACCCTGCAAGTCAATCCTAAATGGTCTCTTGCATACTATCCACGGGTCTCACTCTCTGAAGTCGATTCTCGACAAAGAGGGAAACAACCGCTTACGAGCCCTCTCGACTCGTAAGAGGGAGAAATTCTCTTATAGGATCCTTTCGACTTATGAGAGAAAACCACACTTGAGAATCCTCACGACTCCTAAGGAGAAAATCCACTTACGAGATCCTCTCGATCCGTAGGGAGAAAAGTCCCTATGAGACCCTCACGGCTTATAGGGTTGAAAAGTCTTAGGCAGCAGATCTGAACCTGCGGCCTAAGCCATCATTATTTCTTGAGAAGGTCGGGATGCTCGTCCCAATCGTCCGTAAATTATGGTTATTAAGGTGGCGTACTGATAATAAAAGAAAAGAAATACTGAGAAATAACACAAGGCATATACAAAATGTGTATCTTTTATTCATAAAAAATGGTTGAGTACAGGATACATTGTGCTAAAGAATAAAAAAAAATATACATATACTTTACAAAAAAACAAATGATACAAGGAGAATTATTGGGAAGGAAGTGTCTTGCACAGATGTAGCAATCGCTCGCATATCTCCTTCCACGCCTTCTCCTGCTCGGCTACCGCCGTCAGCTCTGACTCCACTTGGGCTCGTTGCCGCAAGACCAAGGCAAGCTGCTCCCTCACGTCTTGATAAGCGGCCTCCCGACTTGGGATATGGCGCTCAGCCACGTCAAGCTTCCTCTTTAAGTCTAGCCTATGGGAGATGCGCTCCAAGAGACCCTCAAAGATAATCTTCACTTGGACAGCATTTGCCTCAACCTCAGCGCGCAGATGAGCCGTTTCGCTTGAGGTCTTTTGGCATTCCCTTAGTCTTTGAGCTGCTTCTTGCTCCAAGTGGTGGGAGTGCGAAGTGCTTTGCTCGAGCCAAGTTGTACGTTGGGCGCTCAGAGCTACAACTCCGGGAGCAGGGCGCGTCAACTCCAGCTGGTACAAGCAGGCCTCGATCTCCCTGCAGTGATTAACCCAAGATTCAACGACGCCCGCGCTGTGAAAAGTTACGAGCGCCGCTAACATGGGGTTAACATCCACAGCGAAATCTGCAGCGGAAGGGAGAGCGTCCATGCTGAGTTCTTCGATGTACCCGCTCAGCATGCCTAGACTCATCACGGCACCCTTTGAAGACGGACGTCTCAAAAAGGGGCCTGCCGGTGAAGAGACGCGAGCCTCGAAGGGAATTGGAGCCGGAACAATAGCTGCGAAACAAAACAGGTTAAACGATGGTTCAAAAGATGTTAAAGGGTTACCAAAAAGGAAATCTACTATACCAGCAGCAACGGACGGCGGAGCCGGAAGGGCCGGTAGCGCGGCAGGTCTTGCATCCCCTCCTTCGATTTGTGGCACTGCAATAAAGAAAAGGAAAGATCAGAAATTATCCCACTGCTAAAAAAAAGGGGGGGTAAATAAAGACATTATGGTGAAAGTATACTCACCGGCGCCACTGGAGGGAGAAGTGAGGTCGGATGGGAAAGAGAAGTGCGGGAGCAACACTTGATATAAGTGGTCAAAAAGCACTCCTACAAAGGCACAATAGTGTAATATTAGTACAAAAGCCGTAATTTTGAAAGATTAATGCATGAGTCATGAATCCATACCTTCCAACATCCATGACGGTACAAGGGAAGACGGGGAGGTAACTACTGCCAAAGCAGTAGTTGATGGTGCCCCCTCGAGCAATGGAGCATCAGTACTGGCCACACCTGCAAGAACAAGCTTGTTAGAAGAGATCACAAGATATATACAAAAAAAAAAATGGAAACGCTGGTGACTCGAAAATTTACCTGACGAGCTGCCAGCAGAAACTGAGGTAGTCCCTTCCTCCACTGACGGAAGACCACCGCCTGTAGCTTCGTCACCCGACTCAAGGGGAACCGTTGTTACGCTCTCAAGCTCTGCAGGCAGCGGGGAACCATAGGCAGGGAGGGCCAAGATAGGAACATTGCCCGATTCCTGAGAAGGAGCGCCTAGCTCGTCTTCAGGAACCATGGCCGCCTCACCTGCTGTTCCCTCAGGATCAGCGATTACAGCCGTCCCGTCCATCGGCACCACGAGGTCCCCAGCCTCAAGTACCTCGCCCTCTACCGCCTTCGGCTCGGTTGAGACAATCATCTCATCTGCCGCCACTTCGGGTACGGCATCAATGACCTGCTCCGTGGTAGGTTCCTCAATCTCGGCTCCAGGCCCCATGACCCCGACAAAGTTGTCCACCGTCGGTTCGGGTTCGGCGAGTACCGCGTCCTCCGCTCCCTTGGGTTCGACGGTCGTTTCCCCCTCCCCCTCAGTCGGACTTGACCCTACGAGATGAGATATGTATAAGCCAATAGTTTTACAAGTCATACAACAGGCTCTGAAAGAAGTACTACCTGAAGCAGATTTATCATTGGCGCTCCGAACCGCGCGCGCCACTTGCCGACGAGCAGTAGACAGGGCCACAGGGGGCTCTTCAGAAGGAGTACTAGCGTGAGGAACAGTGCTAGGGCCCGCTCCTGCGGCCAGAGCAGCCCTGCGCGCTTTAGCTTCGCGTCTAGACCGCTTCCGCTCCTCTTGAGCCGATGAGACAGATGCCATCAGAGCTTCCTTGAGTGAAGCCTCCTCATCCGTGTAGAGGGATGCCTCCAGATTTTTCAGAGCATCCCTCGTCGTTGCATCGAGCCGAGGCTCTTGCGGCAACTTCGACGGAGCTGGGACTTCGATGACGGGCTTAGGAAGGGTTCTTGCGCCGATTAATACAACCCCTGTAAAGAAACAAGAGAAGGTCAGGTCGACTATCATAAAAAGACAACAAACTTTCCTTATAAAAGAGAACGGGGTAAGACATACCGACGCTTTCTAGGGCACGCTTCTTCTCCTCCGCCTGGAAGGTCTTCAGAGAGGCATCGATGGCCTTTTCAGTAGATCCACCTGCTGAAAATGAGGCAAATATTAGCTAAAGACAGTAATAAAAAGTGGGATAAAATGACAAATAAGGAGGCTGATGATTACCTGACTCGGCGAGTCTGCTTAACATTGCTTCGAGCCTCGCTGATCGCTCCGAAGCTGCAATGGCAGCGGCTAGTTTGGTGTCCTCAGGGTCCACCACGAAACCCTCGTTGCTGCCGTACTCACATATAGTCTCGACAGGATGAGCCGCGGGCTCTAAGTTAAGAATCGCGTCGAGGGACAAGGTGGACTTCTTCTTCTTCTTTTCACCAGCCTTGGATCCACTCGGAGCATCTTTGCGCTTGCCAGTTTTGGCAGTCACTTTCGGGCGGCGAGTCCCGATGTCCGCTCCTACACCCGACTCCGGCGAGGCCGCTTTAGCCGTCTTTGTCGGAGCACGAGGTACCGTTGGGGCATCCACCGCAGTGGGCAGTGGCAGTCCACGCGGAGGGGCCAACACGCGTGGTCGATCGGCTCCAGCCTCTTTCGTCGGAGGGATAACCTGAACCCTGGGCTGCAATGGAGCCTTGCGATTGCCGCCGGGAGGCGCAGCCCTACGATCGACCAATAGACGTTTCTCCATCAAGATGATTGGTCCCATCGCGTGCGCGTACCAGGCCACATACGAATTGAGTATCTTGGGGGTACAGCTGGGCTCACTGATGAAAAAGTAAGAGCCTGTATTTAGCCAGATGAAGTGATGCATCGCATTCCGTACCCCCTCTGGACCGACTGCAGGTGTTCCCAAGAAGGCTTCCAATGGGACCCCTTGGTTATAACTCGATTGCCGGGCAAATCGATGCGGGTTATACCTCATGAAGAGGGCCGTGTCATTCTGCCTAAATACCAAGTAGCCCGGCCGAATGGAATAAAGGTGAAGAATTTTCCGAGCCTTCAACACGGAAACACCGCCCTTAAAGTCATCACGCAGCGACACCACTGACTTAGTGGTCTCGGAACCCATGGTGATGACCTTATCCACAAAAGAGGTCTTCGCCCCGACTAAATGCGAACGCAGAAGCAGTCCCCTGGACTCCCGCGGAGGTGCAAACACGATGGAAGCCCCGACCAATCGCATGATTCTTGGAAGTTTGAATCTCTCAAAGAACTGAGGAGTTTTATGGGCACCAAACACTCCTCGAACATGCAGCTCCATCCAAGAAGTGAAGTAGTGCATCGGGAAGTTAGCAGGCTGTACCCCAGGTTCATTAGCGTCCGCCGCTATGCTAAGTCCGTTGTAGAGGTAAGCCAACCCGGCGATCCCCACTGATAACTGCAGACCGGCCACTATTCGATACGCCGGGTAAAATACAGAAGACCGCATGAGGCGTGGGTGCATGGGAAGCGCGAAGCTGCACAGCCACAGACCTAAGAACCCTATGAAGAAGGTCTCCTCATCCATGCCAGGGACGGCGATCTCTGAGAAAGGGACGATAGCAGTGCCGGGAAGGTAGAAACTCCGCTGATCAATTTCTGATGAAGGCCGGCGGTCCAGGCCGAAACCAAAAGGGTCAGCAAGTTGGGCGAACTTATCACCTCGCTCTGATAAAAATTCCGGGCGAATAAAGCGAGCAATGAAGTCCGCGAAACTAACGCCTCGGTCGCCCAATTCCAAATGAAGCTCCTCGTAAATCTCCAACACCCTCACCAGGCCCGGATGCTGATGCTGGATGGCATTTTCCGGAGTTAAGTCGAGTACCACCTGCTTGGTGGCAAAGACGTACTCATCAGGAGGAAGCAGCTCCTCATAATGCTCCCCCCTCGCCGGTAAACCCGAAAGCTCAACGAACTCCTCTAGAGAAATGGAAACTTCCCTATCCGCCGTCAGGAAAGTATGCGTGGGGATATTCCATTGTTCAATGAAAGCCCTTGTCCACCACGTTGGAGGAGTAGGATATTCGAAAAGCGAGACATAGACGGCGGAGTATAAACCGATCTTCGTCAGATGAGCACTTTTCGCCGCTAAGATGTACCAGGCCCATGGCAGGTATCCAGCAAGCGGTCGCGGATTCAATCCAATATTATAGGCCTGTCCCCAAGGGCGTGCTTCACCCTGACAGATTCGCCTTCCTAAGATGTCTATGGCCGGCGGCGGCTGTACCGGAATAGCGCCGATTGCAGGCTGGAGAAGATCGTCCGAATTCCAATTTTTAACCTCCACGGCATACTCCACCGGGGGTTTATCTGCGTAGGGGATCGTAACTATAGGTTCGGAGGGCGAGGCGGAACTAAAACTGCGACGACCCTGGATGATTTGGCTATACCACCTTCCCCATAGGTGGAGATGTTTGCACTCAGGATCACGATCTTTAATCAAGGCAAACACTACCCGGTCCACTGGTGCGTGTGGGAACCCTCCTTCTGAGCGAACGAAGGGAAAAGACAAGTCGTCAGACATCCTTCCTGCATAAAATATATATATATCATTAGTGGCTTGACACTTAACATTCAATAAAAATAATATATAAAAAAATAATAATAATAAATAAAAATCTGGCTCCACGCTGTGATGCAGTGGGTAGGGGACCAAAGGGGGACCCACAAAATCAAGATGACGGCACATCATTTGATGAGACAATCCCACCATTGAATGGGACTATCAGTCAATAAAAGAGACCCCCAAGAGAATATCCTCATTGGGGGGACCCCTAAAGACAAGGAGAAGATCTCCTCTTTTCAGAGCAAAGCTCTGTCACAGAGTGACATTTGTCAAACCCCTGTTTCAAAAGAATAAAACTTCTTAAAAAAGAGCCTAGCTCTGTAGCAGTAATAAAAAACTTATAATTCCTAAGAATTAAAATTGTGGGATCTTAAAGATCCATGGAAACCTTTAAAAAGTTTTCTAATTAATCTGTGGGCTCCTCTGTTCATGGGTTAAAACCTAAGAACAGAGTCTCTACAAATTTTTGAGAGCAAAGCTCTGTGAATAAAAACCCCAAAGAGGTTTCCTCTAGATCAAAGATCTATAAGAGCAAGGCTCTGTTGTAGAAACCCCAAAGGAGATTCTTTTAGATCAAAGATCTATAAGAGCAAGGCTCTGATTATTTAAATTTGATTTAAATTAAATTAATTTAATTTACCTAGAATGGTTCTAAGGATAAAACTTGGAAGTTCTTAAAGAATCGCAAGAGCAAGGCTCTGGAAGTTCTCAAGTAAGAGCAAGGCTCTGAAATCTAATTTCTTAAGAATGGTAAAAAATTACCAAGGACCAAGGGTCCTATTTATAGGCGCCTGCGCCTGTTCACCTGACTCGTCGATCCGACGGTCAGGATCTTGCCACCGTTGCACCCACACGCGCGCCACGTGAGCGCAACGGTGGGGGGGCATCTGTTTCCCCCAATCAGAGCAAGGCTCTGTTGAATTTTGAAAATTCAAAATTTGAAGCAACGCTTCGGTTTCCGTGCGCAGTGCGCAATTTGCCACATGGCAGAAGCCAATTCGGCAGCGTAACGCCCGAGACGGTGCGTCCCATCAGAGCAAGGCTCTTCAGAAAACGTAATTAAAGACTTAACTGCGCAAATGCATGGCAGCGCGACACGTGTCTGCGCAAGCGCATGGATGCACGACACGTGTCTGCGCAGTTGCGCAATCGCAACTGCGCAAGTGCACGGATGCGTGACACGTGTCTGCGCAAGCGCACAGATGCGTGACACGTGTCTGCGCAGTTGCGCAGTCGCAGCTGCGCAAAAGCACCGATGCGCGACACGTGTCTGCGCAAGCGCACAGATGCGTGACACGTGTCTGCGCAGTTGCGCAGTCTAAGCTGCGCAAAAGCACCGATGCGCGACACGTGTCTGCGCAAGCGCACAGATGCGTGACACGTGTCTGCGCAGTTGCGCAGTCGCAGCTGCGCAAGCGCACAGATGCGTGACACGTGTCTGCGCAGTTGCGCAATCGCAACTGCGCAAGCGCTCGGATGCGCGACACGTGTCTGCGCAGTTGCGCAATCGCAACTGCGCAAGCGCTCGGATGCGCGACACGTGTCATGTGCTGGTGAGTTGCGCAGCAACTGAATGAAGATTTAGATAAATCTTTCTGTTCTCCTGTAAAACAGGAACCCTTGGATCAAAGATCCAATGGTGGGAAAATTCCCAAAATTATTCAGGAAAGATTTTGTTAACAAATCCAACAAATTTGTGGGCACTATAAATAAGACCCCAAGCCTCATTCAAAAGGGATGAAGGAGATAATCAGATCATCAATCATCATCGAGAGAAGGAAAAAAACTTCTAGAAAAAGAGAGCTCTTGAAGATTAATCAAGAACAAAAAAAGAAGGTAAAATTTCTGAAGAACAGAAAATAAAAAAATAAATAGTGCCTTGCACTTGATATGAACCCCTGGTTCTAAAAAAAAAAAGAATAATAAATAGTGCCTTGCACTTGATATGAACCCTTGGTTCTGTGAAAAGAAAACAAGAAGAAAAACTTGTTTTCTTTTGATCTAAATGTAGATCAAAAGTGCTATGCACTTTTGTTCTTCAATCAGGAGATTCTTGAGTTCCTGCAACTCATTATTTAAAAGGGCCTGGCCCAAATCAGAAATAAAAGGGCAGAGCCCTATTTGGAAAAATTCCTGAGGGCCTGGCCCAAATCAAATCATGAAAGGGCAGAGCCCTATTTGGAAAATTCTTGAGGGCCTGGCCCAAATCAAATCATGAAAGGGCAGAGCCCTATTTGGAAAATTCTTGAGGGCCTGGCCCAAATCAAATCATACAAAGGGCAGAGCCCTGTTTGGAAATGCTTGAGGGCTTGGCCCAAATCAAACTGCAAGAATAAAAAGAGGCAGAGCCTTGTTTAGATTGATTCTTTTTATCGGGCAGAGCCTAAAATAAAAATTGGACTTAACCCAATCCTGGCTGTAAGTCCTTAAATTAAATGCCTCTCATAAACTAAGTCACGACCGGTTCGAGGGTACATCTCCGAACTCCTTTGACATATGTCGTTGTAATTCCTCAACGACGTCAAAGAGGTGACGGGTCCCAACGACCACTCAACTAATATCGGACCGAAACGTCCCTAAACTAATTTTGGACCGAAACGTCCCTAAACTAATATCGGACCGAAACGTCCCTAAACTAATATCGGACCGAAACGTCCCTAAACTAATTTCGGACCGAAACGTCCCTAAACTAATATCGGACCGAAATGTCCCTAAACTAATAATGGACCACTACGTCCCTAAACTGGCGACGGACCACCACGTCCCTAAACTGGAATATGGACCACTACGTCCTTAAACTGGCGACGGACTGAAACGTCCCTAAACTAATAATGGACCACCACGTCCCTAAAACTGGCAATGGACCGCCACGTCCCTAAACTGGCACAATAGGGCCCAAACGCTCTTTTGTTGGGTCTAAACGGTCCCGTCTAAGTTGATCTTAACCTCAAATACGGTTAACGTGTCCTTAGATATTCAAATAAACGATAAAACTCCAAATCAACTTTGGTTCAAGGGTACACCTCTGAACTCCTCTGACGCCTGTCGTTGTAATCCCTCAACGACGTCAGAGAGGTGACGAGTCCTGACAACCAGATAATTAAATCAATCACTACGTCAGGTCGATCTTAGTCTAAAACAGGACTAACGTATCCTTGACGAATGTTTAAGCTGATCTTAGCCGCAATGCGACTAATGCATCCTTAAACTAAAAACACCAAATCCAAATCTAAGTAAATACGGATTTGGACTAATCTACGTCCTACGGGTGACGACATCACTCGGTCTCCGTATACAATCCACGGGCAATCACAAACAAAACAAACACACACGACACGAAGTGAAATTCTGGAGAAGGAGAAAGTTGTTATCGCAACGCGATAGCGTAATTAACTGCAGGGGCTTGCGCCTGCAGGGAAGAGCGTCCCCACAATCAAAAACCCCTCACCCTGAGGGGGAATCTGATAAAGTCTGCTACATCGGCCGCATCCGCCTAAACCTCCGATATACGGTGCCATAAGTCAACTTGGCATCTTCGGAGAGATAGACGGATAAAACCAAATAGCATCTGCCCCGAACCTCAGGCACGGACACGAAGTCCAGGCCGCCGTTCGGAGGGGAACAATAGTCATCCAGGGTGGTTTTGGAGATGGTCTCCTCCTTGGCTGCTGAACAAGCTGGAAAAGGGTTTGATGTCTCTCCCTTATCGTCTTCAAGGATAATCGAAGGGTCTTCAGCTGGGGGATCCGGCTATAACATTATCCCGACCATGTCTTGGAATAAAAGCGCCATTCGTTTTATGTTGGCAGATTGTTCCGCTGCCTCTTTGTCCTTCTTCTCGAGGATTCTGCGGAGGAACACAGCATCGGTCTCTTATTTATGACGCTGCTCTGACGACGTTTCCGGGCTTTCTTTTGGCCCAGTGAGTACTGCCATCTATGTTAACATTTCCTGGAGCTTCTGTTGTTGCTCCTGGGCCTCTGTTACGGATCTGGTGAGTGGTCGATGACCCGTAGAGATACGGCTATCCTCTTTCCCGGATGCCATATAGACAGTGTGCACCACCATACCCCCAGACTTGGGGCGTTTGGATTCGGTGCCTTTGAGATTCGTCGCAGACACATAAATTTTCTCCAGCCTTCCTCTTTTGTGAGCGGTCGAAGTTGAGGAAGCCGTTGCAACGGGCACCCGAGTAGATGACATTTTTTATGGTACAATAGGGTAGTCCTTCTCTTCCCGAACTTTCATCTTTTTTGTTTGGCGGGAGTAGTCTTGGTTGATAACCGAGTCTTGGACCTGTCGCCAAACTTTATGAACTTTAGAGGACAACCGCTGAGGGGACTGCTTTGGCTTCACCTTTGCAACATTTTCCATATGTGGAGGAGATATTTTCAGCATGGCCTTCGGAGAGTTCTTACGTACCCTCCTAAATGGTTCAAAGCTGTTCCCAGTTGGAACATCAGCATCAATTTCCACTATCGGAGCTGGCGGAGTCAGTCCAGAAGGAGAGCTGCCCCCAGCCTTCCTTACTCGTCGCCAGTGACGACTGCGAGCATGTCGTGCTGACGGTACTGGCTCAGCTATGGAGGTGGCTTCTTCATGCCCCCTGCTCTGATAAGGAGTTGTTATTGTCGTTAGCCTGTCGAAAACCAACGTCCGCTGAGAGGGGATGACCAACCTGTCGAAGGCAGACTTTCGGGCAGGGGAAGTAGCCTTGGTGACTTTGCCTGAGGCGGGAGTTGGAGCGGTCAGTCTTGCAAAGACCGACTCCTTAGCAAGGGAAGTCGTTCTGATGACTTCAGGAATAGGAATGACTATCCGCTTTGGGATGGCCGCTTCAGATATCGCGGGCTTCTTCACGGGCCGACTTGAGCTTTGGCCCAGTCTATTAAAAACTGAGGCACTGGACTTGGGCGACCCGTTGAGAGGGGCTGCGGTGGTGGTAAGCCGATCAAAGACCGACTTCTTTGGAGCCTCCTGCGTTGACAATGGGGCGTTGAAGCTCATGGGTGGGAGCATGGTCCCCAAGAACAGCCCAGTGGTGGCCTGAGTCATCTGTTCCACTGGCATAGAGAAGATAGAGGCCGCTTGGGGCCCATAGGTCACTCCTCCGGCGAGGACGGAGTGGGAGTTCTTGTTGCAGCTGGTGCAGTTGGAAGCCATTTTCTCTACACAGGAGCAAGACACCAATTCTTAGTACCTTGAATCCAGGGGCAACCATATTAAACCGCGGATCGTTCGCGAACATGACACACAAAGAGTGGAGTGGAAAGAGGAAAGGGTCCCACCGGGCGTGCCAGAATCTGTTCTCCGCTGAAAGACGCGATCGGGACATTGGGACATCATGCCTGAATTTTGGGGGCAGATGCTATTTGGTTTTATCCGCCCACCTCTCCGAAGATGCCAAGTTGATTTATGACACCGTGTATCGGAGGTTTAGACGGATGCAGCCGTTGTAGCAGACTTCGTCAGATTCCCTCTTATTTGAGGGGTATTTGATTGTGGGGACGCTCTTCCCTGCAGGCGCAAGCCCCTGCAGTTAATTACGTGTTCATATCAGATTTTTGCATTTTTATACCGCCAAATTTTTATCATATTGTTTATCGGTAAGTACTCTTGAGCCGTGTTTGCTAGTCAATTGCAGGATACAGGTTCTCGGCTCTAAACGGTAAAATTCATGGAAAAACACGACAAAACCCGGATTCCTGCCAACCACTGATAAAACACGGTCTCCGCTCTTCATCCGTATGTTGCCAGACACCAGTTTAAGAGACAAAATGACAAATCGGTTGTCACCTTCATGCACAAAGCACAATGGCAACACCAAGACCAAGAAATCTACGCGGTGCTCAAGAAAATCATGACAAAAGATCCACCTTTTGATCAACAGAAATTCTGGAAAAATCGTGAAGACAATTTAAGAAAAAACATATACCAGAATGAAGCACACAGCAAACCAGGGAAGTACCAAAAAGCCCATGCCCCAACTCTCCTATAGGGCCGCGGAACCGCGGCCAATAGGGGGTCTAGGCCGCGGTTCCGCGGCCGTACTGGCGCCACATGCTGTCATCTTTCAGGGGTATTTTGGTCTTTCTATGTACAGGCAGAATTTTGCCCTAGATTTCCATTTCCCTGCCTATAAATATCCCAGAACCTTGTGAAGCCAAGGGTGCTTATTCTTGTATTTAGAATTTAGGTTTTAGTTGTGTTCTTCTTCCTCCTCTCATCTCATCTCCATTAAAAAACTTGTAGTGAGCTTTTGTGAGGGAAGAATGAATAAAGGAGTTATTTTACTTACCATGCTTACCTTGTTGTAATTGCTCTTTTATTATTGCTTGTAATTTTCCTTTTTTAACTAGTTGTTGTTATTTCTTGTTGTTTCTTTCTTTTCTCTTTTCCTTTATCCTTAAACAACCATGACGCTTACGCTCGATCCTTGCCAAGGTAAGGTCGCAAATAGCTAGTTGTTATCTTCTAATCTCCTTCATTTTATCTTCCTTTTTTGTTCTATTTTCTTTTCATTATGATGTGTGAGTACTTTCCATACTTGTTAGGGTAGGATAAGGTTAGTTTGAGAGAAGGAAATCTCTCTCACTCTTTCCTTGCCTAACATCTTAAATCGACTCCCGTTGATTGAACCACAATCCGCTCCCTACGGCACCCTATCCTACATGATAGCGGTGATTCCGTATCGAGACCGGTTGTGGTTGAATTAACCGGAGGTTATGGCTAAGAGCCAAGAACGGACGGACAAGCACCAAATGGAAGAACTGAAGCGTTGGAAAGCCTAGCTTATACTCGCAAGTTCCTTCCTAGTCGTGCTAATCCCCGTTGTTGCCGATTACCGCAACACCGATATTAAGAGCGGCAACGAAAGAGGTGAGCGACTCCTAACTCAAACTAACCTAATCCTAACCCTAACAAGCTCTCTTTACATATCATTTTAATACTTAGTTAATCACAAACAATCTGGACTCTCGGACTTAACTTGTCAAAAACACATAGAAAAAGATTCACATCTCCCTGCGGACGACCCGTACTCAACCGGCTAGCTACAAGCAAAACCGTTTTGATTGCGGTAATTAACTAAACTTGAACACGCAGAATCTTTATCAATCAAATGGCGCCGTTGCCGGGGAGACGGTAATTTATTTCTTTGTGTAATTTTGGGTTAATTTGTGAATATAAAGCTAACCGAAAAAGAAAAACAAAAAATAATATACATTGTAAAAAACCATCTTGTTATTTTTGATTAGTTTTTGTGCAAGAGTGCAGGATAATACGAAGTTCGAGTTCAGCGCCAAAGAAGTGGGAAGTACCAAATACAAGTTCAGTGCCAAAGACGTGGGAAGATAGACCCACATTTCGCGGCTACACCGCGACGGATCAAAACGAAGCAAACGGTCTACTGTAAAAATCTGGAGTAGATACAGTGAGCAAATAAAGATTCAGCAAATCCAGACAAGCAGAGGACTCCAGGGCCAGCAAACACAGAAAAATTGGAAGCCTAATCTCTCTGTTCAGCCGCGGAACCGCGGCCAATGCTGGTGTTTGGCCGCGGAACCGCGACCATTTAGTGCCTTCAGGGTGCTAAAATTTTTTGGTAAGTCTCTCTCCTCTCTCCCACTCCTCTGAACTCCACTGAACTGAGTTTTCTGCAGCATTCTTTGCGCAAATTCTCTTCCCCCTTCCAATAAACTGTTCTTGTGCAGGATTCTTTGCGCCGCGCTTAAAAAATAAAAATTGTTTGCAGTTGATTTGTTACCGCTTTGCATTCATTAATACGGACTTAAGGGGCTTGAAACCAATTCAGATTGGGTGGGGATTTCATCACCCTTCCCAGGACCCCAAAAATCACAAAAGCATATGCATTGTCCATTGTTAATTAAAAAATACTGGACTCAGCCCTAAGGACTTCGCGCTCATTAGGAGAAGTTAACCGTGTTTAGAACATCGCTTAACGGTATATTGTTTACGGGGTGTCTAGGAAAGTGTTAACGGGGCAACCGCCAAAAGAGAAAAGGGTTACTTAATTAAGGAACTTCGCGAAAGCGTTGGAAAACCTCCCCTTATCTCTGCACTTACCTGGCCTCGTGATCAGTGTATCTTGAGCCCGTTTCTCGACACAGTTTTACTTCGACAATCAAGTTCTGGAGCAGGTCTAGCAGACCTAGGTGACCCTGGATCTAGGTGTGATTGTGCATATCTTGTTTGTAATTACATAAGCCGTAAATCCATACATATCTTTGTAAAGTTCTTTCTAAAAAATAAAAAAAAAATCAAAAATCAAAAATCAAAAACTTTTATAAAAACTTGCCCTTTGTCGCCAAACCCACTTTTCACCCACCAACCATCGCACTCTTCCATTGACGTTTTCTTACCCTCACCTTCTCTGTTTTGACTATACTAAATCCGTTTAGTGTATGTCCGCTTGGACTCGGGACCCTAGCGCCCGTCTAGTCCGTGTTTCGTTAGTCGCTACCGACTACGCGATCGACCCAGACGTCGAAACTCCGTCCACACCTCTTTCACCCTTACCTTTGCCGGCCAACTCCGACGTTGACCAGAATTTTGTTCATACTTCTTCACCTTCACCTTCACTTTCACCAACCTCTTCTTCCGCGATGCCAGGATTTAATCCAAACATCTCTTTGACTACTCCTGAATTGGCTCCACCTCCTACGGAGACCAATAACCCACCACACCCGCCTATTGTAGCGCCACAGCGAATTGTGCTCCAGGATCGTTTCTATCCCACCCGTTCTGCACTCCCCACCTGCCTTTCGCTTCCACCGGCCAATGGGGATAATTTTGAAATTAAGCCCCACTTCATCAACATGCTTCCACGATTTCATGGGCTTAAATCTGAAGATACCTATATCTTCATTAATAAATTTCAAAACGTTTGTGCCATGATGAAAACCACCCAGCTGTCGGACGATGCTATACGTCTACGAGTCATTCCATTCACTTTATGCGATCTTGCGGAAAAATGGCTATATAGCACCGCTTCCCACTCCATAACCAGTTGGGATGAGTTTGTTAAAGAGTTTCTCAAAAACTTTTACCCGAATCACAAAACCGCAAGGATCCGTAATGAAATTAACCAATTCTCCCAGCTTCCTTCTGAACCCTTCTGGAAGTGCTTTGACCGGTACAAAGACCTTCTTGTTCAGTGTCCTCACCACGGTATAGAGAAATGACAACTTTGCCAAACCTTATACGAGGGTCTGAACCCAGCAACTAAACAGTTGTTGGAAACCATTTGTCAGGGCCACTTCTTATCGAAATCTGACGAGGAAGCGTGGCAATTCTTTGACGACCTTGCGGAGCAAACGCTACAATGGGAGAGCACCAGACCGACTTCTTCTTCTTCTACCTCCACTTCTACCGGTCAGTCTAGGGTAGGAATTCACCAACTCGATGTCTCTATTGCGATGAAAGCTGAAATGGCTGCAATAACAAGAAAGCTTGAAGCGATAGAGAGCAAATTTTCTTCTCCCGCTCCTGCCCCTGTTCTTCCCCTTCGTACCATTTGCACTTGTTGTTCCGATCCTTCTCATTTAACCGAAGAGTGTCCTTATAATTCTCCATCTCAAGGACGAGATCAGGTTAATGCTGCATTTCAGCAAAGACCGAGGAATGATCCGTACTCTTCCACATACAATCCCGGTTGGAGGAACCACCCCAATTTCACCTGGAATCAGAATCAGCATCAATTCCAGGGCAACAATTTCCAAAGCCCCCTCCTCCGCAACAACAAGCGCAACAACAAACTCAACATCAATTTCAGCAGCCCTTCCAACCCCAATCTTTTCAAAATCAGACGAACAACTTTGCACCCAACAATTCTTTTCCCCAAAACAACTTTGTTCCGTCAAACAACGATAAGGTTTCCTCGCTCGAACGAAGTCTGGAGGCGTTCGTTAAACAATCGACACAATCCACCGCAAACATCCAGTCTTCCATTCAGTCCTTAGTGCAACACACTGCCGCACACGGGCAAAGCATCAAGACCATCGAGGCCCAGATTGCACAGCTGAATGCGGCCTTAAGCGAGCGAGAGAAGGGGAAGCTCCCGTCCCAGCCACTCCCAAATCCCGGTCACCCATACAATGTACATGTTGCTCTTGAACAACAGAACCATAACGTGAGTGCTGTGACCACACTGAGATCAGGAAGGATGCTGCATAACAATATTGGCACACGGATCAACGATGACACCCCGGCCTCTTCTTCTTCTTCTTCTTCTTCTTCTTCTGCTCTGAATGGACCCACTTCTCACTCCACGAAAACACCTATTCTGGGACCCGTTCCAACTCCACAATCTCCTCCACCAGCATTAGACTCAACCAATTTTAAAAACGTCCCATTTCCAAACCGGTTGAGGTCTAATAAACAAAATCCACACATGGAGAAGATTCTGGAGTTGTTTAAGCAAGTTAACATTAACATTCCTCTTTTAGATGTTGTCCAACAAGTCCCATCCTACGCAAAAATTTTGAAGGACTTGTGCACGAAAAAGAGGAAGTCTCAGGTACCCAAGAAAGTTTTCTTGGCTAGTGCTGTGAGTGATGCCCTTACCCAATCTTTACCATAAAAACGGAAGGACCCTGGCTGTCCTACGATTTCTATTACCATTGGGGATAAGAACATCAACCGTGCACTATTAGATCTTGGTGCCAGTATTAATTTGCTTCCATACTCAGTATATGAGCAATTAGGTGTAGGAGAGCTGAAACCCACACACTGCACTCTCCAAATGGCCGACCGATCGATCACCCATCCTAGGGGTGAGCTAGAGGATGTGTTAATCAAAGTCGGGGACTTCATATTCCTTGTTGACTTCATTGTTTTAGACACACAGCCTGTAGCTAACCCCCGGAATCAAATTCCAGTGATACTCGGTCGCCCATTCCTTGCAACCTCAAATGCTGTGATCAATTGTCGCAATGGTTCGATGAACCTCTCTTTTGGTAATATGACAATTGAACTCAACATTTTTAGGTTGGAGAATGAGCCCACCGAACCTAATGCTCATATATTAGATGTTTGCTAGATCCAGGAGATCACCCCAGAAGAGTGTGAATTCGAGGAGTTTCTGTTTGATCACGATAACCTTGACGCCGCTAGTGCGTTTCTCTTCGAACCTGCTGCTGTTTCTGCGCCCGACAATGACTACGAGTGTTTTACGTTCTCAAACGATCTTAGCCGCTCACAACCCGAGTTTGAATCCTTCGACTTTCCGGATGAGTTACCTGAACCATCCAACTCGGTCGCTTACGCTCATTTTGAACCTTTGCTGGAGTCCTTTGAGTTCGAGACCTTTTCTCCCTGCCTTCAATCATTTCACCTCCAATTCTCGAACTCAAGCCTTTGCCGTCTCACCTTAAGTACGCTTACTTAGGTGAGAACGAGACCCTCCCGGTTATCATCTCGGCTTCTCTAGCTCCAGAGCAAGAGAAAGCCTTTCTTACGGTCTTGCACGGCAATAGGCAAGCTTTTGGCTGGTCCATGGCGGACATCAAGGGGATTAGTCCCCTGATCGTTGAGCATCACATTCATCTGATGGATGATGCTAAACCAGCCAGGGTCCACAAAGACGTCTCAACCCAGTCATGAAGGAAGGCTGTGAAGAAGGAGATCGTCAAATGTCTGGATAGTGGTATCATTTACCCTATCTCCGATAGCCAGTGGGTTAGCCCCATTCACGTTGTCCCCAAGAAATCAGGTATCACGGTCATAACCAACGAGGCGAACGAGTTAATCCCTACCCGCACCCAAACTGGGTGGCGAGTATGCATCGATTACAGAAAACTCAACGCCGCAACGCGGAAAGACCACTTTCCGCTACCTTTCATTGACCAGATGCTTGAACGATTGGCCGGACACGAGTACTACTTCTTTCTTGATGGCTACTCTGGCTATAACCAAATTCCCATCGCCGAAAAAGACCAGGACAAGACCACTTTCACTTGTCCCTTCGGCACGTTTGCATATCGTCGCATGCCCTTCGGGTTATGCAATGCGCCCGCTACCTTCCAGCGGTGTATGATGGGAATATTCTCAGACATGGTGGAAAAATTCTTAGAGATCTTCATGGACGATTTCTCCATCTTCGGCGATTCCTTTGACGAGTGTCTGCTGCATCTCGACGCTGTCCTTACCCGATGTAAGGACAAGAACCTGACTTTGAACTGGGAGAAGTGCCACTTCATGGTGCGCGAAGGTATTGTCTTAGGACATATCATCTCGGAAAAAGGCATTGAGGTAGATAAAGCAAAGATTGAGGTCATTTCCAATCTCCCTCCTCCCCGATGCTTCAGAGATATCCGAGCCTTCCTTGGCTACGCCGGTTTCTATAGACGGTTTATCAAGGACTTTAGCAAGATTGCTAGGCCCTTGACTCTTCTACTGGCCAAGGACACGCCATTCGACTTCAACTCGAGCTGTGTGACTGCATTTGAGTCATTAAAATGCTCACTCACTTCTGCTCCCGTTCTCTCTTCTCCTGACTGGACACACCCATTCGAGATTATGTGCGATGCATCCGACTTTGCCATCGGTGCTGTCCTTGGACAACACATCAACAAAATGCCGCACGTAATCTATTATGCCAGCCGAACCCTGAACGATGCCCAACTCAATTATACAACAACTGAGAAGGAATTCTTAGCTGTTGTATTTGCCTTAGAAAAGTTCAGGCCTTACCTCATCGGCTCTCCAGTCATTGTCTACACAGACCATTCTGCTCTGCGCCATCTTTTTGCGAAGAAAGATGCCAAATCTCGGCTTATACGTTGGATCCTCTTGCTTCAAGAGTTTGACCTTGTCATTAAGGACAAACGAGGATGTGAAAACGTCGTTGCCGACCATCTCTCACGACTTCCTTCTTCGCCGTCGCTTCAAATCCCGATCAATGACGTTTTCCCGGATGAACAGCTCTTGACAGTATCTCGCGAACCCTGGTTCGCGGATATTGTGAACTATTTGGCCACAGGGTTACTACCGACCGAATGGTCTAGTCAGGACAGACTTCGCTTTTTATCCCAAGTAAAACACTTTTACTGGGACGAACCCTATCTGTTCAAGTACTGTCCCGACCAGATTATTCGTCGGTGTGTCCCCGAAGATGAATTCAAGAGTGTGCTGTCGTTTTGCCACGATCAAGCGTGTGGCGGGCATTTTGGCCCCAGAAAGACAGCTGAGAAGATCTTGCAATGTGGTTTCTACTGGACACAACTCTTCAAGGACGCTCATGACTATTGCAAGACTTTCTCCCGGTGCCAACACATGGGCCGGATATCCCGGAGGAACGAGATGCCGCTCCAACCAATCTTGGTTGTGGAGATTTTCGATGTTTGGGGGATAGATTTCATGGGGCCGTTTCCCAGCTCTTTCGGGAACTTGTACGTCCTTCTAGCTGTTAATTACATCTCTAAATGGGTCGAGGCTGTGCCCAGCCGGACTAACGACAACAAGGTTGTCGTTAGGTTCCTTAAAGAAAACATTTTCTCCCGTTTTGGGCACCCCGAGCGATCATTAGCGACAATGGAACTCATTTCTGCAATAAGACTTTCAAAGCCTTGATGCGGAAGTATTCCATTAATCATAAGCTATCCATGCCCTACCACCCCCAAACCTGTGGTCAAGCCGAAGTCTCAAATCGGCAAATCAAGCAGATACTGGAGAAGACGGTTTCCAAGAACCGTAAGGATTGGTCGCTGAAACTCACTGATGCCCTTTGGGCCTTCCGAACCGCTTATAAGACCGACCTTGGCATGTCTCCCTATCGGCTTGTATACGGAAAAGCTTGCCACCTTCCTGTCGAAATAGAGCATCGCGCATTTTGGGCAATAAAGGAGCTGAATCTGTCTCTAGAAGATGCGGGCAGCCATCGGAAGCTGCAGTTGAACGAATTAAGCGAGCTTAGGGACGAGGCTTACGATAACGCGGTTGTCGTTAAGAACCGAACGAAGGTGTTTCACGATAAACACCTTTTGCGCAAGACATTCGTACCTGGTCAACAGGTATTGCTTTACGACACCCGGCTACACTTTCATCCAGGAAAGCTTAGATCTCGCTGGAAAGGGCCGTATTTTGTGCGGAATGTGTATCCGCATGGCGCTGTGGATTTGGAGAATTAAAAGGACGGTTCATTTTTCAAAGTGAACGGACACCGACTAAAACTGTACCTTAGCACCGAACCAACAGAGGAGCTCCTGTTCTTACAGGAGCCGGTTTACCCTGCATAATCTTCCTCTGCCTACCTCCAAACTTCGGTTATCCAGCCAAGAACAGTGGACACTGTTCCAAATAAGTTTGGGGGTATGTATATACCATTTTGTACATTTTTTTTCATTTTTTTTGCTCTTTTTCTTTTCTTTAACAACAAAATAAAAAATGTGTATAGCTAACCGATAATTTTGACCCTTCAAATGATCCCTTCATGCAATGACAGTGAGGACACTGTCCAGTTTAAGTTTCGGGGTACGCTCGGTACGCATTTCTTACCTTCGCATTCATTTGTATATTTTGCATTTGCATACATATTTAAAAATCCATAAAAATCAGAAAATTTTCTAAAAACATAAAAACTTTTTTGTCAAGTTAGCTAGTGGAAGGACTCTGATTTAACATTTCGACGGTTTTGTTTGATAAAATAAGAATAACTAAATCTTATTTTTAGATTTTGAAAACCTGAAAGATAACTCTCCTTTGAAGTTAACCGAACCTACTAAACACGTCTTTACATTACACTACACGTGTCGTAAGTTTTGGAAATTAGAAAACAAGTCTTTTATGTCTAAAAACTTTTAAATGGATCGATGATTTTCTAAGGATCAAATAGGTTTGTTCTGAAATAAGTAATATCAAGAATAGTTTATGAAGTAAAGTGAATATGTAGGAATGTTATTGATGCCTTAATTGGAACTAAGTCTGAAAAATAACCCATCTGAAACTTGATTGGAATGATTACACACCGAACCCACTAAACACGTCTTTTATCCAAAAAAAAATAATAATTGAAACTGCCAGCTATATCTCCGTTCGTATTGAATCATCATGATTTTCACGCCATACTGTCTTTTGTTTTTGGACCTAGGTAACTTGAGTAATTAAGTCCGCTGGGGTGTTTCTACACCTAATGCCCTAAAACCAACTGGTTTGGGTGCATTGGCCCAAAGCTCGCTAAGAAGCCTAGAAAGTCTATATTAAAACAAAGTCAAGCAAGTGTTCTCTCCGAGTTAAAATTCCTAACGGTTCTTTGTGTGAGAATAATCTTGATAAAAGACAGGCTTTTATAAAAAATTTAGCGGAGATATGAAGGTTTTATTCTATGATAAAGACTATTGCACGATCACAGAGGTGTGTATGAAATGAAAACAAAGAAAAAGTGGAGTGAAAAATAAGACCTAGTTTCCTGTTAAGGAAGATAGAAATTCTGAAGTTGAAACTTTTACTGGAAAACGAAACTTGAAGAATGCTTAACTCTTTATAAAACTTATGTGATCCTTTTAAAATTTTTATCCGGGCTTAATTGTGTGATATGACGACTTATTCGATCCTTCTGGAACTTAACGACACTATTTTGCACTGCACGTAAAGACATATAAAATTTGTAGTTAAATAAGAAGCGAGGTGTGAAAAATAAGGGTTCGATAGTCTAGACTTAGGATAATAGAATTGTTATTTTCTGAAACAAAACTTTAGGGTGTGAATCATAGTTATTTTACAAAACCAGCTTGACCGGATTTTGTGGGTAGTATCCGCTGAAAACCCTCAGGAGACAACACTCCTCCTACTAGGGACACCTAGAGGTTTAACGGCTTGTTGCACATGCTCAGTGCAATCGTGTTCCCTGCGAAAGTGAGGTTAGGAATTTTTTTGTGAATAAATTGGCTTTGCTCGGGACGAGCAAATGATAAGTTTGGGGGTATTTGTTCATATCAGATTTTTACATTTTTATACCGCCAAATTTTTATCATAGTGTTTATCGGTAGGTACTCTTGAGCCGTGTTTGCTAGTCAATTGCAGGATACAGGTTCTCGGCTCTAAATGGTAAAATTCATGGAAAAACACGACAAAACCCGGATTCCTGCCAACCACTGATAAAACACGGTCTCCGCTCTTCATCCGTATGTTGCCAGACACCAGTTTAAGAGACAAAATGACAAATCGGTTGTCACCTTCATGCACAAAGCACAATGGCAACACCAAGACCAAGAAATCTACGCGGTGCTCAAGAAAATCATGACAAAAGATCTACCTTTTGATCAACAGAAATTCTGGAAAAATCGTGAAGACAATTTGAGAAAAAACATATACCAGAATGAAGCACACAGCAAACCAGGGAAGTACCAAAAAGCCCATGCCCCAACTCTCCTATAGGGCCGCAGAACCGCGGCCAATAGGGGGTCTAGGCCGCGGTTCCGCGGCCGTACTGGCGCGCATGCTGTCATCTTTCAGGGGTATTTTGGTCTTTCTATGTACAGGCAGAATTTTGCCCTAGATTTCCATTTCCCTGCCTAAAATAGCCCAGAACCTTGTGAAGCCAAGGGTGCTTATTCTTGTATTTAGAATTTAGGTTTTAGTTGTGTTCTTCTTCCTCCTTTTATCTCTTCTCCATTAAAAAACTTGTAGTGAGCTTTTGTGAAGGAAGAATGAATAAAGGAGTTATTTTACTTACCATGCTTACCTTGTTGTAATTGCTCTTTTATTATTGCTTGTAATTTTCCTTTGTTAACTAGTTGTTGTTATTTCTTGTTGTTTCTTTCTTTTCTCTTTTCCTTTATCCTTAAACAACCATGACGCTTACACTCGATCCTTGCCAAGGTAAGGTCGCAAATAGCTAGTTGTTATCTTCTAATCTCCTTCTTTCTATCTTCCTCTTTTGTTCTATTTTCTTTTCATTATGATGTGTGAGTAGTTTCCATACTTGTTAGGGTAGGATAAGGTTAGTTTGAGAGAAGTAAATCTCTCTCACTCTTTCCTTGCCCAACATCTTAAATCGACTCCCGTTGATTGAACCACAATCCGCTCCCTACGGCACCCTATCCTACATGATAGCGGTGATTCCGTATCGAGACCAGTTGTGGTTGAATTAACCGGAGGTTATGGCTAAGAGCCAAGAACGGACGGACAAGTACCAAAAGGAAGAACTTAAGCGTTGAAAAGCCTAGCTTATACTCGCAAGTTCCTTCCTAGTCGTGCTAATCCCCGTTGTTGCCGATTACCGTAACACCGATATTAAGAGCGGCAACGAAAGAGGTGAGCGACTCCTAACTCAAACTAACCTAATCCAAACCCTAACAAGCTCTCTTTACATATCATTTAATACTTAGTTAATCACAAACAATCTGGACTCTCAGACTTAACTCATCAAAAACACATAGAAAAAGATTCCCATCTCCCTGCGGACGCCCCGTACTCAACCGGCTAGCTACAAGCGAAACCGTTTTGATTGCGGTAATTAACTAAACTTGAACACGCAGAATCTTTACCAATCATTACGCTACCGCATCGCGGTAACCACTTTCTCCTTCTCCAGATGGTCACTTCGTGTCATGTATGTTTGTTTTATTTTTGGTTGCCCGTGGATTGTATATAGAGACTAATTTATGTTGTCGCCCGTAGGGCGTGGATTAGTCCAAATCCGTATTTTCTTAGATTTGTGTTTTGGGTTGGGTTTAAGGATCGTTAATCTCATTTGAGACTAAGATCAACTTAAACGTTTAAGGATACGTTAGTCTAATCTTAGACTAATATCAACTTAATAATTTGTTAAGGATACGTGAGTCTAATTTTAGACTAAGATCTACTTAACAGGATCATTTAGATCCAACAAAAGAGCATTTGGGCTCTATTGTTTTAGTTTAGAGACTTTGCGGTCCAGTTTAAAGACGTCATAGTCTTTAAAGTTTAAAGACATCATAGTCTATGAGTTTAAGGACCTCATAGTCCATGGTAATTTAGAGATATCATAGTCTGTAAAGTTTAAGGACGTCATAGTCTATGAGTTTAAGGACCTCACGGTCCATAAGGTTTAAGGACATCATAGTCCATGAGTTTAAGGACCCCACAGTCAATGAAATGTCTGGTTGTTGGGACCCGTCACCTTTCTGAAGACGTTGAAGGATTACAACGACATATATCAGAGGTATGAAGAGATGTACCCTTAAACCAATGTTGGTTGGAAGGCTCTGGGAATCACTATGAATGCCATATGAGATGATCGGTTAAGAGTATAATCGGGGTTCAGTTTCAAGAGATTTTGCCTCTGGAAGACTTAGCTAATTTGGGCTAAGATTGGCTCGGATATAGTGTTTAACACTAGAGTACATTCGGCGCTCACGTGCTCCCACATGAGGCGCTTAAAGTAGTGTTAAACACTAAAACTGAAGCGCTCACGTGGGGTCACGTGAGGCGCCTAAAGATTGGGCCTTGCTTCTTTACTCTCAGAGTATGCATATAAGTGTTAAACACTTGACCTTTATGACCATCACGTGTGGGCACGTGATAGGTATCCATGCGTTGGATATTAATCCTTCAGTTTTACCTCATTTTCTCTTTAAAATGGTGTTTGTCAGGGGTCACGTGGGGACACGTGAGGCGTTCTTTAGGCGGGCATTGCCTTTGGGCAGAATCCTCTTTTGTCTGATAATTGCTAGGGGTCACGTGGGAACACGTAAGACGCCCAAAAAGTGAAACTGCCTTGGCCTTTCTCCCTTTTATTTTGAGGAGCTTTTTAAGGGTCACGTGGGAGCACGTGATACACCCTAAAAGAGAAACTGTCTTGATTGTTTTCCCTTTTCCTTTTTAAATAAGTGTTAAACACTTTGGGAAATCTTTTTTCTGGTTCAAGGAAAGGGGGTCACGTGTTACCAGGTGATCATGTTGGGTACTGATCTCTTTTACGTGCATAGAGAGTTAAATCTCTTGTTTAAGAATTAAATTCTTTTGATAGGGTTAAATCCTAATTTTATTTAGAGGAATTAAATTCCTATATGTTTGAAAGAATTAAATTCTTTAAACCCAATTCTCTCTCTAAGTTTTGGATCTGCATGGCAGAATCTCCCCGATGAGAATTAAATTCTCAACTTGTGGGGAGATCTGCTTTTGCAAATCTCCAACCAGAAGAAGAACTAAGTTCTTTTTAGAAGAATTAAACTCTTGGTTTGGGAATTAAATTCTCTTTTGCTTTGTGGGAGTTTATAGAATGATCTCCTATTTTCTCTTACCTAGAGTTTTCTTTCTCTGAAGAGATCTTCTTTTCTCTCTGGAGAATTAAATTCTCTTTTTTTTCTGTATTCTCTCTTTGTTGTTGTATCCTCTTTTTATTTCTCTTTTTGGCTCATATTTATAGGAAAAAGAAAAGAATCAGTTTGTTCAGCCGATCTCTCATTGAAAGATTTTGATTAATTTTATAACCAACATGATCTTTTAGATCACTCAGTGAATTTTATTCACCATTGGATTTATAATCCAAAAGATATTTTATTTGTTGTTCCTAGCAAATTTTTAGGAAAATATTTCTTTGTATAGAATCTTTCTATAAATTGGTGATTTTTAATCACCATTGGATTTTTAATCCAACGATGCTCCCTTTTACAGAGTGCAATCTTTTTCGTTTGGATAGATTTAGAGAAATATTTTTCCAATTAGGGTTTTTGATTTCCTTATAATTATAATTTAATTCTATTAGTTCAGAGGGTTTAAGAGTCTATCACGTGTCAGCACGTGACCTTATCAATTGGTTCAGATTTCAGAGGGATCAGGAACCCATCACGTGTTGGCACGTGACCCCACTGATGAAGCATTTAATTAGAATTTTAATTCTATTAGTTCAGAGGGTTTAAGAGCCCATCACGTGTTGGCACGTGACCCCATCAATTAGGCATTCAGGCGCGGATAGATTTTGCTCATAAAAGGTCACGTGTCTGCATGTGAGGCCCGGTCACGTGTGGACACGTGACCTTACCAATTAGGCATTCAGGCGTAGATAGACTTTGCTCATAAAAGGTCATGTGTCTGCACGTGAGGCCTGGTCACGTGTGGGCACGTGGTGCCCCCTCTTTAGGGGTTTTCCTTGTGATTCGTATGTCAAAAACTATTTCTAAACCGCAATCAAGAACGGCGTCGCATGTAGCTAGCCGATGAGTACGGGTCGGTCCACAGGGATGTTGTGAATTTCCTAGTCGCTCTTACGAGTTAATTCCGAAGGGTATTCGGATTGGTTATTAAATCTAAAAACCTAAATTATTCTATCTACGATTATCTAGATCCAGTCTTGCTAGGGTTAGGTTTAGGGATGGTTTGGAAATGCAAGTAAATCTCAACGCTTTCTATACCCGAATGAAGATCTATGAGGAGTTATGGTAATTATCAATAAAGGGGATTAGATCCATTCGGGAAGGTGTTCCGTCCTCTAGGTTCTTGTCCTTCCTTTAGAGATCCTTACTCTAACCTCCATGGAAAATGCGCGCAACCGGGCCTTTACACCACGGTATCACCGCTACCTCGAGGGATAGGGTGCCGTAGGGCGCGATGTGTGCGTGTATGCATGGAGTCCTATTGTAAATATATTATAGGTAAGAAAGGGATGAGAGATCTCATCTCTCAAAATCCTTCCCCAAAGCTAACTCTAAACAATTTATCTACGGCGAGGAAATAAATCTACCTAGGGCAAAGAATTGAAATCTAAACTAGGGCAAGGAATTAAATCTACTTACAGATGCATTTCTCCAATCATCAACGCAGGGTTGTCAGATCTGAATTTCTGAATTGAAGAGAGGCACCGATGCTCTCCATAAATAATTTTGGAATTTATTATTAAAAGGAGGCATAAGAAATTACAAGCTTTAGAGTTCTATTTATAGGAAATAGAAACCCTAGGTTACATTTTGATCCGCATGTCTACAATTACAAAAATAGCCCTAGAAAATCTTTTCAGCACAGAACCCAAATTACTGTAAAATTTTTACGCAGCACGGGCACTAGACGGCCGCGGAACCGCGGCAATGGCAGGCTTGGGCCGCGGTTCTGCGGCCCATTGGTGAGATCACCTCATGAATTTTCCTGGGCTGCTTCAAGGTTCTTTGGGCTTCTGGTTCTTGTGTTTATTATATTAATTGGGCTTCTCCATTGGTTCCAGATCTTCAGTGAACATTTTGCAATGGATCTTTTAACCGTTTGCCTTATTATTTTGGACCTTGCCTTGCCTTGTTGATTGTGAACTGTTCTTTGATGTAGGCTTGATCAAGAGTCCTCTGTTTGTTGGTCACAAGTCCATATTTTCATTGTCTTTACATTGTTTTCACTGTTTCCTGTCCAAGAACCTGCAACCTGTAACATGTAGCAGACATGCGTCAAAAGTACCTGTTTATTTATAAAAAGAATAAGAATGGGGAATATAATAATGCAATATTATGGTCTGAACAAATACCCCCAAACTTATATTTTGCTCGTCCTCGAGCAAACTTATCTTTATTCACTAAAATCCTAACCACACTTTCGCAGGGAAACGCGATTGCACTGAGCTCTTGCAACAAGCCGTTAAACCTCTAGGTGTCCCTAGTAGGAGGAGTGTTGTCTCCTGAGTGTTTTCAGCGGATACTACCCACAAAATCCTATCAATTTGGCTTTACGACTTTTGTTCTCCAATTAGGTTTTCTAACAAGGAATTCTATTATCTTCGACTCATAAATTATCCACCCATATTCTTCACACTTCCTCATCATCTAACTTAAGATTATATATGTTCTATAGACTTACTTAGCTTTCGGTATCTCTTAAGTTTTCCTTCTATGGTTTCATCTCCACTTAGGAATTTCTATCAACTCTACTAAAGATACAAGTTCTATT